>CM060268.1:10122023-10543438 GCA_030684275.1 Acipenser oxyrinchus oxyrinchus
TTGCTGCGCCTTCCTTTTGCCCTGTGGTTTTCTGAGAACTGAAGTCCTGTTCTCCCCAGGACTACACCTTCTCTGCTCCCTGTCTCACTTATATATATATATATATATATATATATATATATATATATATATATATATATATATATATATATATATAAATAGAATAGAATGCACCGTAACGCATGTTTCTTTCAAAACTGCAGATCTGTGACCTATACAACAAATGGAAATGCACCATAGGTAAGATTTTACAGAACTATTTTGTTATCTACAACCACAAAAAACTGCATGTGATGAATTCCTTATTCTACTTTGCTGTACATTTCACTTGTGTTGCAGTGCTGGGGGTTCAAAGTAAAAAGGAGTGTTGAAAGAAGCCTGCTGTCTTTCTCTCTGGCTTGCTGAATAAACTTTATACATACAGATATGTTAGTGAACACCTTTCCCTGTTACATCTTACCATACCACACTTCTGTATATTAGATCGTTTGATTTTTATAGTCGTTTTTAAAACAGAACAATTCTTCACTCTGACGACTGTGCTGTTGAACTCTGACAGCTTCTGTTCAATTCTTCTGACGGATTGGGTTATCACTGAAAGCCTGAAGCTGTTTAATTGCCAAGGATGAAGTGAAACAATGGGAAGGCTGCCCATCTCTCACAGCTGATGCTTCCCTTCCATTTGTGAGTTCATATAATGTTCCCTGGGAAATCTTCCTGCAGCCAGGAGACGTAATGGCCAATTATTTCTCAGGAGAAGGGGAATAATCCTGTCTCTCTAACCTCTGTATAAAGGGGCTTAGAATCATCTTTCTAAAAGAGATGATCAGGAAACATAACACACAAAATAATTCTATACAAAATTAAAAAAAACCAAGTAACTGGACTGTATAAAATAAACTAATTAATCATTAATTGAAGGAACATTTCTGTTTGTTCTGTTTAGCTATATTTTTGCTGATTGAGACACACAGATTGCAGCACTGATGAAGAAGCATTTGCTCTAATCGATATT
This sequence comes from Acipenser oxyrinchus oxyrinchus, assembly GCA_030684275.1. Taxonomy (NCBI): domain Eukaryota; kingdom Metazoa; phylum Chordata; class Actinopteri; order Acipenseriformes; family Acipenseridae; genus Acipenser; species Acipenser oxyrinchus. The sequence goes on from CM060268.1 coordinate 10,123,039, forward strand.
TAGGCCGACGATTCAATCCAGAGAAGCTTGGATGGAAGCATCCGTTAGTAACACGCCATCTTGAAAGCCTGAACAGATGAAATGGTGGTATGAAAGGGGGAGGTCTGTGCTGGCTGTCTGGCGCATGCGTGAGCTTGCAGGGGGGGTGTCAAAACCCTGTAGGTCTCCTCCTGTCAATCATGGTGTTGATGCAGAGGCCAGCTGGAGGTGCGTTGGCTGGCGCTCTGTGATTGGTAAAATAGTATTTTCGGGGTGCTGGTTGTTCTTTTTATCAGTACCATATTAATGGTTCTGTGGGGTGGGATAGTGGGATTGGGCGGGGGGGGGACACAGACATGAAGGGATTTGGTGGCGACCTGCGCTGACAGCCTCCACCTTCCCTGCCCTGGTGTCAGTGCACCTTGCATTCCATGACATTATTCTTATGGAGCTTTCTATCACTCGGGTTCATGAGGCCAGGGAGGGGACTGTACAGGCCTGGGAAGCGATCGCAGATACTATTAAATTTCTGATAAACCATTTACTCATAGTCACTGCCGCTTAATGGGGATACTGATAATCAGGATTGTTGCTTAAATGGGAGATGGTTCTTCTCAATGCTATTTATCATTTAATTGGGACGTCACTTTGTTTATTTGGGATACAGTATTTTCAAATGATGAACTGAGATCAATTTTTCAGAGCAGGACAGGTTCGTATAGCACAGTGCAGTGACTTGCATAAACCACACTGAACTCTTGAAGGAGCTGCTGGAGTCTCCTGTGGTTTCTCAGGCTCCTGTTGCAAAGAAAGTTGCCGTGTCTCGCCTGATAAGATGTGATTTCACTCTTTTTCATTTCATGTAGAAATGAAAAAAACAGCAATTCATTTTGTTTAGGAATATAAAAAAACATTGATTTGTATTTTAAATAATGTATTTAACATTTAATATAACATTTAAAACATATACGGAAGGTATTGCTTTAATGGTTGAGTGGTAGAACGTTGCATGTTTGTGCAAAGCTTGGTCCTCATGCTGGTTCAAATCCAGTAAGGGGGTATGTAGATTATATATATATATATATATATATATATATATATATATATATATATATATATATATATATATATATATATACAGTACTGTGCAAAAGTTTTAGGCAGGTGTGAAAAAATGCTGTAAAGTAAGAATGCTTTCAAAAATAGACATGTTAATAGATTATATTTATCAATTAACAAAATGCAAAGTGAGTGAACAGAAGAAAAATCTAAATCAAATCCATATTTGGTGTGACCACCCTTTGCCTTCAAAACAGCATCAAGCATCAATTCTTCTAGGTACACTTGCACACAGTTTTTGAAGGAACTCGGCAGGTAGGTTGGCCCAAACATCTTGGAGAACTAACCACAGTTCTTCTGTGGATTTAGGCAGCCTCAGTTGCTTCTCTCTCTTCATGTAATCCCAGACAGACTCGATGATGTTGAGATCAGGGCTCTGTGGGGCCATACCATCACTTCCAGGACTCCTTGTTCTTCTTTATGCTGAAGATAGTTCTTAATGACTTTCGCTGTATGTTTGGGGTCGTTGTCATGCTGCAGAATAAATTTGGGGCCAATCAGATGCCTCCCTGATGGTATTGCATGATGGATAAGTATCTGCCTGTACTTCTCAGCATTGAGGAGACCATTAATTCTGACCAAATCCCCAACTCCATTTGCAGAAATGCAGCCCCAAACTTGCAAGGAACCTCCACCATGCTTCACTGTTGCCTGCAGACACTCATTCGTGTACGCTTTCCAGCCCTTCGGCGAACAAACTGCCTTCTGCTACAGCCAAATATTTCAAATTTTGACTCATCAGTCCAGAGCACCTTTTGCCATTTTTCTGCACCCCAGTTCCTGTGTTTTCGTGCATAGTTGAGTCGCTTGGCCTTGTTTCCACGTCGGAGGTATGGCTTTTTGGCCGCAAGTCTTCCATGAAGGCCACTTCTGACCAGACTTCTCTGGACAGTAGATGGGTGTACCAGGGTCCCACTGTTTTCTGCCAGTTCTGAGCTGATGGCACTGCTGGACATCTTCCGATTGCGAAGGGAAGTAAGCATGATGTGTCTTTCATCTGCTGCAGTAAGTTTCCTTGGCCGACCACTGCGTCTCACGGTCCTCAACGTTGCCCGTTTCTTTGTGCTTCTTCAAAAGAGCTTGGACAGCACATCTGGAAACCCCTGTCTGCCTTGAAATTTCTGCCTGGGAGAGACCTTGCTGATGCAGTATAACTACCTTGTGTCTTGTTGCTGTGCTCAGTCTTGCCATGGTGTATGACTTTTGACAGTAAACTGTCTTCAGCAACCTCACCTTGTTAGCTGAGTTTGGCTGTTCCTCACCCAGTTTTATTCCTCCTACACAGCTGTTTCTGTTTCAGTTAATGATTGTGTTTCAACCTACATATTGAATTGATGATCATTAGCACCTGTTTGGTATAATTGTTTAATCATACACCTGACTATATGCCTACAAAATCCCTGACTTTGTGCAATTGTACCTAGAAGAATTGATGCTGTTTTGAAGGCAAAGGGTGGTCACACCAAATATGGATTTGATTTAGATTTTTCTTCTGTTCACTCACTTTGCATTTAGTTAATTGATAAATATAATCTATTAACATGCCTATTTTTGAAAGCATTCTTACTTTACAGCATTTTTTCACACCTGCCTAAAACTTTTGCACAGTACTGTATATATATTAATTTTACATTTTTGTAAATTATTACTGAACTCCAAGATACAATGATACAATGCTTCACATTCCACTGGTTCTGAGATAGATAAAGCTTTAGGCAATTCATATGATTTGGTGTTTCACTGGGGCTTCAGGTGATTCCAATGGAAAATACATGAATTCTGCATTTCTCAATTTATAATGATAGCATAATTACACTGAGATATATCTGCAACTGAAAATCTATATAGTGATCGCTTAAATCACACATTCTCTCTATAACTGAGAAAATTAATAATGTGTATCAAAACTATATTAAGGGTCATTGCCTTCTCTGTAAACCAATAGTGTCTATAATGTCAGTTTATTATTGATAGTTCCATTGCATTTTACTAATGGCTTGACTTTAAAGACAGTTGGTTGTGCGGAGCTACCTTTAGATGGCACTAAAGAGTATGAAACGCTGCATGCGATTCGGATCAGTGAACCTTTTGGTGAAGCAATGGTTCAAAGGGTTCAGTGATTCACAAAGATTTACTTGTTCCATCACTACAATATTCGCAAATCAGGCTACTCCTGATTGCATTCTGCTGGTCTACAATTCATTACCATATATTCCACACAGCTGTGTGTTTAGAACCACCAAGTTGCAGACCAGTGGCCCCTAGTGGCCATGCCAACGGTACTGCATCTAACAACTAATATGGGACATTTGTGTGCGCCTGAGAGAATAAGGCCCTATCCAGCTGTAGGCTGATATATCTACCCTCAGCCACCACGTTACAATATGTTTACAGACCGAAACACATGAGTGTAGTGCCCCATATGGTAGAAAAATACATTTTACAGTAACTATTTAAGACTGTTACATTATAGCTTGTGTTGAAAATGTCAGTTCTGCATAATTTTGTATCAATAATAATATTAATAATGATAATAATAATAATAAATATTGAAACAGTAGAGCTTGCATATGACATTATGCTGCAGTAGTTGCAGAACACGACTGATTATCTCAACAGCCTCTTGACTTAGATTTATCATTGCTTGTAGATCAATTGATTTGACCACTCCTATGTTTTAGCTATAGTTGGTTAGTTAGTGTGGACTTTTGTAGCATCACATCAAACCAAATTTCCAGGTAACCCATAGATCCTGCCAGTTCCTAAGAAGAGTTTTTTTTCATTATGTAGGATTCATAACATCTTCATGAAGGCATACCGCTGTAAAACTATGTGCGTGATCCTTCAGAATCACTTTGAAAACCAAAACATGCATAAACGTTTTTAGAACATTTGGCACAAATCAAAAGTATTGCAAGTGCATTTACTGTAATATATGATTCAATAATATGTTCGTCTAGTACTGTAATATAGTAACATGTCATTATAAAACATTTGGTAACAGTGTTACTGCATGTTATATCAGTTTCCAAGAGATCATGAAGTGTTATACATGTACTGTAGGTAAACAGAGGTAGGTAGCTTTTGTGAATGTTATGAATCCTTCATTGTCAAGTCAAAGAAACATTACTGAATTTTCTACAAACCAATCTCAAAATGTACAGAAGCAATTGTTAAATGTTATTGGAGCTTATTTTAGTTCAAATTGAGTGACAAATCATTTGGAAGCTGGCAACGTTTTGAGTAAAAGGCCTTGGCACTTATAACCGAAGCATTGTGTTGGCTGCTTCCCAAGGGCATTCTAGAATTACAACACAAGCACAACTTGATAAACCTTTCAATAAGGCAGGCAGTTTTTCTTTTTGACTTGTATTCTATTGTTTGGTAAAGAAAATGCTTTCAGAGAAATAAAATAAGGAAAAGCACTTAAATCAGTAGATTTAAGGATTTTTTTTTTACAATAAACTGTTGAAAGAATTATACAAATTTCCCATTACCTTTATGGATCATTAAACACATAACAGTGTGGCTATGTTCAAATAGGTCCACAAAACCAATGGGAATAACATATAAACTAAGCTTGCATGCTTTAAAATGGTTACAGCTCTATTTGTACACCGTGGTTAAGACGTGATCTGGGGATTAAACAGCAATGCTGAAGAAAAGGTATTAGTTCACAGAGTCGCCACATCATTTCAACGTCCATCTGGCTGGACATGCGGTGCTGCTGTCCATCATTCAATAAATTGGAGCCACAGTGGAAGTGACAGTGGACCCAACTGCTGTTTACAACAATAGAATGAAATTACAGGAGGTGCTCGCTAAAGCATGGGGAGGCAAAACGTTCGCCTGCTTACACTGGACTGCATTGGGTTACATAGAAAAAAACACAAAAAAAAACACCTTTAAAATAGAAGCTATTTGGTTATTATCAAAACTTTTTACAAAATCTGTACGCTACACTGTTAATACGGTTTGCCTTTGGAGCCTTATGATAAAGCACAAACTTATGAATAATGTATTAGGGAATGGAAGAATAATATGATTAAATACATATTGAATGTTTGCCACATATTCTGACAGCAGATTAATTACAACAAGAAGCCTAATATATTTTAATACTGAACTTATCGGAGCGTATTTGTAATCTAGTCTACACATTGAACTTTTTACATCAGCCTATATAGCTATGGCCTCAAATTTTAGTATTGAGACATAATTTGTTTTTAAAAACTAATTGAACATAATTTAGACATTTTATTTAATATCATGTAATAATAATTTTAAAAAAAAATACAAAATGATATTGCAAAAGTCTACCGAAATGTCACATTTTTCAATTTTTGGCAGTTTTTCATTAAGTATATGGAAAACTACAAAGAATTATATAATTCAGTATGTTAATGTAACATTATTCAGCAGCTTTCATTCAGATTTTCGAAGCTAAATGAGTTCATTCTATATGGTGATGCAAAACGTTTGGCCTCAGCTGTAGTTATGTTAGTGTTTACAATTTGTATCCAAATATTTTATATTACTGTACATGCAAGTAAGCAGAATGAATAGTACAGTAGGAGGCTGTGTGGTCCAGTGGTTAAAGAAAAGGGCTTGCAACCAGGAGGTCCCCGGTTCAAATCCCATCTCAGCCACTGACTCATTGTGTGACCCTGACCAAATCACTTAACCTCCTTGTGCTCCGTCTTTCGGGTGAGACGTAGTTGTAAGTGACTCTGCAGCTGATGCATAGTTCACACACCCTAGTCTCTGTAAGTGGCCTTGGATAAAGGCGTCTGCTGAATAAACAAATAATAAATAATACAGTACATTGCGCCTTGTATTTATACTGTAGATCCCCCATAGGAACCAATTTTACAAATCATATATATTAATACCAAACACTGAAAACACTGAATTTATATTTATATATTTTCTTACTAAAATACAAGCTCATAAGACTTGAAGCTGTTTATTTGGCTTTCACGTCTGCATGGTTAAAGAGGTATCACACTGATAACTGAAACTGCAAAATGTATTTATTCCTTGGGCCAATCTTCTTTAAAATCACTTGGTGAATTGCTTCTCTTTTGGTTTCCTGACCATTGCAGAAAAGGAAAACACTGTTCATCTTTCTCTGTGTGGTCGAAGCTTGGGTTTCTTATCTCTGCCTTCAAGTCCCTCATTTAATTCTTGAATGCCTGGCTCTTTAGATTATGTCATTCCACACTCTCCCCTGCTTTGAGCTGCCTGCTTCATTTCTTTCCACATTAGGAGGAGGCAGTAAAACCTTGGTGGAGAGTGAGCTGGGTAAGGTTAAAACCCATCCTAAAGGGTGCAAATCTGAAATTTGCCTGGGGCTACGGGACGTTTACATTTTTATATTTCTTGCAGTATAAATACTGAAGGACGGTGTTTGTTGCTATCTTTTACCCCACTCTGGCCCCTTGCTTACTTATATTGGTATCACTGAATATTTCTCCCTTGAAATACGTCCAAAAGATTTGAACGCTTTTTATTGTGAATTTGTCTCTCTTCGGGTCACCATTGCAGTAGCTCATTTTGTCGGGTAGTTGTTGAAAACTTGTTTATTTAGATGAATTGATGCTTTCTGAATGTCAGCTGACATTTTTTGTACTATGTTATATAATATGCTACATTTTATAAAGTATAAATATTGCAATCTCATTTGAAGGGCACAACTTGGATCTCTAGCAATCAGCTGTCTCCATCTCGCAACATAAATTAAGCTGGCTCTCATTCAAGGGATGTTGCAGGTAGTTTTGTTTTCTTTTAAAATGCCCATAAAACTGTGAAAGCCTGAAGCACGCTGCAGAATGATTGAAGTTACTTCTCTTTTCAATTTGTTTTTCTTGCCTTGAAACGTTGAGGTTGTAAAGAAAACCAATGATATGTTGTAACTTAAGTGACATCCATGGTAATTATTAATAATCAATATGTTCATAGACTGCTGTTCCTCTAGCAGGCCAGGTTTGGGATCAGACAAACCATAGAGAGCTTAGAGAATTGTAACAGTTTCCTTGCCTTACTCTCTCTTACTGTTTCACTTCCTAGCTCATTTCACCTCAGCAGTGTCTTTGGGGTCAAAGCATGTTACTGGCTACAAAGGATGTACATCAAGTCAATAGAGATCACACCCCCTTACTACCCCCTGCTGGGGATGTATATCCCTGATAGAGGCTACGTGGCTGTGGGTGTAGGCTTGTCACACACATCTAGAAAACTGCTTGTCCAACTGTCACAAAACTTGCTATGCATCTTCTTTAGCACACATATTTGACTGGATATCTCAGGATATATGGAGGCTGTTTGCCTGTCCATCCTACTGTCTTTCTGTATATCATTTTAGAGTTTTGCAGAGATCATGAGAATCCTTTTTGTCCAATTGTGATTTAACTTTTCTAACAGCCTTCTTTAGCCAGAATCTGGAACACAGGTGGCGAGTACATTAGGGAAATATTCAGGACTCATGGACAAGTTTGTAATTAAACAGAGAAAAAAAAACCTCAGGATTGCACTCCTGCATTATGTGTTGGAGACAGAGACAGTATCAAGGTGGATGAGCAAAAAAGAAATTGGAAGAAATTCTGCTGTAGGCTTCTAGAACCAGCAGTGTCGTAAGAAAATGACTGACAGACGGGACCAATCACATGGAAGACACAGACCATGCATCACATGACTGATACAACAGGACAGGGCCAATCACAGGGGAGACACAGAACATGCCCCCACGCGAGCCTAGGGTCACATAGCAACAGAGACAGCATTAAACAACGGCGGGAAATACAGAGTCTAAAGGGAACGCAATTACAAACAACGGGAACGACATAAGACCCACACAGCACGTAAACACACATACACAGCAGAAGTACGGTACAACACAAATACACAGATCATATGACTATAGAGCGAGTCGACGACAGGTCGTCACACAAAGCGTGATGGAAGAGAGCGCCAATACATTCAATGTTAATTTGTTTTAATGGTTTTTATACGATGTACTGCTCAAGGAGAGGCTGATAATGCAAGCTTTAGTTGACATGTTTTCTATTGAAATGGTTATATATTCATTTGCATTACAGTTCCCCTTTAATGAATATTTGTCATGTAGAAAGGATTAAAATTAATGGAATTCTTCAAAGGAACATTTTTGTATCTACTGTGCTTTGAAACTGATGATACACAGAACATAACACCCTGAGTTATGCAATGACAATCGGAATGGCGTTTTCTAATACTGGTACTATGGAAACACAGAGCTTTACCGAGGCATTGTTTTTATGTAATATACAGAGCATGCACAGTAGGGCAATGGGAAAGAAATTTGTTTTCAGAGTCTCTGTTACAATTTTATTAATTGTCATTGATTATAAAACACATGCTTCATTATACTGTGTTCGGTAGCCAATTGATAATTAAATTTGATCCTTAAAATAATGTTAGAAAACCACCCTGATTTTGCTGGAGCAGTGACATACACATGTCAAGCGTTTGTGACATACTGTACATGCCTGCTGAAGAGGTTGAGGCAGGATTCAGTGACTTGTGTAATAGAGGATTAGAGTATTACCCTGTGGCACCCAGTAGTTCTGTCAAATGGTCCTCTCCACATTTTTAGTAGGGACCGCTGTGCTAAAAAAAATACATAAATAAAGAGCTGCTATAATGTAGTGCTGTTTAATGTGACACCAACTCTGTGGTACAGTGGGGTTTTATAAATTGCATTCACATAGGGGTCTTTATTTTCCCCTATGGGCAAATCACAGACAAATCCCCCTCTGTAGCATTAGTGTAAAGGCCAGAATGTTTTTCCCACAGGTACATACCCACTACCTAATAGTGTTGATGGCTGCATCAGACGCTGTACTCTTGGATATTTTACTACTGTAGTAGTTCCTACAAGTAGTATAGTTTGGGCTTCTTGTTGTACAGCATTTTGTTCAGTTGCCTAATTACTACATGTAAGAGGGAAGTAGGATCCACTGACAAAAAAAGTATGAGAGATGGAAGTTGTAGTTTGGTCGGGTTTATTTCTGTACAGAACACAAACATTGCAATACAGGAAACTGTAGCATCATCAAAAGAAAGAAACTGTAACATCACCAATGGTAACACAGCACAATGGTGCTTCAATTTTTACAACTGTCAAAGACCTAACAATAAAGGTTGGCTTCAAAATGCTATGAAATCTCCTAGTGATGAGTCCCATGGGAGGAACACAAGTAAGCAGGTTGTTAAAAAACAGGTGCTTCTAGCTCACTGTTGTCCTATTTAACTGCAAAAGCTACTGATCCGGTGCAGTAGACGTTTCAGATCTTTTTCTAACCGCTGACTTGAATAAGTTAAAGACAGTTGGGTCCCTTATTACACTGCAGTATACTGTAAGCAATGTCTCATTTGCATACTACAGAATTTATATACTTTTTTTTCTTATGTGTTCATATTTTGCTGCCCACCATATAGCAGATTTATGGTGGAACCCAACATCAGGAATAAAAAGAAAAATCGTGTAATCGGGACCCGCACTGGCTTCTTGGATGCAGTCGTGTATTTGCTGAGTTTTGTTCACAGAGCATTGTAGCTGTAGATTTGGGAGGTTGCGAGTCCTTAACCAGCTTGTGGGCGTGTCCCTTATTTCTTTAAGGCTATGACATACGAACAGACCCCAAGGAATAGTCCAATACTGATTATGGGACAGCACACCAGAGACGTCTCAGATTGCAGATACTTGTAATAGAGAAGTGACTCATCAAAAGGCTTTGCAAGATTATATATGTGCAGTCAATGGGCTATAATTTCATCAGCATACTGTTTGATCTTACAGATGTCTAAAGTTGCATGGTCTACATACTGATAAAATAGCTACTTTACATAAAGAACGCATTAAAGGGGGAAAACACATTCATTTTGATGCACCTCATTAACTAAAGTTATCAGGAAAGTAATAACATGAAAACGGAAGCTCATATATTTTTTTTTCAGACATATTTTACAATACATAGTTTATGGATAGTGATGCACCTTTTACTTATAAAAGGTAGCTTATATATTTTTGTACACCTGATTCTTCATCTGCTGAACTGTTAGAGATGCCAACTCATTTTCAAAATCTAACACTATGCTTCACTTTGACCTCAAAGCAAAGCCATGTGACCTTTTGGTTTCTGGATGATAAAGACCACATTCTTTGAGATAGTGGTTCATAATCAGGACACACAAATGCTCAAGGTTTGATTGTGGGTATCACAAAAGAAAGCATATCCTTTCATCATTTTACATAGCTGTATTGCATTCTCTGTCAAGTCCCATTACGGGTATTGTCCAGTAGAAATAGAAATTAACCCTTTCACAGCTGCAATATTTTAACCTCTGGGAATATCAATGATACAGATTGCAAGCTTCACATGCTTATTTTACTTCATGTCCATTCATCATAGATTTCACAAAAAAGCTAAAACATTTCTAGTTTTCAGTGTCATCATTGGAATCTAGTACATTTGCATGAAATGCACTTTTTAGGATCCTCATTAAAAAAAATGGGGACCCTTATACACTGATCGTGTCTGTCGATCTGTCACACTATACCAAGGAAACACAATAACTGCCTTAGTTTTGCATCAATCTTTATCAAACCTTAAGAATCTTGTTTCTTCCTTATTTCAATCTGATATGTCTCTCAATGTTTTTCTTAATACTACTGTTAGAGAAACTAACATAGATACAAACGTCACTTGTATCTAACAAGTCTTATTTCATAACTTTGAGCAGCTGGAGAAATACATGAGATATACATGTGAAACAAACGAGACACATAAGATAAATGAAAAATACTTGTACATGCTTTATTAAATTGTTTGTTCTATTTATGATGGCGAGTGGGTTGCATCTACTGTAGCTGCAGGCTCCTGTCTGCTGTTCAGAAATTTTTTGTATGAAGTTCAAGCACAAAGGATGTTAAATAAGCACCCCACCTTCAAATCTTAGTAATCCAGGGTAACTGATCCAGTTACCAACTGAGCTTTCCAAACCTCAACTCACTGTTTCACCTGTCAGGGAAAATGTGTTCAGCATTTAAAATGACTAGGCCAGAAACTGTCAACTTGAAGGATATGCTCATGCTTGGGAAGGGAAAAATGTCTCTTTGTGTTAACAATAAATAAAGAAAATCTAATTTAGAGAGGAAGAGAGACATTTTGTCAAAGATTTCTCATTATGTACATTGATAAAAAGCCAGTACGAAGCCAATCAGTTTAACTACTGTTAAACCCCTTTATGTCAGCAAACCTTTAATTTCTGCAAAAGTCATGTATGGTCTGTGGTACCTAGCTGGGTTTAGGACCCAGGGGAGCCCTGTGGCAGGCATGCATTCAGTGCGCAAGGCAAGCTCACATACTTGGCCATCTATGGCTTCGCCTCCTGGTACAAAAAAATTCAAATTTCAAGATTCTTGTGAAACAACATATTCTCACATAATCCGAAGCTACGTTGAAAAAGTCATGCTTGTTGTAAACTTTGCAGGATGGATTTTAACGGTGGGACATGGGAGCATGAGAGATCACAAAAACACCAAAAAGACAGATACGCTCAGAAAACCAGGGCTTCAATTAATAACATCTTTCATTGCCAAAAGAACAATGGAGTTCAAGAAAGTTACATATGCAGAGACCTTTACATGTTGTGACTAGTTCAGCAAATCTGTACTAGACATGTTCCCAGACTCCACAAATTGCAAAGTGTTCTGCAGAAAAGTCTGAAAGTCACACAAATACTGAAAGAGCATTTCTATTACATATTCAGCATCAACATTGCATTAGAAATTCAGATTGATTGATAACATGTTTATATACAGCAATAGCATGTTAATTTAAAATAGAAGATAGTTGATAATGAAATGTTACTGACAGTGGTATTATTGATCTGCCACATATGTGCAGTGTAATGAATGATGTTGCAATACCACTGTAATGTGTTATTTATTTATTATTATTTATTATATTTTTATTTTCTCCAGGGTCTGGAATTGAACTGCTGATGCTTGGCACTAAAGGCTGACACGCTACAGTTTCGCTAAAGGAGAATTCTCTCTAGTGGGGTTTACATTTCTAGCTTGGTATTAAAACTACAATTGGGGAGAATATCAGTTAATTTGGGAGTTTAAGACCATGTAAAATGATCTCATTTACCTGCAGTTATAAATACTTGTTAAACCTTTACCCCAATACTGTCTTTAACTTTAATGACACTGTTTGCATTTAAATGTGTGCATTTTTTTTTTTAGCGCTGTGGGAAAAGTCTTGTTTAATTAACCTAATTAGCATGTTTAATTATGTTTAAATTGCATTGTCTTTTCCCGAATAGCACACTGAATTTAGCACAGAAATTTGTTGTAAAACACACACATTTTCTTTTTATTTTTATCTGATTCAAATTTGCATTTAGAGTATATCAGGTGGTTAGACAGTATTACTTATTATGAGTAGCTAAGCAAAGGAAAGCTCAAGGAAACTCCATTTCAAAACCATGTTCTGGTCGTAGCCTGAAATACTGTCTGTACTATAGATGTGCTAGCTCTTTTTCTTATTATGACCTATAGCCCTTTGTACTGGTTATTAAATTCCAGTGTGGTTTTCTATTGCACTTTTTGCTGTGGTATCAGATAGTCTGTAATGTCTGAAATGTAAGAGTATTGCTTGAAGGTATCTTGACATCTCTAAAGGAGTTTATATAATTGAACAGCAGTGCGACAGGATGGCTGGGTGGTGATATACCCTGACCAGGAAGCTGACACACACACAGGTACTACGGGTTGAAAGCTCTGGTGCGCATATTTATTAATTCACACCAAAAAATCAAATGGATATACAAACACACTGCTCACAAGTCTCATAACACAACAAAAATACCTCCACCAAAACAAGTACCGTGCTGGTCCTTCCAGCACGAGTAGCAATTGTTTACTTTGTACTTTCTGTTTTATTCTTCCGTCTCTCTCGCTCTCTCTCCTTCACCACCCATAAATCATTCTTTTAAATGCACCTCAAAATAATACATTAATAACAATAACCCATTCCTTTTTAAATCATAATGCATAATGCCCCATTAATTGCACGCAGGCCTCTCTTCTGCCCTGCCACATATGTACATTCAGGGCTCTTCTGCCCTGCCACAAGCAGGAAGACAGGCTACAAGAAGTGAAACAGCAATGCTAGCTGGAGACAGACTAAAACAAGATGTCACTAAATGATCAGGAGCAAACAAGAGCCAGGGAGCTCCAGGGCCATTCATTGTCACAGTTCTTGCAGGTTAGCCAAGGGATTTTCACTTAATTTAAAGTAATTCTAGTTTACAGAATAATTCCATAAATCTGTGTTGTACTTCCATTAGCTACATATGTCTCAAATGTGCAGTTGGCGCACACCTGTATTTTCATTTTGAAACACATCTACATTACGTTTAACGCCCCAGTTTCAATGCCTTCCTCACAGGAAATATGTTGTGCTTCCTTTGCCTTTTATCCTCTGCATTGTCTTCTGGGTCTCTGCATGTTACTAGATGAAATAATGTCAGTCAATAGGAGAAGCAGCTGATTGGACAGGAAAGAAGACATTGTGGTCAAGGAAGTGCAGCACTGCCTCAAAGTATGGCTTGCAAACAGATATTTCTTTAACCTGGTGTACTACCAGATATCAGTGTGTTTTTAAATCCTCTTTGAGGACTGTACATTCACTGCCATTATAACAATGTGTCTTTAAAGTCAAAAACCTCCATTACTGACTGAAATCCTGCATATCTCAGTCTTCCATGTTGTGATCATGAGTTTGATACAATTAGGGCTGTCCTTCTAATACAGCCGTGACCTAATGGATAACAGTACAATTACAAGCAATTTCCTCACAGTTGTTCACAGAAATCCCCAAAAGCAGCTGTCTTTTCTAGGTCTCACAGCATCGTTAGATGGATCAGCACAAGTCTTTTATAACCTAGCTGCGGACCAAGCTGCAGTCCTTGAGGGAGAGAACCTGATTATCTGTAGAAAGAGCTATGTGAGATGGAGGGGTAGAATGACTATGAATCTGATGAATAGTCAATGTAAAGACAGTTGAATAGGTTGACTAGTCGGCACTTAATACATGTATTTGATGCCTCTCGGTTTGTTCTTAAAACGCTATTTATATGGACGGAAAACAAGACACAGTAAGTCGCTGCAATAGACATTAATGCTGTTAAAACACTAATATCATTATTTTAAATAAACAGCTGAGATAGATTCTCAAATCCTTTACTCCAAATTGTCAAGGAAAAACACACCCTCTCAAACCAGAAATATATAACACTGTCCCGAGTAGGCTGACAGTGACAGTGCTGATCACACTAGCGCTAAGCCACAGCTGAAGCCTCTTATTTAGGCTGCATTTGTTCTTCTGCATGGCCTCCGTCTGGGCCGCTAGAAGCATGCAGGTCTGAGCGTCACGTCCGCATGGTAACAGCCGTGTTTCTGCAGCCAGACAGAGACAGTCCATTTCAGAACAGAACCACTCAACACCAGGACTGCTCGGAACAATACAGCCACACCCAAACACTGAATTTATTCAATCTGCCACCTCAGTATGAAAAATAAAGAGCTCATATGGCTTTATAAATTCTAATAGTTCCCTGGGATGGTTAGTAGTCATACTCTTTACATGCATTATCATTTCATATCTTTTAATGGCACACCTAATACCCTTTTATATTCCAAAAGAACATTTTCACAAAAGCAGGTGGAGCTTTCATTTGAATGTAAATTGGAAATCCTGCGCAGTCCAAATTGAATGATGGATGTGATTAGAGAAGGTCCTAACCTGGGCCATTTTTTTAATAATAATTGTGCAGGCCTAATGCTCTCATCAGTAGTAATAGAAACTCTGGAATGAGTGTTACTGCTAAGAACACCTTCTACAAATGTTTAACAATGCAGAAGAGCTAACTGTATGCAGATCACAGAAATAGATTTTCCAGTGTGAGTTTGTTAATTAGACATATCTGGCTAGATTGTGAAAGCTATCTAGTCCTAAATCATCATCAGCACAGGTGTTTTTTTTTTGTAAAGAAAAAATAAAATTACAATTCTAAAACAAAAAGGAAACAACTTAAAGAGAAAAAACTGTACCAATGTGAAAAATCAGTTATCCTATCTCAGTGTCGCCTTGTTTAAAATAATTTTATATCACATCCTGGTGACTGTCTCTCTGCAACACTCCCAGACAGCCCCCAGTCAATGTAAGAAAGAACACAGTTGCTCTATGATGTATCTGTTACTGATCTATTTATTAAAGCCACTGTCACACTTTTAGTCAAGATAATTTAACACAATAATGAGGCCACTAGTTACTGTTCTCTGGGAGGGCATCGGACATGGCGCTGCTGTGTGTTCATGGAGGATCTTGAAATCTCAAATTCCTGTCTTATATATCTTGCCTAAATGTGTGTGTGAGGCGAAACATTGTTTCTGCTAGCTTAGTTTCTTTGTGTCAGCAGTGTTTCAACCAAGGTCAGTCAGGTTCCCACACTCCACTCAGTTCCTTGTTCATCTTGTACTCATACGATTTGTTGAATCTTTCATTATCCTTACACACGAGTGGCAGAATGTTGCAGGGGGCAGGTTAACGGTTACACTGGTATACCAGCTGAACTTGGAGAAAAGACATTTTGAGAGGCCTTTTGAAGTCACAGTGGTGCTTAAAGTTTTGATAATGTGGAGTAAATAACTGAGAATCTAGCCCACAGTGTATTGCACATCATAGTTCCTCCTTACATGCTCAATTGGATTCAGATCCTGGGGTTTGGGGTGGCCATTGAATATATCTGTGCCATGCTTCTCAAACCATTTGTCAGCCCTGCTGTCAGTCTTTCTGACTGACTTGAGAGCAACTCTTGAGTATCAAATCTACGTCATATAAGGAGGAGCCTGACGGTCTGTCTGTCACATGCGCAGTACATAATGGGATTGAGATCATTATGTTTTGCTTTTTTATGATACAGCTCAAATGTTGTATTCACAGCTGTATGTTATGAACATATGTGTGTTATATTAATAGGATGTATTGATACTGTCACAATATTACTTAGACATGCAATAAACCTTACCAACACATTATAAAGCCATCCATTCGTTACAGTATCTCTTTATTTTCTTTTATCACTGAAGTGAGAGTTTATAAACGATTCTGTTACCTAATTGATCCTCCAACACTGTTTCCAAGGATTGAAGGTGACACTTTTTTTTTTTTTTTTCAAGCACTCCTTCTCAGTTGCTGATAAGACAAACTGGCATTTAAATCACACACATTATAACACTTGATGAATGAGTCTTAAATGCCTTGAGGTCCATTTATATAAACAATTTTAGTTGCATTTGGGGAAACTATAGACCATTTTCAGAATTTATTATGCCACAGATTAGTAGCTAGAAGAGCATATGAATAAACTCCTGGTAACTCCTGCTCATCATGTTTTTGTCTTTTTTAAAAAGAATGTAATTCAATATTACTAACAAAATAGAAACAAACTGTTTATACCTGTTTTAACTGAAAACAAATACACTGATTAGAACTTGCCAATGATCTTGTTCTCTTTACTGTGTTGAACTTCCCTTTGAAGGAACACATCTAATACATGTGAGTTGCATTTAAAAAGAAAACAATAATTATTCACTAAAAACACTAAAAAAAGGTTTGCCATTTATTTTCTTTAAAGATTCCCAGAAGCTAGACCCACTGGCTTGCATTTGATTACCAATCTGTGCTTTTCCTATGACTGACATTTTCAGTATCGACTTAATTCCTTCATACGACCTTTAAAAAGTACAGAATTGAAGTATCTGCAAGGAGCGTTCGATACATATTCTTTTCTAACACCGCTTCAAATAAATTACCAAAAAAAAATCAAATTCACTTTTACTATATCTGACAGTTTGTCATATACTGTAAGACAATCTTAGACCTACTAAATTAAGAACATGTATGTTAGGTAAGATTTCATAGAATTATTGTGTTTGCAGCAGATGCAGTTATATCATAGCCAGCTTCTATCAGATGGTCGATGTCTGCTTTGAAGTCACTGCACCAGCTATGCTGATTGGCTGGCAGAAACTGGATCGTTCTCTATTCGAGATTAAGCATAGCTAAAGCTTATTATAATGACTTTACAGTGCTACAGGAACATGTCTTTGCTAACATCTAATCAGATTGTGCAGTGGATTGCGTTAGATAGCATTCATTTTGTTAAATGAATGATTATACTGTTATTGGTAGTTTGAGCTGGAGCCGCTAATTGTTTTTTTTGTAAGTTTGTAAAATGTACTGTAAGTTTAATTCGGCAATTTCCATGTGTAAACCAAGTTACTGGGGTCTGGTTAATTTCCCCTGCCATTATTGATAATTTCCTGTTGATGGATGCACAGTGTTTGTATTGTATTACAGTATACACAGTCAGCAAAAGATAAATTGTTCAATTATCAGCATATAGATTTAATGAGAGAAGGAACGAAAATACATGCCGGTGTGAAGTCACCATGAATAAGTTTTAATTGTGATCCACTACACAAAGCACAACTTATTAAATATCTTTAATGATGCTAACCAGTGCTTAGTTATGCTTGCAACAATTTGCTTTTGTAATCAGAGAACCTACTTAGACAATGTCATAAGACTACACAAAGAGGGGTTTAATATTATTATTTTTTTCATCTTAATGTTACATTTTGGCACAAATGAAGAATGCCTCCCAGTAGGGGTGTTAAGTTTACATGTGTGTGTGTTTTAGTTTGTTTAAAGTAATTGTAACTAACAAATTAATTCCATTAATCAGCACTGTCAGCACTTCTATTAGCTACAAAGGCTTCTTATGTTAGAGTACACGTGCATTTTCATTTTAAAGCATGCTATCTGCTATTGCTTTTGGTTAAAGGAAGCTCTCAGGTCCTAGGCTATATTCTTGGGTTATCTGTTTGTACTTGCGCTTCGTAGGTCATTTCACCTCAGCAGTATAGTCTAGGTCAAAGCATCTTACTGGCTGACAGCATGTCAGTCAATAAGGGAACCAGCTGATTGAAGGAAGGAAGGCAGTGAGGGTGGAGACAGTTTCCCTGTCCAGGTGAACTGGCCCAGGAAGTGTAAGACACTCTAAAACGCATGGCTTGTAAACTTTCTTTAACTGAGTGTACTACCAGATATCATGTTTTAAAATGAAAATTCATGTTTGCTGTAACGTGTGTTTGTTTCAAAACTGTACATTTCAGATCTTTAAAATGAATGGATGTGCATGGTGGAGAAATTGCAGGTAACTGTTTTTGTTTGCTACAATTACTTTAAGAGATATCAGCCACTAATATCATTCAGTGCATTATTATTTATTTGTTATGTTGTTAATTAATTTTTAAGTTGTGTACATTTTACATTGTGTTCTAAACAGGGGGCGATGTTTTAACTGTTTAATCTCTGAATATTTTTTCAATGCGTGAGGTGGTCCCTAGATTGTGCTACTTTGTGAATTTGGCACAATTATTTACACTTGGTTTCACAGACTCTGATTTGCAATAATCTTGGACTACCTAATGTTACCTCAGCTTAGGTTGCTAATCAGGATCTGTGAAACCAGCAATTAGTCTTTGGTGCAAACAGTATTGTACGGGTATGATGGGGGTACGTGGCTTCACACTACGCGGGATCGTGACCCAGGTAGCCAAAATCAGGGTCTGAACCCGGGTAGGAGTGCCAGTGTGAAAGGGGCTTTATACTTCAAGCAATTAAGTTTCATTGTGATATATTAAATGAAATACTACCAGTATCTTTAGATATGCCTAGCTTGCCCAGCCCTGAGATTTACATCATGGTTTTCAGCACACGATCTCAAATTTCAAACGGAATGAAAGTAAAGGTCAATTTGCTGCAGTAAATATACTTTGACAGCCTTGAATCATTCAGTCAACAATACTAGAACCACCCTTTGCTTAGATCTGTTGAATAATATATTGAAGGCCAACAAAAATGATGTTGAATTCATGTTCTTTCCAATGGATACAGATTGTGCATCTATTATTTTTTAAGAGGGTGACATCAATATTGCGAGAAGCAAAATTGTGTTAGATATTTACATTTGTAGTTATCAAGGCTTTTCACTTGGCAGATTAACAAATATACATTGAATGTCTGGCTGGGTAATTAATCGTGTCTGCTGCTACTGTAAAGAAGCTATTAGAATCTGCACTGGTAATGCAATGACAAAGGGTCCATGATGTATGGCACAGTGCACAAGCTTCAGTAAACAACTAGATGCCTGTTTAATTTGTTTATCCACTGAGGTCCATGAGTTCTCATCATGGTGAGTTCAGCAAGTTTATTTATATCAGGTTGAAGCTTTGTTTAACACAGTATAGTCAAAAAAGCTTGTGTATAAGAACAAGTAGTACAATCACTGCTTTCCATATTCCTTTTCAGCAGTGCTTTTTTACTTTTAAAGGCTCAACTCTTTTTTATCAGTAGTAAGACAGCAGTTGTGTTATGTCTGTGACATAACTCTATCCGTTGCTAGGACATGTTCATACAGTTCCAAATGCTAGGCCAAAATGGCTACAATACCGTCAAACAAAAGATGATGTCATTGTCAACTAGGAATAACCCAACAATAACTAGGATCACCCTCACTGGAAAAATGGTTGTAAAAGCACTGCTTTTGAGGAAATGTTGATATGTATTAATACTATATTTTTATACCATTACATTTTGAGTTAAATTAATGGTAGCTACCAAAATAATCCTTTCACTACATAGGCCTCAAATGTGCAGGTTTATGGTACTTACAATCAACGAGTGCACATATAGGTGCAATACATCTTACCAGTCATGCACTTTTATTTGCTGTATCAATCAATCAATCAATATTTATTTTATATAGCGCCTTTCATAGTGGACCACCATCACAAAGCACACTAAGGTATAGGTCTCAAATGTGCAGTTGTGAAAGAAACACGTGCTATAATTTTAATTTTGAAACATGGTATCTTGCACTACGCTACGTTCAAGAAATCTCTGCTTGCAAGACAAGCTTTCAAATGATTTTGCACTTCCTGGGTCATTTCACCTGGAGAATGAAACCGGTCCCACACCGTCAGGGCTTTCTTTCCAGTCAGTAACCAAACAGCTGCTTCCCCTCATGACTGACAGGCTCTGCATCCAGTAAGATGCTTTGAACCTGAATGTACTGCCGATGTGAAATGTTCTAGCATGTATAGCAGTAACAGACTTCCTGGAAGGCATAAGAAGAAAACTGAAAACTTACCTTAATTACTAGATATCATGTTTTAAAATGAAAGTACATACATGACTATACCATGTGTTTCTTTTAAAACTCCACATTTGAGACCCACCTATACAGGGAATAGAAGTGCATGACAGGTACAATATATCACATGATTTTGTTAGCTGCAATACGTTCATCTACATGTGCAGTCTTTGTTGGTAAATACTGTATCTCTGAATTATGGGGAGCTCAGAGCCAGTGCCTCGGAGCTGCATTTTTGACACTTGGTTTGTCTGGTGGTGTAGGTAAACCATGTTTCGAATTGGCTAATAGTTAATTAAAAACAACCTGAAGAATTCAATAAATGAACAAACCTATTAGTAAAATGCCATGTTCAGCTACAGCTAAGCCATTGTCTTGACAGACCGTGTCAATTGATGTAAGGGCTGTCTTCTCATCTTTTGTGCTGTAAACTTGGGAAGAAGCAGGACACCATACAATATGACCATAATATCCTCACCCATTGCATTATGAGCAGCACTGATCAGCCTTGTATCCTTGTGTAATGCACACCTATTGTACTGTATACCAGTCTACCCTACTATACTACATAGATTGCGCTAAACTCTATATTGAAAAATGTGGTTTCTAGACAACAGTGTTCTTTGGTGCAGTAATATGCCTTCTACTCTTACTCCTGAAAACTTATGGGGCATGTTACTGTAAAGTAAAATAAAATAAAAATATATATATATATATATATATATATATATATATATATATATATATATATATATATATATATATATATATATATATATATAATTTTAATTTAACTATTCAGCTATAACAGTGAAGTATCTATGAGCAATTAAAAATTTAGGCATAGAATTCTCCCATATAATGAATCCACTAACCCAAAGAAACAGTAAACGCAAAACAGGAGATAATTGATGATGGCTGATGTTAGCACTGTCTTACATGCAAAGAAGGCATACAGCATTGCACTTCTGTGATGACATTGTAGATACAAATTGTTTTAATTAACTTATTACTGCTTATCTCACATTGTATTATAGTAGTAGTTGCACTTACTGTAAACTTTATTGTATTTAAATATTGTTTTTGCTCTGTAACCTTGTATTGCCCTATAACAACTGGAAGTCGCCTTGGATAAAGGCATCTGCCAAATAAACAAATCCTAATAACAATAGCATGCAGTATAATGAACTTCTGATACGGTAGAATCTAGAGCTGATATAATTAACTAGGACCATATATTGCCCCAGGAAAGAGAACATTAAACTGTGGGCATTGAGAAACAGAACATTAAGCCTGCTTTTTAATTAGAGATCAGAGCATGGCGCTCTGGGGATTGGGAATCACGGATCAAGAGGATCTCATGTAAAGTACAGGGCAGTTTCTCTTTCCAAGAGCTTTTACAAACGCTCTAGACAGGCTATCAGCTCCGCTCAATGGGTCAGGGCACAGTGCAGGAATTGAAGCAGATGGAAATGAAGCAAGTCTCAGAAACTTGGGACTTGGAGAAGTCAAGTAGAAGATGAACAGCTGTTACAGTCTGCAAGGCATTAATGAAATTTGGCTAACGTCTGCCGTGAGAGATAAAAACGATGCAACGCAATCCAAGACAAGGGCCCATTAACGTTTGCTCAGGTGATCCTATGAATGCAACTAGCTGAGGCAGCTCAGGCATTCATGAAGTGAAGTAATAGAGCATTGCAAACAACTGGAATTCAGAGGTCAAAAGCAGATGTAACAATCATGATTGGTTGGTAGCAGCGGCGGGACTCAGAAATGTAGGTTATGCCCAGGCCAGGGGAATAGCGTTTCAGTGCTCGAAAGCAGTTCAACAAGCCAGTCTGTACAAAAGTTACTCAATCAGTGCAGAAGATTGCCATTCTGAGTGAGTTTGACAGTCACTTTGATAATCAGTGTTCAAATGTCCTCTTGATTTTTAATGCACTGGGCTCCAGGTCAAACTGGTATCACTGGTGAATATAGACAAGCAAAGAATTCTGATTGGGACACAGCAGCTTTGGAAATCAGACTCAGATTATTAGTATGGCAACAGCAAGGAAGAATAGAAAAGGTATGGAAAATAGACATTACTACTGATCAGGAAATAAAGGCTGAATTTGTTTGAGGGCTTGAAAATGTGTGTGGAAAATATAGGGATGAAACAATAATAACTCTCCAAGAATCAATAGTTGTGAGTCCACTATTTCACGATATATGATTATAACAATAGTAGCATTATTTTTTAACTACTTTAACTGAATAAAGCATTTAAACTCTAAAATTTAAAGATATGTCTTTCTGGCAAGAATGAAAATACATACCAATAAACTGAGGAAATCACCAACTTTATGTTTTTCTATATCACAAGAAGGAGCAACAGCAAGGAGACACTAGACACTGGAAGCCAGCAGTAGATTTATCAGACTATTAAAACTCAATAATAGAAATAATAATACAAAATAAAAGCAATAAACAATTGTTTTTTTTTTTATTAGGCCTCAAACAAAACATTTTTAGGCTCACAATTTGTGCTTTCTTGAAAAGGCTTAAAAATATATGGTATTTTCTAATTACTAGATTAAGTAGTTATGGATGTTAATTGAAAATAATAAAACATGCTTACCTATCAATGTGATGGATGTGCCTGCTTTTAATCACTCAGTGATGGCAGGGAAAATTAGAGAGAGCTTCAGTCGCAGTTGTTTTCGCCGTTTAATCTCCGACGGTACTTGGTCTTGATCGCCATAAGGGCAGAGAATCCAGTCTTGCAAAGGTATGTTGTGGAGAAGGGCATCATAAACTTGACATCTCGTTTTGTCAGGTCCGGGTACTCCTCCATCCTTTGCGCCCAGAAGTCGGCCAAGGGTTTGTGTGCAAACTCTAAGTTAAGCCCACCGTCAGCAGATGTATCTAAAAGGTTCTCCTGCTTACACAATGACAGATGAGGGATTGGGAGAGATTCAAATACCTCAAGTGTATTGCGGATACAGTCGTTTGCATTGTCCATTTTGGGAAAAAAGTTTCGAAGTTCTTGCTCCATGATGTCAGCTTTGACGATCTCATCTAACTGCATATTATCATGTGTTGCAGTGTTGGAAAGCAGTCAACCACATTTCCCTTTAAGCAGATAGCCCAAAACTTTAGTTTCTTAATCAATGATTCGAGTTTGTCTTGTGTGTTGAAAATATTGGCACTTAAGCCCTGAAGGCCAAATTGAGCTTGTTTAGGCGAGAAGAAATGTCTGCCAATCAGTCTAATTGCTGAAGGAGAGGCTAGAGTTCTGCCAAGTACTGTAAATGGAAAAAAACTAACAAAATAAAATAAAATTTGTTAATGGCAGTGCAAAGGCACCAACTAAAAATGCTGTGTAAAATGATTTCAAAATCCAGAGTCCAAAAACAGGTTATGTTTCTGAAAAACAAAACTAAGGTTCCAATTTAAAACAAAACCAGAAAACAATTGTCAACAAAAGTCAAGCATTACAAATATAGGCTTTTTATTTATTTTTGTATTAAACTCAAATTTTATCGTTGAGCACTTGAGCAGGGACAATGCAAAATGCTGTGTGTGTCATGTGACAGAATAAGCCAGTGAATATTTCCAAAATCTACTTTGTTGAAAGTAGAAAGGGAATATTTATAGTCAGTCAAAAATGACTTGCTGTATGATATGAACACACTTAATAGGGTTGGAATAGGGAATCCAATTCCAGACACTTATCCCAATCCCAGGATTTTGGGATTGATTTTTTTTTATTATTATTATTATTTTTTTTAATCCTGGGGTTCCATTTTTATAATAATAATAATAATAATAATAATAATAATAATAATAATAATAATAATAATAATAATAATAATAATAATAATATCATGCTTTTGCTTTCATTAATATAAAATAAAGAATATTCAACAGCTGTCTATAAAATATTTGTTTAGCTTTATAGCCTACCTAAAAGCTAGCTTTTTTTAAGTTCAACAGTTATTTACTGCTTCAGACACAAATTACATGAAATGGTAACAAATGTTTCAACAGTCTTCTATTGTGTTACAAGATGACGAATGTGGACCATGATGGTGTAAACAGGATCATCATGATCACTACCATCAAAAATTAATTTTTAGTGAATTTTTATAGGAAGAGAGTCAACTACAGTCACAAAAACCCTGGTCCTGAGAAAGCATCCCACTGAAAAACGCTTGTTCCTTTAAGGGTTAAACATTTATAGCAACATGTGGGGACTTATAACGTTGTATTTTTCTGAACCCTCCTACTCACTCTTTAAAGGGATAAAGCGTGTAAACAGTACATGTGAGATATGTTACCTTGCTATTATTGTCCTACCTTCCTTGTTCACTTGAAATAACTTCCAGTACCTTTCCGGAATTCTAAACAGCTTTGTATAACTCTGATTTCCTCCACAGCTTGGTGGCTGTGTTTACATCTTTGGAATATATATATAAATATATATATATATATATATATATTTATATTTATATTTATATTATATATATATATATATATATATATATATATATATATATATATATATATATATATATATATATATATATATATATATATATACAGTATATAGACCACTAGTCATTAACCATTAAAACCTTTATATTTCAGCTTTTTAATTCCAATAATCTATGAAAGGCTTGCTCAGGTCTCTCCAATATGGGAAAACAAGATATTATCAGAACACAGCACAGAAACTTTTTGAGGAAAGTAAAATTGTTTAGAATAAAAAAGGGACTGGATGTCAATTAAGGTTTAATTATTATTCTTACACTGTAATGCATTCGTTTCTTGTTTTAAATGAACTCATAGACACGTCCAAAGGAACATGTTCTCCTTGTACACTTTAGTTTGCTTGTTGTTCGTTGACTAGTTAATTAGGTAACAGTTATTTTTACATTGTGTTCTGAGAATTTCCTTCAAACCTTTCTAGTCCATTAGTTAGAGTCTCTCTCTGGGAGTATAGCTAATTACATTGTATCACCCATTATTGCTTGCCTCACTATCTTCAATCATGGCTGGGATTGTGCTGAATGCCTCTCGGATTGCTTCAGCCAGCCTCCGATACAATGAGACAGGAACAGATCTTCTCTGCATTGAACAGCTCACATAGTGGTAATACAGTGCAATCAAATTCCATTTAATCCTGTTCTGGGATATAATGTTGTTGTTTTTTTCCAGTGTTTTTATTCTCCCATCAAACTTTCCAGAAGTTATACCCCCCCTCCCCACAAACAAGACATAACATAAATGAAAAATATAGTTTTTTAAGCTAATAAGCTTCTAAAACATGCCAGCACTAAGCATTTGTAAAACTAACAAAGCAAAATAGAAGTTTGGCTAGCTGTCTTATAACATATTTGTTAACATATTATACACGGAAATCCTACAACATATTACCACTGGTTTTACTAACACTACAAACTATATCAATATCCTGTTGACTTTCTTACATTTCTGTTGGCAGTTGATTTGATCAACCAATAGCCCAGTAGGATAAACTGCATCTTTAACCACATTTTACAGCAATGGAGAATCACCCTGGTTTGAATCAGCCACCTACAGGTAACTATGGCTACACCTAAAAAAGGGGTGCTTAGGCTCTCTGGGTGTATTTCCGAATGTTCTAAAACAAAATCCAGCTGCTTCATGCCCTAGATCAAATCACCCCCTAGGTTTAATGAGTCTACCACAAGAATGATTCTATGTATCTGCTTTAATAATGTCTTTCTGTAGATGAAAACAGCATCAGAGAGGCTTGCAGCACACTGGGGCAGCCGTCACGTTTTATTATTCAGTGTGCCTGTCTGGAACCGCAAAGCAGCGGCCTGTCATCCATCTAATCCTGAGAAGGTCTCTGTAAAGTAAAAGTCTAATATCTCATTTCTGTGCAGCCCTTACATCACAGATACACTCTTCAAAGCCTGTGCTTTTCCTTCAATCTGTTTTAAATATGTAATCGCTTGAAATTTTGAAAATAAAGGCAGCAAAACCTGAAAGAGCTGCATGTTAGAATAAAATGAAAAAAGAGTGAGGCTTTAAGTAGAGCAGAGTAAATTCAGCAGAGAAGTACAGTCAACATGTTCTTAACCTGTCAGGATTAATCACACGTTTCGGGTGATCTGTGTGGCCGTAGCTGCTTGCATTTTTGTGACTAATTTATTGTTATTGTTCAGCCTAATGGTTGAAGTACTTTCATATTTATAAAATAGTAAATAAAAAGTTACCTGTGTCTGTGTGTTAAAATAGCAATCAGGGGCTTGTGAGTCATCTCCTATTTGTTATAGAATTGTATACAATGTTTTTTTCCTTTCAGACAAATGTTGCGCTAATGACGTTATGGAGTAGCTTTGAGAATATAGCCCTATATGTAAATAGATTAGCCCTAAGGAACAAAGAAAATAATGTTTCCCTATAGCCATACCGCCACCTTCAGAAACCCTAGCATGGCTGACAAGTATGCATTAAAAAAGACAAAGAATTAAAAAAAAACAATATTACATTTCTTGAAGTTAAGAGTCGACTTCATTGTTAACTTTTTTTTTAATATAAAAAATCCAGACTATAGTCAGCACAGTACCATCACCAAATTGCATTTGTTGGGTGATTAGCAAACCCACTCATGCAATTATAGAACGCTATAATGCTGCAAGCATTCTGCATTAGATATAGAGATAGCTACTGTAGATATATGTGCACAGAGTAGAAGGATAAATCAAGTGATGGACTTGTTGTCAAAAATAAATATTTAATTGTGGCATTTTTTTTCATCATAGTAGAATGTTCATTCTCAAAGGTTCTACATGTGTGTTCTAACACAGCTCCAGTGTATAAGCACGAATGTTCATTCTCAAAGGTTCTACATGTGTGTTCTAACACAGCTCCAGTGTATAAGCACGAATGTCCTACAGCACACGTAAAATGAACAAGACTATTAAAGCTATCCATAACATTGCCTTCACACAGCTGGGAATAATACTTAGTTCATCAGCATCATTAGACTGACATTCTAATAATAATCCCTGGAGTCACAGAGCTGGTTATTAGTTAGTATAATGCATCATGCGCTGCAGCTTTGAACAGAAATTCAGCCAGCTTTTACACGCACATGAAAGGAATACTCTAATTCTATACATTGTATTTTAATAATATGTGTTGACATTCCTTACAATATGATCGCTGGTGGCACTGAAGTGCCATTATGGGGCAATGCAATGGTTCTGTTCAAAGAGGCAATGGCAGCTAGAATGGTATGAGCCACAGGCATAATAGCAACACAGTTAAACTTTTCATATTTTGATATGGTATCACAATAGACATTTATAAGTTAATGTGTTGTGTGTGTAGTAAATGAGGTCATCTTGCACAGTATGGGCAAGAGAAACGGAACCCTATAACTATGCATTATAAGTGAATACACCATGTCTATTATTATAAGATAGGTGCACTTTTGGAAAGATCTATTTAATGATTGTACTCAGGAACTACTATTAAGCACACAGCAGTGTTGCTTTTTAACTTTAGAAGTAGTCTTCTGTGCCCTGGAGGACATCTATACACAAGGTAAGATGTACTCATATTTTTAGCAGTGATTGATTTATTGATTTATCATAAGTGATTTATATGAGTTAATACGTGCAAGGTGTCTTTTTTTATAACAGGTCATCTTGTGCAGTTTTCTGAGAGGACTACAAAGAGGAGGGGACTCTTCAAACAATGCACAATGATTTCTGTTACCCTACACATGAAGTAATAATGTTCTAATCACAAAATACAAAGATTGCACTCACAAACTGCAATTACCTGTAAACATAAAGTGTAGTTGTTTTTTCATTTTATAACTATGCTGTAGGAAAGTGAGGAAAAAGTGAATGTAAAAAAATCCACAGCTAGTTTCCCTGAGTTCTGAGCCATGTGTGTGTGTGTGTTTATTACCTATCTGGATTTCACATTTGCCTCCACCTTTACTCCCTTGCAGATACAATTACTGGATTATCATTATAAAGCAACGTCTGCAGGGACCTATAAGCTAGAGGTGTTAATTTATAAAAAGTAGAAATGCTGAATGCACTTGGCTGGATCCTTGGGGAACCTCCGTTGAACATTAGATCATGTGAAATGATGCATTCATGATGTGAGCCATTGAAAGCACTTTAGAGATGGCCTCTCAATCCAAACAATTTGGAATGTACCGAACAGAAGTTTTGAATTAACCACGTTAAATTAGTTTTGCATATTAATCAAACATACTGTACAGAAGCCCCAGAACTGATGATTCAGACAGTTACCTAACTTCTTATTAACACAATATGGAAGAAAATAATAAATACAGTAGCATTTCATTTACATATGGTTGAGATCCACTGAAAACTATTAATACTATTGTTCTTATAATGAAATACCTAACCGTGAGTTTCTTTATGATTTAAACAGTGATGACATTTAGAGCCACAGCTGCTTAGATCCTTCTATGTACCTCATTGTGCTATAGTATACAAAAAACATATCACATATATTTCAATGGAATAATCTGTCAAGATTTCTATACATTGCAAGGGTTTTTGTTTTAACAGTGGCCAATACAATTCCTTGTAGTGATAAACAGGAAAATGTTCTAAAGTTAAAAAGAAAAAAAACACGATTTGAAGGAACTTGAAAATACTGAACAAGACCTCTAGTCGAAACATTTATCATTCAATGTGTTCACTTTCTTATACTATTACTAATTTTAGCACTATTGAGTGGTTAAGAGAGTAATTTTATACTTGCATTGAAAAAAATCTTAGAAAACATAGTAATAGTTATATATATGCTTTGTGATGCACCTGTAATAGTTCTAGTTTTGTAATAGAAAACGGTGGAGGATTGTGATACAGATGGGGATTGATCTGAACTAGGGAATGCTCTCTGTTTAAATACAGCAGTCTTTTTCTATAATTATTTTGTCAATTTCTATGTGTTATATAGGGAGTATATAGGGAGACCAGGATATTTTTTATACCTTTTAATACTAGTGTAAAGGTAGCTGTTGGTGGTGTTGGTTTAATTGTTTCACTAAGTAATATACATTGTTTTCATCGCATGATCTTTTATTTATACAATTTTCTATTCTCATTACTCAGAAATTCAGTTTTAAATGGCTAAATACTTTGCTGACATAAACCCAAGACTCATTGTTAATGATAAGCTTAGAAAATGAGATATTTGTTCTTGTATATTTCTTTTCAGTAAGCCTTTTAATAAAAGGGTGTGGTCCAGTGGTTAAAGAAAAGGGCTTGTAACCAGGAGGTCCCCGGTTCAAATCCCACCTCAGCCACTGACTCATTGTGTGACCCTGAGCAAGTCACTTAACCTCCTTGTGCTCCGTCTTTCGGGTGAGACGTAGTTGAAAGTGAGACTGCAGCTGATGCATAGTTCACACACCTTAGACTCTGTAAGTCGCCTTGGATAAAGGCGTCTGCTAAATAAAGAAATAATAATAATAATAATAAAAAAAAGGATTCTGCTGGCTGGAGTTACTGTTTACAGTTTAACTGCTGTGTCTGTCATTCCTCTGAAAGGCAAAGGTGATGATTGGAAAAGAAGGCTTCTTTTTTTCGGATGCATTTTAATGTAAGGAAGCACCAGTCTTTCATTTCTGTTCTGGAGATGAAACAAGGAAAGATGACTACAAGAAAATGACTTCAGTGACACACCTTTTATTCATCCAGCTCTTTTGATGATAAAAGAATCTTCTGAAAATCTTGATAATAGTCTGAAACATTAGCTTTGATGAAGTTACTTGCACATTGTATCTTTTCTAATAAACCTGGCATACATTCTTACCTTTTCGTATACTGCATAACGAATGTAAGCAAACCCACAATCAAACCAGGACAAAACCTTAAAAGGAGCTGATGTACAGTGGTTACCCCAAAGCAGTGCAGAAACCAGGCCCAGAGGACAAGTGGAAATAGGTGTAGGACATAGGGAAGGAGACACTTCTTTACACAGAGAGTAGCGAGAGTATGGAATGGGCTCCTAGTCATGTTGTTGAGGGAGAATAACTTGGCTCCTTTAGACCCAACTTGACAAAGGTCTGAAATCAATCAGCTAAGTGTTCTAAGTCTCTTTATTAACCAGATATGAGATATTTAACCCATAACTACTTGAATGAAATGAAGGGAACATAGTGGACAGAAAGATGACCCTTGATAGCTCACCCTCTGTGTTTTTACATGTATGTGCAGTACAACCACCTCTTACGGTTATACAAGTTTTGGCTTGTGCATTCTGCTTGTGACGCAACCTGCAAGGCTGAGCAAAACAGAGTAGGTTTGATCACAAACAGGGCGCAAGAGACAACACTCTCATAACTATAAGACAGCATCTTACTGCATGTGTAAATGTATTACAAGTCAGGATTCTAAACAAAATACAATCTGAATCCTTAATAAAGAATAAATACATTTTTTATTATAATTACAAAAACAAATAGGATTTTTAAAAAAATATATAAATACTGCACGAGATGACACACATAATAAGAGGTGCTCCAAACCATGTTTTCAATGGAATGGTCCTTAACTACCTTGTATGTACAGTATGCCATTCAACTATGGGGCCAGGGCCACACCGTCTTTATAATCAATACAGGGTTTACTGCAGATGCACTGCAAATCTAAAGATCTCTGGGAAGTAAAACTAGATAATAATTAGTTTGGATTTTTTTAACATGTGCATGCCGGTAATATTTTTATTCTTTACACGGTTTAAATACAATAGGCAGTGTTAAATTTGGTTCAGCTTTAAATATTAGTGGAAGTTACCAGTATTTAAAAATGACTGCAATAGAAAAGTATTCTCTTTTGTTCTAACTGTAATTACCCATATCACACCTCCACATTTAAATGTTGTACTAAGCGATGCAAATATTGAAACCAAGTTTTAGCTTAATAGTACCTACATTACATCACCGCCCTTCTACAAATGTTATGCATAATTGTTAAGTTTTTCTTTAATTCATTCAGCCATAGAAATACCATACACTTTATATAATAAGCTGTGTTTCATACACAAGATGCTCAGATAATTGTACCCATTCTGTATACCAATCTGATTTAGCACTACTACTTGTTAATGAGAGTAAAAGCGGGCTTAAAGCGATTGTAGTAATAAATCCACACATTTCCCAGATAATGCACACCCCTTCTCTATAAAATGTGTAGTTTTGAAAGAAACCTTTGTTTTAGAAAACATAGATTTTCCTTTTCAAACATGATATCTGATATGACATAAGGTTAAATAATTCTCAGTCTGCAGTAGATTTGATTTTTCAAACATGATATCTGATACGACATGAGGTTAAATAATTCTCACTCTACAGTAGATTTTACTTTTCAAACATGATATCTGGTAGGACATGAGTAGGGCCCTGTGAAAATTGTGATTTCACAGCCTGCGCGGAATTCCTGAAATTAGCTCAATACTGCGATTTTTACAATATTCTTAATAAATAAAAATAATTATATGTATTTCATACAAAAAAAAATCACATTAACAAAACCGTACAGCTCTGCTATGTGCCTGCGTGTAATATTTGCCATGCACACAGTGCTGTGCAGTGATTATGTCATGTGACTATATGCAATCTAAGCGGGAAATTAAAATACTACACACTGTAAACAAGAAAATGGATGTCTCTAAAAAGGCTAAAAATTTGTCTGCAGCAGATCACGTGAAGCAGTATCCAGCATGTGTTTACACAGCAATGTAAATAAGCTCTTCTGTACGTCCTGCAATGTTACTGTAGATCACTACCGTCAGTTGACAGGCATTAGGTTCACCGAAAGAGCAAGGTGGAAATCCAGAGCAGTACTGCGACTGCTTTACTTGCAAGGAAACAAAAAACGGTGACTTCCATATTCCAAAAGTCCACTTATTAAATTTTGACCTGACAGAGGCGTTTGTTTGCGCAAACATTCCTTTGGAAAAATTGGACAACCATAAGTTACAGAAATTCTTCAGACAGTGTAGAAAATGGTGAAGCGATTCCTTCATCAGCCCAGCTGAGACGTGAATACTTACCTAAAGTTGCAGGGGTATCACAAGCAGGAGATTATGGAATTGGTAAAACAGTCTGGTTGCTTGTCAGTGGTCACACTGATGAGTCGACTGATGCACAAGATCAGTATGGGTTACACATTTTATTTGTTTTGCAAGACCTAAATGGTGAACATGCACCTGACGTACTAGAACTGAAAGCTGTCCTTGCAGATACACTTTACCTACAGGCTGTTAATTACAACACCGTTTCACAAGCTATTGTAAAGTGCTTGAATAACTTTTATGTTCATTTTGATGTCAGTGCATTTATCTGTATATCTGCTGTTTAAAAAAATAATAATAATCTGTACACGTAATTTCTAACATATTTCCGAAGTGAGGCTCACATTCCCTGGAAGGTAAGTCAAGCAAAGTGATAACTTTATTATACCCAGTGTAGTTCCGCATATTAAAATGAAAGCACAACAGGTAACATGTATGAGCTTATTTCATTACCATGCTAATACCATGCATTTACAGTGCTGCATTCTAACTGAAAACCGAATGAAGGGGGGTTTTGTAAAGGGATGATGATTTTCTTGTTGGTTGATACAGCTTCCTGACAGTGCTTTCAGTGTTTTGATTATTGTGTTCATGGATTAATCTTACAATTCACTATTGCCGTCATGTTCCCTACTCGCTCACCTGTCATTTCACTGTGCATAGACTGATCAGTAGTTGTTTTCTGGTAATGTTTTCTTTAATGAAATGTGGTCCTTCATTTTCCAGTTTACAAATGCTGCAGCTAGCTGGCTGGTACTCACTATCTTTACCTTTATAAATACCCAACAATATCAGCAAGCAACAAATATTAGCGGTGTAAGAAAAACACGCTCCACTAATGTGTATAGGTAGTGTAAGAAAAGAGATATGTCACACACCAAGTTCCAGTTTCAAAACCAGAGGTTGCTTTATTGAGGTTAAAGTTGGTACAAAAAAAAAATCTTCACTTGTCTAAAATATTTTGAAACCTGTAAAAAAAACACTTTGAGAATAAGTAAGCTAAGCCACTGCAGTCGCTCAGTCTCTCCTAAAAAAAATAAAAAATAAAAAATACTTCAGGCATTGAAACTGGTATTCTGTGTTGCCACCAGTTTCCTCTAAAATCCTGATCAAATTACAATACATACTAAATAAACTGACTGTATTACCTTCAGTAGAGGATAAAACATTGTATTAATTTTGCTAAAACACAAATCACCAAAATACTGTATGTTTGCAGGTGAACGTACCCTTGGTATTGAAGGGTATCTGTGGGATTGAATTGATTTACTTTTTTTTTTTTGGAGTAGATAGTATTTGATAATAATCTCACCACATTTGGCTTAAAATGTTTATATTGGAAAGTGTTTGTCCAAGCATTCCTTAGCCTATGGCCTTCAGATACAGGTGTCACCTTGTGTTACACAAGGTATCTGTTCCTATTTGCTCATGCCAGTGCCTGCCACCTGCTATTGCTTCCCTTGAGCCATCTTTCTATTAACTGTGCTTTGTGTCTTGCTTGATGTGGACATATCTACTTTATGCTGAAACAAAGAGACCCTGGGCAATCCTTTCAACTCTATATTTGGTTATTGCTATTGAATCTAGCTGACGTACTTGTATTTCGCTTGTTCTATACTCCATTTGATAGACAATTTTCCTTGTATAACTCCTTTTTTGTCTAGATCCACTGATTGTGCATTGCCTTCACAAAAAGGAGATAAAATACGGTAGCCAGCCAGTGTGTATCCCCCTGTTTGCAATTGTTTAGTCATGCTGGAATTTAGGCACTAGTTCTAGTCAGCCAGAAGTGCGAGTCTAACCTGAAAACCCCTTATACAGCAGGAATACAATACGACACAATTAGATTTTATATAGCGCCTTTGATGACACCCATCACAAATCAACAATATGCCACTAAAAAGGGTCTGTTTTTAACCTCCTTTTAAAACACCCAATTGAATCAGACAGAGGGATAGATTCAGAGATCACAGTCCCCAATCCGGGGTCATAGTTACAGAAAGCTCTGCCACCTATTGATTTAAGGCGGACAACAGAAACTTCAGCCGGCCAGCCCTAGACGATCGCAAAGAACGGCCTGGAATATACGGAGTCACCCATTCACACAGTAAGCCAGGACCCAGAGCTCTCAGAACCTTGTAAGCTACAAACAAGCTCTTACAATCAGTTCTCTGTCTTACTGCCAGCTTATGTAACACAAGGACGCGTCTCATATGTAGTCCCGTTTTGGTTTGTGTTAACATGCAGTACAGGCTCACTGCAGAATTCTGAAGTAACTGAAGTCTGAATACAGCGGACCTGTGGGGGTGGCTAGTAGACGCTTGTATGCAGGGCTGTACCAAAACGTGCTGTGTTGTGCTGTGTAATGCACTGCTGACATCATACTTAGAATATTGTGTTCCTCCATTACAAAAAAGACATTGCAACTAGAGCAGCTAGACTAATCCCAAAGCGAAAAGGTATAATTTACAAACATCTATTTAGCCTACAACAAAGAAGGGTCAAGGGTAGACTGAGCAAAGTTTTTCATATCCTAAAAGAAGTAGACCAAGTTAACCCTTGTTACTGTTTTACTGGCTGCACATAGATCAGCATCAGAGGACAGAGTTGGAGTGGAGACAGACTTGGGGTAGAGGGCAGGAGACACCTTTTTACACAGAGGTGTGAGGAATAGGTTACCAAGCCACTTTGTTCCTGCTGAGTTACTTTAAGATTCCAATTAGAAGTTGTGGCATCAATCATTTATCTAGGAAGCACATGGTCTATCTCCATTCTGGACTGTTGAGCTGTACTGGACAGTATTTCTGATGATGCTCTTATTCTGCCTGCCTTAGTCTGGGAAAAATATGAAGCTGTTCTCTGTGTTACAGACATCTTTACAGACTGCAGTATCATACTGTATCTGTAGAATACACTTTCTAACAAACTGCAGCACCATGTTGTTCTGCGCAAAGGATGAATCTTCATTATCGAATAATACACACTGTGGCAGTATAACATATGTTACAGTTTTAGGGTGTTATTTTAAAGTTGTAAAATTCTGAATGTCTTTAAAAAAACTTTAAAATAGCTTTGTCTAATTTTTGTCGTAGTAAAATATAAAATAGCCAAAGTTTAATTCTGTTAAAGGAAGTGTGATTCTTTTGTGTTGTTTTTGTGAATTACAGTAATTCAAGTTATTGACTGTAGTATTTCTCAAGTGGCAATTTTATACCGGCCCATCCCTATCTTCTTGACAAAATGGATAGAAAATGTACTGAGCAAGATACTCTGTAGAAGCATATTAAAAGCCTATCATGTTTCACATGGATCAGAGCACAACTTTATTGGTAGAGTAAGCTACTAGCTACATTTTAAAAATTGTTTTACAATTAAAAATACACCTGTGTCATGAAGTCATACATACAAGTAAACCCTGGACCCATGTCATTGTCATTTTAGAGGTAAGAGACGATGACATACATTAGCTAGAAGTACATAGTTTTATGCTATGTTCTGATAGCACTGTATGCTATTGGAAACCTATAAATACCTCCACTGTTTCCAAACACACGCTCCTCTGGGAAAGGTGTATTTACCCATCTGCACTGTTGTATTTTTATATAAATTGGTCTATAGAGACCAAAGAAAATGGAGTATTCCCCAATGCGCAGAATTCAAAGATGAGTATTTAGCTAATGTTGGCACATAAAGCTGAAACCTGGCAGTAGACATCAGTTTTAATCCAAGTAATGAAAAATTCCAGGGCTTCATTGAATTTATTCACACTGTAGTGATTTGGAAACACAAAAATAATTTGCATGGTTTTCTGTCAAATATACTTAAATATAAAATCAGTCCAATGCAAGGCAAACTGAATTATTTGTTATTAATTGTTGTTATTCAGATGTTCTTGTTTTACAAGTGTACTTCATTACTAAATATGAATAGATGTTATTTAAAAATGTACAATATGGTTGGAAATGGATGTGACGGGTTGAGTTTTTCTAAACACCAGGATGAGTTTCAGCATTTCACTTTGTAAATCTCCCATCAAAATTGATCTGTCACTGTGATGCGTCTCCTGTCACTCAAAACCTCTTACTTTCAGGATGATTTTATATAATTATTAAAGTATTTTCTAAACTAGGTATTTCATGAAAATGCATTTTAATAAAGCAGTACTTTTGAATGAATGACACAGCAATAAATACATTGTTTTTATTTTCTCTCTTATTCTTTTAATATTACTTGAATACAGTGAGGCCTAGAAAAATGTGTTTTCTTTACACAAGTTAATAAGGAGTTATTAGTTTTGTTATCTCAAAGTCTGATCTGACTATTCATTGGAAGTTGCTTCCAATCTATACAAATCCTAAAACAACAACCTGACAATTCTTTAGTAATCTATTGTTAAGTCAAAGTCAGTATAGTTTATCATATGCATATTGTAGTATGCTATGCTTAAGGGATAATGCAATTGCTGTGGCGTTTTACAAGTTACATTTTTTTAAAGTTTTGTTATTCTGAAGAACATACCACAGCAAT
This sequence comes from Acipenser oxyrinchus oxyrinchus, assembly GCA_030684275.1. Classification (NCBI taxonomy): domain Eukaryota; kingdom Metazoa; phylum Chordata; class Actinopteri; order Acipenseriformes; family Acipenseridae; genus Acipenser; species Acipenser oxyrinchus. The sequence goes on from CM060268.1 coordinate 10,160,107, forward strand.
GTCATGATCATTATTACAGAACTTTTTTTAAATGATTTATTTCTTTATTTACCTCTGTTTGTTCGAAATACTTAAGTCCACTAAAAGAGTTCACTTTTTGATCCATTCCATCATTTAGAACATGCGTTGTTAATTAGTGTCACCAATAGCAGAACGACTGACCTCCATAGTGAACAATGGAAGATCAGTGTCTGGCTGGGTTAGAATTAGAATTGTAGTGATTTGTGGGTAGGGATTGGAAGACACGCCACTGCTCAGCACCAGGGGAAAACCGGTAAGGGGATAGAATATAACAAGCCGCTGTGGTCACTAGTGAAATTATAAAATATCTATGTTTAAATGCTACAAAGTTTTGGGATCAATCGTTACTAGAAATTGGACAAGCGTTGCTGGGCTGTATCTTCTAATATTGTGTTTTTTATACCATCTCTCAAAAAACAAGCAAATGTTTTTAGAATGATGTGTGGTCGAATTAAAGAAATGCTATACAAGGCATGTTCTTTCTTTTTCTGTTCTTTTCAAGTTCCACGTTGCATAACCACTAGTGATGAGCGATTATCACTTTTACAAGTTGATTCGATTATCGACTCGATATGTGAAAATAATCCCGATTACGATTATCGATTATTCTAATAACAGGGGGCAAAAAGTCACAAAAAGGTTCCTGATTAAATGTTTTTTTTAATATTTATAATTAAAAGCTACAATAAAACTTCAATAACTTTTTTCAACAGCACTTAAAAACCTACAAAACATACAGTATGCATTATATTGAAGTCACTACTAAAGCAGCATAACCAATTTATAAACAATACTACTTTACAGAAACCATTTTTAAATAAAGAAGAAAATCACACACAATCTGACAATGCACTCTCTTGCTCTCAACTGCCTGAAACCTTCTCTTAAGATCTTTTGAATCCCTTACATTCCAGGGAATTATGCAAATCAAAATAATGCAAAATTATCTGGTATCTCTCTACAAGTAAGTGCAAAGTAACAAAAGTATTGTGCAGTTGTACTGGGTTCTTCTCTCATACTGGATATCAAAATACCAGCATAAGTTAAAAAAACAAATAAGTAGAAAACAATGGATTTTTTTGGGTAACACTTTACATTAAGTAGGCAATTTTTAGTGTAAGTACTGAGTAATTACTTATGTACTTACAGTGTATTTACAGAGTAGTTACACATACTGTATTACAATGAAGGTAATGTTTTTGTTTGTGACGCCGTTTTGTATGCATTATGAGAGCTTTAACAGGAGGGCGTGTCTCGTGGTTCCCTTGGACTACAGATCCCAGAGTGAGAGCAGCTTCAGTGGCTGGGATGTGGAAGTAACTTTTATGAAGAGTGACCATAAAGAAGACGTGAAGTTTTATAGTATAATAATCGATCAAACTTGTGCAGTTTATTAATCGTTCAAAGTTGATTCCGGTGTTTAATTTAATAATCGGAAAGTAACTGTATTTTCGATTAATCACTCATCACTTATAACCACATACATTTTTTAGGCAGGTACCAGGAAGCTGTTTAAATGGTGCTTTGCTTGAAACGACACAGAGTATGACAGTTTTAGACATGTCTTTAGACCAGTGCGCTGCTGCTGTTAAAATATGCAGTATTACAATTCTTCCAGCTCAGTCCTGTATTTGTGTTGACACATTATGCTGTTAAGATGTCATCTATGTTGTGCAGCTGTCTGGATATTATGTCATCATTTCATGAACTATATAAAATGTTTATCAAGTGTCATTTTTTCATGCGCCTTTAGCTTTGAGTGCAACTTTCACAGGAGAGCTGTTGAGCTGTCCAGACCTCTTCTCGTCTGTGATGTATTTTTAGACACTGACTCTTGTCTAGATGCATTAGGAAACTGGAAAATTCTATGTGTATTAATTTAGTAACTTGGTTAAAGGTCTTTTTTTGTTTCCAGTGCAACTGTAATTGAGAACACAAAATGTATTCAACATACGCTGTAAATCAGCCATTTTAATATACTTTACCATGGCATCAACACCCAATTTGTTTAAATACCACTTCACGCACATGTCCTCATATGAGGCTGTAAAGAAAGTGAAATTGAAACAGCGTGTGCATGAACTATTCATTCCCATTTTTTATTGTGGGGGATGCATGTTACTGACATGTTATAAGACATCTTGTTCAGTTTGGGCAAGAAGACCACAAGATGATTTCTGTTATAATAATAATAAAAAAAACAACGAAACAAAGATTGTACTTATGAGCTAATATTAAATATAAATTGAACAGTGCCATGTGTTCTATGCACAAGGTGACTATAAACAAGATAAGATTCACTGGAATTTTGATAAATCCTTCACAGTGATTTCCACAAGCAAAGCTGATCCCTTTCTGGCATGGATCATTGCCCTTTGAGATGAGCTAAGTTATTGGTTTCTCTCAAACACATAGCTTCTGTTGGTTAAGACAAACGTACATGCTGATCACAATATTGGTCCTGGTTTATGGTGGCGCCTGTGCATTCTCTACTGGCAAATACATTTGGAAGCATGAAAATCTGGCAGTGAAATTTCAAAACTGTGCCAGAATGTATAATGCCATTATTTTGGGATTCTGCCCCTCTGTAGTTAGCTTGTAATTAATATTTCTAAACTATAATTTACTGCCACAGCGTGTATCAGGCATGATGCAGGATTATGAATTAGCATGCTGAACCAAAATGAAATGGAGGACAGGGTGTTTATAAAGCCACATGGAGACTATACAGCAAAGGCGGTGCCAAATATTTTATTAATAGCCCTGTGTTATTCGTGGGTTCAAAAAGTGTACTCAGATCAATTCTCATGTGTCCTCCTTGTTTTTATTTGCTGTCTTCCATTTAAAAGGAAAGCAAATGTATTTTTGGCTGCGCAACTTATTTGAAAGAATTCTATGAAGGAACATGAAAAATGCATCCAATGCTGTGTTAGTAGTTTTAGCTCTATTATTAAATTGCTATTATAAACTCAATATTTTAATCTACGGGATGCTGAGACTGAACAATAAGAGGTAACCCTGTGATAAGTGTTAAGATGGTAAGTGTGCACCAAGCAAGATGCCCATCTTCTGAACACTCAGTTACCCTTATGGAGAGCAAGCTCTGGGTGAGTGCGGCCAGCCTGAGAGGACCCGTGACTGCGATGAGAGAGAGCTGCATCCATTCCAGGACCCAGCGGCATCCCCTGCAAAGTTTACAAGCACTGCCCCAAGTTGACCTATTGTCTTTGGAGAACCTTGAAAGTGATCTGGAGAAGAGGAACAGCAGCTCAGCAGTGGAAGTATTCAGAAGGAGTGTTTCTAGCCTAGGAAGAAAACTCCTAGCACATCGACCAGTTCAGGACAATATCGCTGCTTAACGTCTTAACAACAATGATATCGACACTGCTGTGCAAAAAGGAGGCATTCCCAAGGTACTCGGCTGCCAGGAGCAAAGAGGAGTCACAACTCAACTCATTAGAGAACTTCAAGATTGGAAATATTTCTAATAAAGATCGCTCTGTCCGGTACAAGAAGGGGACATTTTTGTTTATATTTTTATTTAGTTTGATAATTCAATGATGGTGAAACTACTGTAGAATGTCTTTAAAAGTTGGACATAGATGACCTCACAATAACCACCCAGGCAATGCCAGGAGGAAGATGGATTATCTGTGGCCTGGAGAAGCTTGTTGGATGGGCATGTATGCGATTTAAACCATCAAAGTCACGTAGTCTAGTACTAAAGAAAGGAAAGGTCACAGACCACTTCTGCTTCACCATAGAAGACGAAGACATTCTTCTCCTGCCATTTATAAATATCTATACACTAGAGTATACACTGTTTGGCTCTTTGACCCCCATAGGGTGCATTAAACTTAAGGCTCTTTTGCAGAGCTTGCTGCTGGAATATTTATCGTATATTACCATTTAAAGTATTTCTAAGGGAGTCTTAAATAAATATTTCCATATATTACAAATGTATTGGTTTCCATATGGGCAGTGCAGCGGTTGGAGGTGAACCAGTGACCACACACTCCAGAAGAGTATCTTAAACACTGTTCACTCATGTCCTCTTACTGGCAGGGGTCAGAATCTGTCACTGTGGTGCATCACACATTAACTCTTAGTACATAACCATTGTAGTGGCCCTGGCATTGCTATCTGATGGTTTAGTCAGGGTTTACAATAATAGTTGACAATGTAAGCTTGAAAAAGCAGTTTCTCTCAATACTTTCACATGAGCACTATAAAAATATCCTGGGTGAACTGAGACACCTGATGCGGATCAACTGTGCTCTAATTGAAGGTACATCATCCAGGCCTTATAATAACACAAGAAAATCATCCATGAAGGACCTAGAATGTGAAGATACCCAATTCAATATACCTCAGCTCTGTCAGGGTGTAGACAGTCATCCTGCCTGGTGTTATAGCCATACTTTACAGTAGTAATTAACATTGACAGCAATAATTATGGTATAGTTTAAATGTCATGTTGTCAGAAGACTGGTCTTCTATAATCTGACTGCTTCTGTCTGGTAAGTTGTTAATATGCAGACGGAGAGCTACATCAATGAAGCATCAGCAATTACGTATCTAGATCATTTTGATAATACATTATGTTAATTGGACCTTGAACACTGCTTCAAAATCTGAAAGGGATTTTGTGGCTAAGCAGGGATTGTGGCCTCCAAGGGAAATCTAACCATCACCTTCTAAGAAAGATATTATTTATTCAAGTGGAAGTGGGATAATTATGTCATTTCAATGAACAGTGTCTGTGCTTATTTGGGATGTTTTTAACTTTGTAGGCGATTGAAAATGTTGGTTCTTTTGAAAGGAGATTAGCGCTGGCTATAGTCGGCCACAGTGCTAAGAGAGTTCTCCTCTTAACTCTGCAAGCCAGCACACCTCAATATGGTAACTGCGTTAGTGGTTTCTAACAAAAAAAATACATAATGTATGGTCATTAATTTGTTATATAGGTTGCTAAATAGCAGTTTTGAAAGAAACACGTTTTAGTGATATCTGGTAATACTTGATGTTAAAGAACATTTTCAGTTTGTTCCTACTTTACTTCCTAGGTCATTTCACCACAGCAGTGTCTTTGGGATCAAAGCATCTTACTGGCTGTATATCAGTGGCAGCTGGTTGGCTATTGACAGGAAAGAAGACCCTGAAGGGGTGGGGACAGTTTCACTCTGCAGGTGAAATAACCAGGAAAGTGTTTTCTTACAGCAAGTGTCGTACCCAATATCATGTTTTCAAACGAATATACATGTTTGCTTTCACCTACACAGTGAATAGATGTGCATGTCATGGGAAATGGGATTTTGTTTTTTTTAGCTACAGTCGCTTTAATAAAGAGATGGATGAAATGCTACCCAACAAAATGCATTATTTCAGATATTACAGAAGGGTAGGTTAAACAAGGATATGGCCGACTGAGACAGCCTCCTACGTAATGGACTGCCTGAACTTCCAAAAGTTCATCTTTTTACACCCCATGTTTCACACACTCTCTTTATACCTATTATGGTTTGAATTTTTTCAGAGATATGCTCAAATGAGGAGTATTGTAATTCCTAATATTTTCTGTAGTGCAGCATGCCAGAAATGAGAGAAGGGGGGAAGTCCTGTAACTTGTACCCTAGGTAGTTGAAAAAGTACCTCAGAGATTCTTTCAATCGTCGGTTTATCTTCAAGCTGACCGTACCCCTGCCATATTGGATTCAAGGAAAAAGTCAGCATGAAAGTCTGAAAAAATAAAATGAGAGGTAAGTAAATGATTTGGGATTTTTTAAACAATTAAAAACTGCACCCATTTTTGTAGTACAGTAAACAGGACTGACAGGCCTGAGTGACTGCAGTACATTCAGAGCTTTCATTTTGTAGATATGGCTTAAGCAAATGAATAAGATACCTGCTGTGCAATTGGAATTGAAATCTGCTCTATATTACCCAAAGCATTACGATTAAGCCTCAGCAGTCAAATTCTGCTCAATGTTTAATCCACAGCTTGTCATTTTGAAATGGAAATCAAACCTCTGAGAGATCTGAGCATACAAATGGATGAGACATTTTCAACCCACTTTTTAGAAAACATTTTGGTTTGAAACTTTAACATTATATTATTATCGAGTAAAGAAAAACAGCAAGACACATTTCTAAGAAAAGTTGACAAAGGTACTGGGCAGTTCAACATTGGCATAGATCTTTAATGTGTGTACACATGGTTAGCAGTGATACCAGTGGGACTAAACATATAAATGTGCCAAATGTAACATATCCTGCTGTCTTCGGAAATGAGACACATTTTTTTTTTACATTCCATAATTCTCTGTCATGTGCTGTGTATCTGCTGCTTGTATCTGCCACCAAATTTCTTCTATTTCTCATAACTAAAATGGTTTTAATAAACACTGTTAAAGGACTGCAACCAAGGTTTTACAAGCCATTTATTTTAACTACAACCCTACCCCACACACACACACAAACACCCACATACTTATTTTGGATTTTATATTTCAGTTTGGAAACTTCAGATATCTTGAAGACAATGACTATGCATGAAAATGTGCTGCTGCTTGCTGGTTCACAATCACTTCATGTGTTGTAGTTCAAACTCACTCCAGTGGTCTAGCTGCAGTTTGATTGAGTGACCTACAGAAAAGGTACGGTACCAGAAAGCAGCAGTTTAGCCATTGAATCCCCTGTGTTTTTGTTGATCATTTCCGTTTCGATCAGTATTTGAATCCATGTTAAAGGATGCTAATAGTTCACTTTTAAAAATGATTTTTTAAAAAAACTACATTTGCAACTATTATTTTTTCTCTGGAATTTTGACAAGTTGCTAAACTGCTTTTATAGAATGTTAAGTGTATTTAACGCAACAAGGGCGAGGCACTGTCTGCAAAAGTGTGGTTGCTACTAAATATGTTCTAATGGGGACTTCAAATAATACTACAAAAAAATGTTCAAAAATGTTGCTTAAGTGTTAGGTCGTGAGGCAGAAATCCAATTATTGTTTGCCATGTCTTTTATTTTCATTGATGGATTAATTGACCTGGTTCCCTGTTTGATACCTATATATTATATCACTAGCAGTGCTTTCACTTGTATTTGAAGGCTTCCATGAAGATTCTACATTGTTTTGCTTTCTGGTTTTTAATAATCAAGATGAAAAAGCAGCAACATATGTTGTTTGTTTTTTATAATCTTAGTCTATTCACTCCACGCATCTTGTTTAGTAAAACATCTGTTTTATCAGCTTTTTCCTATTCTCCATCCAACATCTTTTAACATAGTGTTACAGAAGATCCTACAAATTTAACAAGAAACGCATTACGTTACCATTGCTGTGTCCCATATTATCCAAAGCAATGTATGAATCAGAATCATCATGAATGTCACAGACTAGTGGCATCATTGTAGCAAATTAGAATTAATGATATTTTCACTTTCCAGAAAAAAATGTTAGCAAATAAGAGAAATCTGGGGCTCAGGATCTTGGAAGGTGAGTAATGATGCTTGTGGGTAACTTGTGAAATCTAAAATATTAAGATTTAATGAAAGCCTATTTTGTAAGCAGATTGTGTTAGGAGCCGATGGATACCATTAATACCAATGCCAAAGCTACGGGTTTCTCAAGAATTCTGAAATCTAATTAGTGTCACCTCAGCAAGTAGTTTATGTTAAAAACAGATCTATTTTGACGTATTGTCTAAATTAAGATCTCTCAAAGCTCAAAAAGCTAACAGACGTTACATATTTCCTTATGTCTACAAATTGCAAGAATGCAGAGTTATGTTTTTTGCTTCGTAATGAGGACCCTGATGGTGCTGAAAAGCTGTGTCGGCTCTGGCGTTATGAGAGATACATATCATCCCTGCTTCATTAACCACAAGTTATCAGGAGACGGTAGGGAAAATATTTCTTCTAATATATGTCAGTGTTTACAGAACACTAATGTGGAATTAGGAAGATGAAGGAGATACTTTTCTCATTGTTTTCCTAGTCTGGCATTGATGTGCTATGTTACAAGGTTATAATGGAACTGCCAAGTCAGTAAGTCCATTATTTGAACAAGGGAGCTTCATTATTATGATGGGGGGGGGGACACAACACAAATGCCACAATCACTATTAGACAACAATTTCTTTAAGTTATTTATTTATCTTGGGTTGTCTGAACTAATCACTGTAGTTGTAGCCACGCCTTATTTTCATTGTGTCCGGTGCCTTACCGAGATTGCTGCAACTACACTTCGACCTGACATGGTCAAATATTACTTATGTTTGCAGAGATCGAGGCCCTACTATGAACACCCACTCCAGACACAAGAAAAGTTCAAGCAATAGCAGCAGTTTATTGAATGCAGAAATATTATAGAAATCTCAGAAGTGAGAAAATAAATCTCAACAGGTGCTATGCATCAAAGATAATTAATACCATCAAACTTTCAACAATAAATATACCTGTATAGAAATATCAAGTTTACTTAATAACTCTTCATGTAACTAGCATGAGGTACATCTAACTTTCCAGTTACTTATCAAGGTTCATTAATAGTTACTATTATTAATTATTAAAGATGGTTATAAACAACCTATAATGCTTTATTAACACTATAACACAGTTATTACACATCTATTATGCATTTATAAAGCACTAATAAGAAGCACCTTAATATAAAGTGTTACTGAATATCTTTTTATCTCTTTGTCCCATTTTTGTATTATCATTTGCTGCGTTAACACAGTGTATATGCAGGGCTGCACCGCAGTGAAACATAATAAAATAAGCTGTTATACTATGGCCACAAAAGGGGCATTTCTAATCAGGTCTACAGAATCATAAAAGTGGTTTAATTTGCTTTTCAGCCTATTCCTCTTTACAACAAGTCTTCCCCAGTTTGTAACAGCTGCATTATAGAATCGCCACTCTTTATCTTATTCCCATACCTGACCGTTGCTTGCTTGAGTTCGTAATTCTTTCACACAGCAAAGATGAAGCCACGGTCTAAGGTCACACTTTTCAAATACCACAACGAATCAATAGGCTTCAAGAGAAAGAGCTGTAGGCAGATCTTGAGTGGTGAGCATAGCTGACTGGCTATTTCAACCCACGGCACACGGTTACAGTGAGAGTTTAGGAAAAGAGGCCCCTGGCTTCAGTTTATTGTTTTAGGCCTGTGGCCGATGATAAGTGTCCCAGAGTGAAGAGCTCTGTAATGGACTATGAACCATGCCTGTGTCCTTTTCATTTCTTTTACCACTTTTTAGGCCAAGACCTTGAAGCAATTACAAAGGCTAACATAATGCTTGGTTCCACAGACATATGTGTAGAGTGCACATTAAGGAAGGTTATGATGAGGTTGTATAATGCACTGGTGAGAATGAACCTACAATGCTGCATTCACTACTTACCCCTCTATTACAAAAAGGACAGAGTAAAGAGCAACCAGATGAATCGCAGTGTAAAAGGTATGTTTTGCAGATAGGATTCAGAGATGTAGACAGAGAGAGAAGGGAGGGAGGTCACATCCACAGACTGACTACTGAATGGGGGTGGCCACACACAACACAAGGAGAACAAACACACTTGTGCAACCGCACATACACAAAACAACAACACAATAAACAACAAACAATTCCAAAAATAAATTGTACAAGTCCCGTAAATATATATATTTTCAGAATTGTAAGTCTCAATGCAATTTCACAAAGATTTAGCAGACATTTCCAATTGTATTATCTTCCTCCAACATATAATTTCTGCTATGGTTAGGCATATTTCCAAAACTGGAAAACTGAATTTTCGCCTGGCATTACTATCTATGTGTCATGTACAATAATAAGGTAGGAAGGCAATTTCTGGGTTGGGAGTTTAATAACATAATCTCTCATGATTGTATGCACTTAGGACTCACTGCTAGCTTCAGGCCTAACTTAAGAATGCTGGTTGCTATGACAACCTTTTCCTGTGGCGACTCTGCTATTGCTTTAAAAAACACACTTCTAATGAAAAAAATAACTTTAAAACAATGGGTTTTTTTTCTATTTCCTGGCAGTATGATTTGTTTGCGAACTTAGTGATGTAATTATTTCAAACAGGTTTTGTGTATTGTATTCACATTCATAAACAGGAATATACAAAGCCATTTTGTTCACATAACATTTTAAAACTGTTTTTGTCTACTATCTTTTGTTTGAGTCTGTTTTTAAAATGTAGTTTTAAATGTATTTGCAGAGTCAAATATTGAGCTTTAACTCACTTTAACTTATAGATGGTTTACCATGTATTGAACAAATATGCTACTACTGATATACAACTAGCGCATATTCTTTTGAGTATGTAATATTAATTTTGATTAAAAAAATTAAAAAATAAAGGTATCTGTTTAAATTTCTTCATTTCATCTTGTACATGTAGGTTTGTTCACATAGGAAAAATGCATTTACATATATGCTCTAATCTTGGATGGGGTAGAAAGCATATATATATATATATATATATATATATATATATATATATATATATATATATATATATATATATATATATATATACATACAGTTCAATAAGTATAATTTACCAGTATAGCTACAGGTACATGTTTACTGCTGAACAGTTTAGTTTAGTTTAGTTTATGTATTTAGCAGTAACTTGTTGGTGGTATATGTAGCTAGTGTAACATATCTGTGGACTGAAAGAGCCATTTGACCATACACACTTCAGATGAGGTAAGTATTGTAGCTTAGATAAACATTTGCAAGTAACCTGTTGATTAAATATATGTTCATAGGAAAAGAAATTGCATTTTAATGCAGTTTCTCTGTGGTTTTCCAACTATTGTACAAAATATGAAGGCTATTTTTATAATGCAGGAACTGCAATTTTCAAACATTAAACAACTTTTTGATGCTCTAAACCTTCAATGAAATGACAAATACATCAAGGCAATCATGGCATGAATGCTGGAGCTATAAGAAGCTTAAATTGCTGGGGCACTGATCGCGTCTCCCCACTGATGTTACATTAATGCTATTACAGTCAGCAGCGGGATCAGCAGCACAATGTCTCTATTTAAAAAAAAACAAAAAACTGACCACTAATGACCCTGTAGCTCTGCCTGCAAGTTTGGAAGATGCTCTTTGTCATTTAAACATTACTGACCAGCCATCTGCTGTTTGACAGGTCAGGAAAGAGAAAGGTTTTATCATGCCGGGTGGGTCTGTGGATTAGATGTGGTCCTTTCATTGCACGTTAGACGAGATTCTATCACTGTATTACATTCTACCTTAAAAACTCACTGTATGCTTAAAATAAATTAAGCAGCATTTGTATGCAACACTGGAATTAACTACCCTCATTAGTTATACTATCGACAGTGCACATTTTAAGGTAATAACTTCAGGGCTGGTTGTGTGTAACTCTGAAAAAATCTTCCTAGCTACAGAAGTAGCCACTTACGCTAAAAGTAATCGATGTTGTAATGAACCCTATATTCAATTATTAGCACCTTTAAAAGTGTTTTATTCACACCTTTAAGAATTAAGGACTAGAGTTTTCTTATCCGTCCTCTGACATAGTGTTGCCAGTGTGAACTGCCTGCCCAGAACAGGAGAACATTGGCTCTATAGAGGGAGCACACTATGAAGAGCTTGCTATTATTCCTGAAAAAAAACACTGTACTTTTTTATTTTGACAAGGGTTTAAGACAAACTTCTAAGTGTGCCAGTGGGTGTCATTGTATGCTAATTAAGGAGGGACTATGCGTTTATTTCATGTAGCACACATCATAAGAACGTACCAATAATTAAACGTGCATTGCATTGAAATGAGTGTTTACTACGCTCTAAGATTTTTGGATGATATTACAGAAATGTTCCAATTTTACTTACCTAATGGTGGCCATCCGGGTTTACAGCACATGTAACTGCAGCATTCTTATTTCTCCAAGGAAGGTTAAATGTAATTATTTTTTAAATGCTTCTATTAAGATTCCCTCATAGCACAAAAGAGACTCCTTAATATGCTGTGCTAAAGTGTCAACAAATTACCGCTACTGCTAAATAAATGAAGAACTTCTTTATGCTAGTTAATATGTGCTTTGCTTTTGGTTATTCTGCATTGTGACTATTCTGCACTGTAACTTCATAAAAAAAGTGTAAAAAGATGGGCGATCCTTAACTTCATATCAATTCATTTTCAAATTATAGCTACTATAAATATTATAAGAGAACTATTTGCATTAAACTATTTTTCACCAGTGGGATTCAATGCTATGATCTCAAGACTGTAAGCTCAGGGTTTATTGCTTGATGTAAAAGGAGAGCTCTGCTTGTTGCTGAGATTTCAGTGATTTATCAGCCACAGTCTAGGGATATGTATATCAACTTGTACATTGCATTTATAATTCATATGTATCAATATGTATTCAAATGTATCAATATGGTAATTTTTTTATACAAATCTAGCAATTAGTTAGAAGCCTACTAAATGCTTAGAAGTGCTTTGTGAAACAGGCCCCTGGTGTCTCAGTGTAACAATAAAAGTATTGTGGATTGCCTGCAAACCTGTGTGTTATGATCCCTTAATTTTCATAACCCTGGATACAACTGCCTAAACAAGTTCTTCACAACTACATCCTTTAAAATGTTTGTCGACTGATTCAATAGAAATGTACATAATTTTTAAAATCCACAGTACCCTATTTAAATAGATATATAATGTGTATCCTGTGTATAATGTACCTGTATATTATTATTCTAGCAAAACCTGTATTATATATCGGGCTTCTGATTTTCGGTTTTAACCAATAAAAAACGATAAAAGACCCCTAATTTAAAAATGGTGTATATACAGTAAACACCAGAAAAACACTGGAAATGAGATTTAAAGCTATATTACAGTTTGATAGGGAATATTTACACGCTTGTGGAATTTAAAACAGAATTGAAAATTATGGCAAAGTGTAAAAAAATGCCTAAACACACAGAAAACCCATACGAATATGCCCGTGACCATAAGGATTTCATTGTGGAAGACAGCAAAGGAAAGAAGGTACAATTGAAGTGCCGTCGAGTTACTATACATATTGTGACAGAAAAAAGCAAAAGTAACTGAAAATAATTGCATACAGTATATAAAATAGTCAACACATATATGAAAAATATGGAAGAATTGTGACTTTGATGATAAAAGCAGGAATTTTGGTACACAGTTAGGGCAGGTCCTAATAAAGTTTTTTTTTTTTTTTTTTGCTGTAGTGCCATCGCAGATATGGCCATATTTACAAAATGGCCACCAATGACTGCTAGTGAGCTTCTGTGTATGACATATTTGCGGTGGTGGAAATGGACAAGCTGCAAGGGGATCTCTCTTGGGCTGCATACCATGCTAGCTGTCAACCATCCAGTGCATCCACGCACCCGCTGTGCTCATCATCAGCTAGTAGCCTCTAATCTACTCCTGCTGAAAGCTTACACCCAAAACAGCATCAGCTTGGAAGAAGGACAGAATACAATGTTACTGGAAGACTGGTGTACTAACAGAGCTGAAGCAAGTCACCACTTTCAGTTTCGGTACATTATTCTGCAGCTGGAGCTTGTGGCTATGAACTATGTGAGCGGAATATGAGAGGCAAATTTCCTACGCCACAAAGATGCTTTGACGAAGATGGTCCCTTGGTTCTTCTCCCTGGATCACACCAATTATGCAAGATAGATCCCTGTCTATTTGTGTGACATGGTTACACTGGAAGACAGGCATTCTGATGTCTTTTCAGAGTTTCTCAATGGAAACGTTACAATTAAAAAGACAGCATGTGCATTCTCTGCTATTGAAATTGACCCACAAGCAGAATAATGCCTCTGTGAAAGGTGACGGCAGAGCTGTAGGCCTGACAGAGAACCATGCCACTCTTCGGCGCTGGGTGGCGTCTGGGCCCGAGATGGCCTGTCTGATTGGAGAGTTTAAGGTATCAATGGAGAAGAGACAGAAGAGGACAGATCTTCGACATCATGAGCAGACAAAAAATATACAGATGGCATTTTTCAGAGATATGAAATCACTAACTGGTGTGGAAGACCTGGGAAATCCATTCAATAATAGCAGCAGATTTCCTCGTACTGGACCGCAGAGACCTTGCAGATCCAGCTGTCTTTGACACTGTACACCAGATTGAGAAGCTTGGACAAGAGCAGTATGACACGTTTGTCAACGAGCAGTTTGTGAACCAAACAAAGCCCATTACAGAGCCATAAAAAGAAATCACAGATGCCTTAGACAATATAGACAGCTAATATTAACATACATCTCAGGGTAACTGTCCCTAACAGAATTCTGATGAATTAGATGCATATAATACATCTGAGTTTCCTTTTGTTATGGTCTGAAACATATTTGCACTAATGACATTAATTAAGCACCATTCCATGCACTCCCATCCTTGGATAATGAGAGTATTAGATTACAGTAGTCTGTGGTAGAACAGCCAGGGGCAGTGCGATATCTGAGACAGTCAGTTGAGATATTAGAATGTCACTACCGTGAACAAGTCTCTTCATAATGTTATTAATATGGCTGAAGGTGCAGACTGTGCCCATGTGGGCATCAGTTTCTTCTTCATGCAATATAGGGATTTTAAAAAGCAACAGTCCTTCTTCAAATATATGTGTTAGACATTCTCATATATTCAGGTTCAGATGGGTCTAACATTCCGGATTGTTACTGACCAAACCATACACTTAAACATAAATAGATACTAAAATAGCCTGCAAACTGTACATTATACACAATGATACAGTCAATCAAAGTAAATCAAACAGACATTTTAAGTTAAATGGGCACATTGACTTTATCATTGACTTTACTAATAATAATAATAATAATAATAATAATAATAATAATAATAATAATAATAACGTCATTGCTTATATGAATGCAAGTATTCTACAATTTATTTCAATTTAATTGAAATGTATTTTATTTATACAGCACCTTTCATACCACAGTATATCAAAATGCTTCACATGTTGGGTAAAACAAAAGCAATATCAAGAAGTTGTAAAAATTACAAAATAATATTAATACTATAAATAAACAATAACAATTAAAATAATTAGAGATTGTGTTGTGTGCCTCTGACTTGATTTAAAATGTCTGCTTGGCAGCCATCTTATAATACAGTGGAACCGGTGTAATCCAGCATCGCTTGGTAGCAGAAAATTGTGCCAGATTAGACAGTGGGCTGTTTTACAGAGGTACTGTAAAATCTAATGCTGTACTTACATTTTTTTAAAATAAAGGTATAAAAGACTATGGGCACTTAAAAAAAAAAAAAAAAAAAAAAAACTCTATTACAATGCGTACAGTAGAAGTACAGTCCTGGCATATCGTGTAATTCAAGGGTTGTATTCATTTTATGTTCTTCATAAGTACATTTTACTGTACTGTGTCTGCGGGACATGTGTGTATGTACAAAACATACTTAATTATAAATTCTGTGCTGAATGTACAAGATTCCGGAACATACAGGTTCCGGATTTTAGAGGGTATCACACCATTAATTCCAATAGAGATTTGGTCGGGACCCAAAATACATGCCGAATTATACAGAATACCGGAGTGTGGAGGGGCTGGATTAGACAGGTCTTACTGGAAGAACAACATACCAGTAATAGAAACAAGAAACATACACTGAGAAAAATGACGCCTTTCAAACAGTAGTTTGAGATAGGTGATGACATTAAAAATAAGGGGACACTCACCTGGTAAAGACACAGCCATATGGTGTGCAGGATGAGTCCTATTGTCAGGGGAGTGCAGGTTTGTAACTTGGCTGTGCAAAGTTATGAGTCTTCACTAGGGATTCCACAAGGCGCATTGCATTGGTTCTGGCACTCCTGTGAGGCAAAATTGGCGTTCTGCTGTAGAGCGCCTGTGTGTAAAGAGGCAATGAACAGTGGAATTGGAGGATGTCCACTGATCTTCAGTTCTGCCCATCTGTTCTGGGGAGTTGCTGCGGTGAGAGATCATAATTGGACATTCAAAATTGGGAAGAAGAAAAAAACTGGGCTCAAATAATTGGGTAGTCTAAAAAAAATGGACCAAAAAAGATAATACTGTAGATGGCTTGGATTCTGTTATGAAAGAGGGGTACAGAGACATCATAGTCATAGTCACAAGACCAGTAGTTACATGCTTTTTTAATAATATGACATTCTTTTTAAAAAATGGTTATCTTCATAAACTGGACACTGGTTTTTATTTGTAATATATATTTTTTAATTGGAAATGAGATTGATTATTCTGCCTTGTTCAATAGGTCAAAACTTGGGAGGTGAGTGGGAGATAAGTGAAGCAACATAACAATGCCATTATACAATAGTAAACACCAACTGTACAAGGAAAGCATAAGGCAGTTAATATGGAGAATCACGGTTCACGATTATAATATTTTTGCCTTGATAAAGACATCAACCTTTTGAAATATTTTCAGACACTGTGGTACAGCTGTCTTTTTTCCTTTATTTTTTTGTTCACCCATTACTTTTCCCCAGTTTCTTTACCCAGTGTAGAATGTCTTGTTATGTTCCCTCACCACAATAATTGCCACAACAGCTCTGGAGAGCTGGAGGTCAGTGGATGTCCTGCAATCCCAGAAGCTCTACGGTAAATGTCGGTCCTACCAGCCCCTGAAGGACAATGGCAGGTGGTGTCAGATTAAAATCACTGGTTGAGGCCAGTAGAGTTTAATAAAACGTAGTAAGGAGAAACAGTTGCTGCAATTATGCCTCCCTAACCCGCAAGAAAGCCAGAGCCAATGTGACTATTCCCATGTAGTGATACCTTGCACAGCCAGGACAGGAACCATGCTCCCCTGACTGTATGATGGCTGAGCCTTTACCAGTGAGTCACTCAGTGACTCTCTATGAATGCATTTTATGAAGAAAATGAACTGCAGAGTGAGCACCCGTCCATGAACATAAAGATGATCTAGAATGGCACTGCAGCTAGGCCTAACTTCAGCACATATGAGCTGAGTGGGAAAAAACAGCAGAAGACAAGCAACATGCTTAAAAGCTAAATTGTGCAGGAGACATGAATGATTGTACATATATTTGACTGGGGTATGTCATATTGAATAACTGCAAACAAGCCATTGAATTAAACACGAGATACTCAGTAAGTCTGTTTCCTAGTGCAGGTCTGTTTTCCCAATATATACTCCTTGTTCTGATAAATACTCTGGCAATTGTATTTTGTAAGTCTACAACCAGGTGAATCATTTGCAGAAATGGCAGCAAATGGACAGTCACAATAATGGTTGCCATGTTAGCGGTTTGAACTTTATATGAAGAAAATTCCTCTTGGTACAGTGTCAGCAGTGAAGGATAATGTCAACACACAAGGCCATCGGGATTCAGGCAGCAGCTCGGCAGAAAAGGTTGGTGTATAGGGATGCTGCCATAGGTAACAGTCCCTGAATATTCATATATACTGTATATAGTCATGGGTGATTTTAGCTGAAAACATCCAATCACAAAAGCTAAAACTAAATCAGTTCTCAGATACAGCTGAGCTTTAATCTCTGAAATATCTCTAACATTGTTCTGTTTCAAAGTGATTGCACGGTTTAAAAATCCAAGTCAAAGGAACTGTTCTGTTAGGATATTTCTGTAGGGTATACAATACAGTTAAAGCTCATGTTCTGTAAGTTTAACACAAATTTTGAGTAAAGCTTCCTGCGGTTACAAGAATCCAGCTGCTTGAATGATTTGTATCAGGGTAACACAGAGCAAGGTGTGAAATGAGAAACTGTTGTTGTTAACTTCTGTTTTGAAACTATGTGCAGTCAATTTATATGTGCAGTCAATTTAAGCTAAGTTGCAGGACCACTATGCTTTTGTAATTAAGATTTAATTCACTGCTCAGTTAAAAGAATGTCAGCAGAAAAAAACAACATATGGTCATTAATATTTATATTTGTTCTTGATCTTAAAAGCGTAATAGCCGAGGATTAAAAAAATGTCTTCTACATCATTAGCATAATAACTTTGTAGAAAGTTAATTTTCCTATTGATCGTTTAGTTTTCCAGTCTTTTTCACTCTGCCTCTCTGAAGTCCATTTAACAAGCCACCAGAATGGAGGTTCTGGCAATGCTCTCAAAGTGCTAGACAGCATAAAAGCACGAGAAGAAGAGGAGGAAGAAGAAGAAGAAGAAGAAGAAGAAGAAGAAGAAGAAGAAGAAGAAGGGTGGTTAGCACTGCTGCCGTACAGCTCCAGGTTCCTGGGTTTGATTCCAGCCTCAAGGATCTGTCTGTGTGGAGTTCTCCCTGTGTTCGCATGCGTTTTCTCTGGGTACTCTGGTTTCCTCCCACAATCCAAAGACATGCTGGCTAGGTGGATTGGCCTCTCTAAATTGCCCCTTAGTTGCCATGCGATGGACTGGTGTCCCATCCAGGGTGTAGTCCTGTCTTGCGCCACGACCCTGTATAGGATTAAGCAGTTACAGATAATGGATGGATGAAAATACATTTTTCTTTCAAAACTGCACATTTGAAACTGCATATGTATAATGAATGGATGTGTATGGCGTAGAAAATTCATGAAGCTATTCTGTTATCTACAATTACTTTAAGAGATACCATTTTAATATTTAAAAGCAAAATACATTTAAAATTAAAAAATAAGATGATAAGCATGATTGGCAAAGGCACATTGTTCTATATTCTCAATGCCATTTCAAAAAGTGTGTACTTTACAGAACCTACAGTAGTTGCATATGTAGGCTTGCATAGTCAAAGCAGCGGTATATAAAAACATTATTCTGTTAAGACAGTGACAAGTATGATCATGCGTTCCAAACTGATATTGTGCCCTATGACTTAAACAATAAACTTTATCACGGCAATCACTAAGCTTAGGTGATTGTAAGTTTGCAAGACACTTGGTTAAATGAGTCACATTTGGTTAAACTAGTTAAAGTATTTTACCCAATTTAGAATGTCCAAATATATTCCCTCGCTGCAGCGATCCCCAAGTCTGTGGGTATTCTCTGATCCTACTGCCAGGCCAACTGCCTCTTTACACCCAGGATGTCGATAGATCTCAATGTCAGTGAACTACCAGCCCCTTGAGGATATAGGACATACCTGCAAGTGCCCACCAAGTGCCAGGCCATTAGGGGCTGCTGGAGCATGGTGAGGTGACTCAGTCCCTGACGATTTTGACTCCTTAAACCATTCATATCACATATCAGATAGATGAGGGTGTCTGTCTGTCTGTATGGCACGCTTACATTTTTGCATTTGATAATTGCTTATCAAATTGTCATGAAACGTGGTCATTCTTTTTCTGTATTATTCTGTACATACTGTGTCATGTCATGGTCATCAAAATTAAAACCCAGATATAAATAAATACATAGGCATATGAAACAAATAGAGCCAGAAGTGCAAGGAAGCACAGGAAGTCGCACAGATGAGTCTCAGTTTGAAAGCCACTCATGTATAAAAAGATGTGATGGTGTGTGACTGAAGACAGGACCCAATTATAAACCAAACACTAGAGTCTATATATACTCAGTACCAGTATATTTAAAAACTGGCTGGGAAGTAAAGAAATAAACAGTCACAGATCTGCTCTGCTGCTTACCTCACACTCCCACTTTAGGTACTTTGAATATGAATATATTTCTTTTTTTAAACTTTAATGTCTGAAGGCCAGGTATCATATGAAGAGATGGATTTATTGTGACTGTGTAATTTGAGGTATATTTCAATTTTAACCATACATTCTTTTAAATTCTTTGTTAGGGGCTGCCCTAAGACCAACATCTGGCCAGTTATATCTATGCATATAATATAACAATATTTCATAAATGTTATTTTTGTCACAGGAGTGCAGAGATGAAATCCCCAATAACAGGGATATAGTGGAGGCAATCATTCATATGACCAAACATCTTTAAAACTACTTATCCAATTATGATGAAACTTGGTAATAACATTATTAAGCATACTGTAAGTCTTTAAGAGTATTACATGCTTGGGATGTATAGAGGTGTCTCTTCGTACTTTTATCCATCTGTATGTTCCATTTACATTTTTGCGAAGCAGGAAAACCGCTTATTAAATTCTGGTGACATTTGGTAGGGTAAGATAGGGTATTTAGGTTAGGTTTTTGAGCATATCAACTTCTGGTATTGTGAGAATAAACATTGCATTGCTGTACATAGTCTTGATATACGCCATGGTCAACAGGTTTTTTAAAGGTAATTTTAAATGTACAGCCATGGCGGGGATGCATGTTACTGACATACTTGTATTCTTAGTTGGTTTGTCAAACTGCTGGGTGCCCAGGAGCATGTATACAAACAGGCGAGAACCCTTGCTGGTGTCAGCCTGGAAGCCTTCTCTTTTGCCACCTGTCTGGGTGATTCTCTAGCCAGTTAAGTGTTCTTGTGTGTTGTGCCCCTGCTATTCTGCTCCAAGATGGTTTGGCCTCAGTTTGCACATTGTGAAATTAAAGTCCCGTTGGGATACCCTGCTCTCTGTGTGATGCAGTAAGGTCCCCTTCAAACAGACTAGGCCTCCATATGTGAATTCCCTCAGATTTACTTCTTTTTACCTTGTGGAATTCCCTTGTGTTGTTGACACACATTTACAAATCCTGTTCACAGTTCCAAGAAAAGACAGTTGGCACAGTTGTCAAATCACAAGGTTAGGAGAAGATGCAGTGTCTGGATGTGAGTGGTGCAGGAATGATGTATTGTCCAAACAGAGGGTTATTTACAAAGGGATGGTTCCATTTATTATCTGAATCCCCAGAAAGAAGGGGGGGTTTGTCCTCGCTACCAACAATGGTATTGGAAATGCTGGAAATACAGTTCCAAAAATAAAAGGGAAAACAAACAATATTACATGGTCCCAATAGCACAGGCACGGCTTGAAATGCTGCCGCAGTGCAGGTGCTCCAGTGTAGGGAAGGGCTGAGGTGCTGTGCAGAGGTAGTCATGCTCTGGGACTTGTTTTCTGGCTCCGTAGCTTCAGCTCCCAGTTCGCTACTCTGAAAACAAGCACAAAAACAAAACAAAAGCGCAGCACTCCAGCGCGTTAGTGTTTCAGCATAAGGGGCCATACTCACTTAGCTGCATCCTCTTTGTACTGCTAAACTCCTCCCTGTAAACAGTGCGGTGCCATGCTCTATCCAATCTTCACACGCAACACAGCTGATCACAATACAGTTTTTCAGCAGTCTTACAGCTACGGGCTTTTCCCAAGATGGCCTGGTTCCGTCCTACCATTGAGTTGGTCCATCACTGTGAAGGCGTACCACCAACCCTACTTAGGGCCTTTCCTGGTCAGATTTGCAGCTCAGATTCCTTCTCTCCTGTTTACATATCCCACCCTTTAGAGTAGAGCCGAAGGAACACTTGGCTAACCCTAACTCCCCAGATTGTCCCCACTCCCGAGAAAAGAAGTTAGCATTTTGGTGCTCTTTGCCCGCACAATGCTTCACTCGGAAGTCGAAGGGTTGCAGCGCCAGATACCACTGAATTATCTGGGCGTTCGTGTCCTTCATCGTATTTCACCACTTAAGAGGGGCGTGGTCCGTAACGATGAGGAAGGAAGGTCCCAATAAATTATATCGGAGAGTGTATGTAGCCCATTTAATAGCCAAACACTCTTTCTCGATGACAGAGTAGTTTCTCTACCTGGGTGTCATTTTCAAAAAGAAAATAAGATGTTCTACTTCTTGGGACAGGACAGCCCCTAGACCAATGTCAGAGGTGTCAGTCTGAAGGATGAACTCCTTGCTGAAATCTGGTGTAATTAGGGTGTGGGCTTTATCATACATGTCCACTTCACGAAATTTAGTAAATTTTTCCTGGTGAAATTGACCAGTGGGTTAACTATGGTTGAATACTCATGGATAAAGCAGCGGTTAGATCACCCCAGTAGTGATCTCACCTGAGACTTGGACCATAGCCTGGACCATAGAGACTACCGGCTTTACTCGACCATTACCCATGATGTAGCCAAGATATTTGGTCTCTTTCTTGCCAAATGCACACTTAACCAGATTAGCTGTTAACCTCGCTTCCCTCGGAGTCTGTAGGATAGCCGAAAGTCTAACAAGATGCTCTTTCCAGGTAGAGCTAAAAACTACAACATCATCAATCTAGTCAGCTGCATATTTCTGACGGGGGTATAGGACCTGGTCCATCAGTCTCTGGAAGGTCGCTGGGGCTCCATGCTGTCCAAATAGCATGGTCAGGAAATGGAACAGTCCATTTGGGGTAGAGAAAGCAGTTTTCTCTAGCAAGCTGTCAGTTAATGGAATCTGCCAGTATCTGGTGGAGTGACAATACCGGGTTCGATAACATTAGTTCTACCGGTTACATCAGAAAAAAACATCACCAAACCCTTTCACCAACTCTTGTAGCTCCTTTTTCTGACCAGGAAGTAACTGTTCCCCCAATAGGGGGATGTTACTTACCCTAAGTGGCTCAATACCGGGGCCAAAATCCTCTTCCGGGGTTGTCCATAGTTGTAAACAGGGCCTCTCGTTCTCTCCACAGTTTTATCAAATTGATATGGTAAATGTGGAGTTCATTTCGGTGATCAGGTTGTCTAATTTCATAATTTACTTTACTAATTGCCTGTCTCCTCATAAGGTCCCTGACACTTAGCAAATAACTTAGATTTTGACGTGGAATGTAGCAACAGCACTTTGTCTCCAGGTCGAAAGGTCAGAATTCTCGCTTTTTTTATTGTACTGTTGCTCCTGGCGATGCTGGACAAGCTTTAAATTCTCTTGGGCCAAATGACCATCCAATCCCAGGCGGTCTCTCAAAAGTAGTAATAATAATATCTTTATTTTTATATAGCGCCTTTCATAGTGGACCAGCATCACAAAGCGCTTTACAGAGGTAGACTGTGAACTGCGCATTATATGCAGAGTCAATTACAAAAGGACATTGATTTCAAATCTCATCTGCAGGATGGAGCACAAGGAGGTTAAGTGACTTGCTCAAGCTCACACAGTGAGTCAGTCAGTGGCAGAGGTGGGATTTGAGCCGGTGACCTTCTGGTTACAAGCCCTGGACTTTAACCACTGAACCACACTGCCTTAATGTTTCACTCCATTTTTTGGAATTATTAGTTTGGTGTTCCCACCCCTCTCTTGCAAGATTGAGGATACCACGGGGTTGTCTCCTGTATAGTAGCTCAAAGGGAGAAAACCCCTGTTGAGCTCTGTAGCACCTTTCTCACTGCAAAAAGGAGTTTTGCCCAATCTTTCTGCTCTTGATTGACAAACCGCCACAGCATCTGTTTTAAGGTCTGATTAAATCGTTCCACTAGAGGTCCTAATAGAACAGATTTTTAACAATTTATACATTTGATTTAGACAATTTGACATAAAGTTAGTTCCTTGATCAGTCAGAATCTCTTTGGGGATCCCTGGCTCATTAGGGCGCCTGTGCTTCACCAATCAAGCAGTGGCACACCAGTGGTTGAGTGGCTGGATCATCCTCCAGCGTCATTTTCTTGAGCTTCGGCTAGGGGGGTACCAACAATGGTACCCCTGATGTCACCGCCGTCGCCTCCAATGGGCCAGATGTGCACAGCTTCCCCAGCCTCTCAATGAGGGTGGTGATCCGCTGTGCCAGCTCATCCTGCCGCTGCGCTACCC
This sequence comes from Acipenser oxyrinchus oxyrinchus, assembly GCA_030684275.1. Classification (NCBI taxonomy): domain Eukaryota; kingdom Metazoa; phylum Chordata; class Actinopteri; order Acipenseriformes; family Acipenseridae; genus Acipenser; species Acipenser oxyrinchus. The sequence continues at coordinate 10,183,820 of CM060268.1, forward strand.
TGGCTTCTCTCCTCCTCTCCACCTCGCTCCTTCGCTGGTCCAGGGCATCCAGCATTACTGCAGTCATGTTGGGGTCCATCCTCCAGTCCGTAGAATCCCACAAAGACACCAGGCAGTTTTAGTTTTTTTTACATCACAGTATTTAGGAACTAATTATGTAAATTATGAGTTGTACACACTAAACATAGCATGGCACAGAATGAACATACAGTGGCGACCTCGACTAATTACAATTAGTTATAATTGAAGACAAATTGAAAGAGCAATCTGTGAAGCTGGAGGATTTCCCACTACTTTACATGTCATGGTTGGTATCCCAGCAACTAGAAATCAAGTTCAGAACTACTGTGTGGGAGTACATATACACCATAACACGATTACAGGAGAATCCAACAATTACCGTTTTTGTGGAGTCAATACATTTTTATCTGTAATTTTACAAAAAAAACTGGCTTGAATCTGCTTTCGTTCTGAAAATATCAAGAAAAAATGACAAGGTTTCAACCTCCCTTCTCCATCACTTACTCACTGAAGTGAGACTGTATTTGTTTCTTGCCTCACATTTTTTTGTTTCTATTTCCTGTGATGAAATTAAAATGTAATAGCTCACTACTGTAAACAACTCGCAGATCCTCGATCAGGAGAGAGCAAATGGTCTATATCTGGCTTTGGGTATTTCTGAACAGTTTCAAATTGACATGAGGTGTCAGGCTTTTTGTTATAGGATATGAAAAAACCGGTAGGGGTGAAATGCAGGTTTCATCAGGAAACTGTATTTAGTGACTGTAACAGGGGGAGGTGTTACATGTGTGGGTCTTCACTGAATAATAATGAGGTAGACACAGAGCATTGGGTGTTGACACACCACACAGGCAGGCAGATTTTATTCAACATAAGTGCTGCCACTAGGGTACCAGCAATGGTAGCCCTAGTGTCAGATTTAATAAACAAAACAAAACAAAGCTAAAAATAAAAATTTGACACAAGGCGAGCGCTAGCTTTATTAAAAGAGACGTCCCGCTGCAGGTACCTGCTACACTACCAACATCCCCTAATGGCCCTGGCTGGGCACAGCCTTCACAGACCCGTAGTAGTTAATCCTGCCGAGCGGACGCTCTCCTCCTGGATGTAAACAAAGCACCCCTCTCTGTAGATGGCGATGCAGTCGCCTCAAGCTGTGGTGCAGCCTCCACTGGCACACCCTCCCGCAGCCATTCTGAACCTCCAGATCAGCTCAGCGCTGGTTGTGCCAACCTGCTCAATTAGTTGCCAAGCAACACATCTCCTGTTCCACGTCCCACCTGCACACATCCATGCAAGAACCAGCGACAGGGTCCTCCCTGTCACACTGACTGTTAACAATACAATTGCTTATTTTCCTATCTGAATGTCAATTGCATACTAACATGGGTTAATTGTTATGAAGATGTGAAGTATCAATGGAGGTGAATTGGTGTTCAAATAAGTATATGTTCAATAGCAAGGATCGTCATTCTATTTATTTCAATGGGCTTTGTCGTAGCCTTGATGAATTCTCAGGACACTGGCACGATTCTTGTATTTTTGTTTGTTGTTTTTAAATGTAAATGACTTCATAGTCATTGTATCATCGCAATATGGCACTTCAGGGTGTGTCGTTGTGGGACAGTGTAGTGCATATTTATGAAGATATAATATTTAACATGAATTTCTAAATATCATAGGCCACGTCCCCACTATGTTGGTAATATACAAACATATTTGTTAATATGAATTGCTTAATATACAGGACGACACCTCCATTATGTGATTAATATTTCAATATAAAAATATACGTTTTAGAGATGGTGGCTGGTGCAGGATCATGATGTTAACATCACATAACTGAGTCATAAGCAAAAACATAAAATTGATATAATAGTTAACATTAAATTAAACACGGGAAATGGTTATTCAATTCATGTTGCCTTCTCCACTTTCCTATTTAAAAAAATAACCTACTACAAACAAACAAAATACTTTAAACCCGCCCCAACTGCTGAGTGGCAGCACATTCTACATTTCTATTGGACGATTGCAAGATTTAAAACAAAATTACAATTAAAAGAAGGCTTGTTCGCGAGATTTCAAGCTATATTACAGTTAGATAGTGAGAATTTAAAACAGAATTATAAATTGTGGTGAAATGTAAAAAAATGCCTTGACACAAAACCCCAGAATAATGTCCCTGTGACGAGAAGGATTTCGTTGTGGAAGACAGGAAAGAAAGTACAAGTAAGTGTGCAAGTACTGTCGAGTTACAACTATTGTGACAGAACAAAAAGCATTTTGGAAAGTAACCGACAAATTTCATACAGTATATAAAAAGCAAAAGCCCAGAAAACATTTTATTTACATAAAACTCGAAAATAGCTCAAAATAAACTGACTGAATTACCATTACAAGCATGTTAAACACGTTATACAATAATTAAAGTAAAATAATTTAAGAATCATTTTCACTTTAAAACGTCATTAAAACACAATAAACATTTCAGTTTTATTGCGAAAACATTCTTCACAACTCTTAAACTTGCGTCCGCAAGATTTGTTATTAAAATGATCCTAAACCCAATTTAAATCAGTTACAATGTTACGTTTTCATCAAACTACGTTTCAATCTCATAGTTTTAGTAAATCTAAAACCCTGAGATTGTTAAACAAGACAATATTATACCCTTGTAAAGGCTTGTTTTTTAATTAACTTTTAGAATAAGAAAATTAGACATTTCTATTCACTTAAACGTTCATGGTAACAATTCATTTCATGGGAGAAAGTCATGGCACCTCGAATTCACCAGGTGTCGCACTTCTTAACCCTTCATAGGAAAAAAGTTGTCTATTGTCTTATTAACAGATAAAAATCAGCTTTTTTTGTTTAGACCAGACTGGCAGGCCAGCACAGCAGACAATCTAAACTAAAACCCAATTTAAATCTTTACGACCCTCTGTTACAATATCTAGTCCTTTTGAAATAGATCAACAGGAATGCTCTGGGGAAAGGAAGGTGGAAGACAAACTTAATTAACCTAACGGCATCTTTGATACACCAGTGTGTAACCCAGTAGGGGCAGAGCATTGCAGCGGGACAGGTTAATGGTTACAGTTTGGTATACCAGGTAGGCTGTGAGGGTAGGTATGATTCTGACATATATGTTTAGGTCACAGGGGTGCTTTAACTTCTGTGTCTTTTAAAATCATCAGGATTTGATGAAAAAGAAAATGGATAGAACAGGAATCTAAACAACAAAAAATACATTAAGACACTCCCTTAATATTTCACTCCCATACTACGTTTCTCTTTAAACTACTTTCTCTACATCACCATTCCTTGCGGCAGTTGGGATGGGAAATCTCCAGTTTTTGACACCATTCCTTTTGAAAAAAAAATTTTCTGCAGAAAGCTCCTTCCAAATTAAGCAGCAAATATCAGTTTTCTATAAAAGACTGCCATGGTCTGTCTTGCCCATTGTGACTGAAACTAACAGGGCGGTGCAGATTTTATAAATCACAAATGTTAGAGATACCATTAGCATAACACATGGACCTGTATCAGTCATGTGACATTAAACTGTTAAAAATATTTCTATTATTTCTCTGGCCTGAGAACAATAAAGTGGACTCAATAAAACCCTCGTCCTGACAGGCAGGCCTATCCATGGGCCCTTGAACAGATGTAATAACAGGAGAAAAAAAGGTTTTAAGATGGACCCAGTGGTAGCTTCATACCCTGAAGCTGTGGTAGACAAATGGAAGCACTGTCAGAAGACACTGTGCGACTTGTGTGACAGAGCATATGAAACCACAGTGCCTGAGGAATGAAAAAAATAAGGGGGTCAAAAATGATGTATTTTAAAATAAAAACAAAGTATTCATTGCATTGCTGTTGGGATGTTTTATAGTTTCCAATAATGATAACAAAAATATTGCGGTGGATACCTTTTGTTTAACTTTTCACTACAATAGTTTGTATCCCTATACTGTGGATAGAGTTTATTTGGGGGGGGGATCTACAGCGACTGACAAATGTTTTACATCACCCTAGAGATTTATCTTTCCCAATATCATTTTGTAGTTTTTTTGATTACATGATTAAAAAAAAAATGATCTAAATTATGTTCATATATATATATATATATATGTATATATATATTTTCTTTTTTGGGTCATTCTACAGACATGGGATAACGTGACTCCCCACCTCAAAGTAAAGGGTATTTAAATATTTTAAAAAATAATGTTTTATCGGATGCAGTACACATATATTTCTTCAGCTGACTTCATTAACATTTAGCAAATATGCATAATTATTTTTATGCAATATTAATATTATGGGTGATTTTTTAAATTAAAAATTCAGTGTCCCCATTTCCATCTCTTATACTTACTCATCAAAACAAATGTATTTCATGGAATAATTTTAATACATGACAATACATAGTATAATGTTGAACTATTATTTAAAAATATTTTTCTAAAAACCCATTAAGAACCTGTCCCCAGAGTCTAAAAATCATTGATTAGGTTTATTATGTGTCACCACTGTACATATTATTATGTTATAATACAATTTTTTGCTAAACAAATGATTATAGGTTAGCATTATTTCATACTTTATATGTTCAAAAGGGACAAGGTCGGAATATGTAGGCCTCAGATTTTTATAAATTCATAAAAAATGCTTAAAACTGTCATTATTGTAACAGTCATTACCGTAACAACTAATGGCGGAACTGTTACGGTAATGACACTTTTTAGAAATACTTTATAATAAATTATGATTAAATATAAATTAATTAATCAGTATTTCACAAAAGTATTTTCTTTGAATACAGAAAGACTAGGGGAGGGGCATTATTGCCCATTAATTCTACTCCCATCTGCATTACTAGAAAATGTATTATATTTTGGGTACATATTCCCTTGTAAGATGGTCTTGTGATTGAAATATAGTACATTTTTAGATTAACACACTAAGAGAAAGTAAGAAATAGACAAAATTAATCAAAAGATAAATCAAAGAGATTTTCATAACAAAATGAGTGACTACCGGTACGTATAGTGTTGACAAATTTAATCTAAATTTAATCAGCAGAGGTTTGAGAGCTTCCAATTTTCATGTTAAATGTGTTCTTTATATCTGAACACTAGAGCCTGTGTGGCACAATGTAAGTTTAATGGGAGGTATGAGAATTGTCTTTAAAATATATTTGGTTTCCCCACAAGTTAAATATCGGTGCATAAGATAAATACAGTGTTGCTATTAAAATACTACTAGCACTATATTGTTATAAGAAAAGGGTGTTTTAAAAAAAAGTACTTTCAGCTTCCAATCACTTCAGATATGCACATGTTGCTTGAACCTTGCTTGAATGTTGTTTACAGGTAAGAGCTCAACTTTATTATGAATATATTGTGTTATCATGTTTTAAGCAACATATTATTGCGATAATATTCATTATGGTCATTGTTTATTATTAGTTTAGCAAAACGTGGCCTATAGTTTTTGGAACGTGGATATACTTTCAGTAATGAAATACGAATAGAGTCTGCGAGATGTATTTAACGCTATACAAAATAATTTTGAATAAGCAATATATCGTAATTAATTTAGTATAATGGCTATTGATGTCGATATTTCCACAAGGTAACATTATTTTTGTATATATAAAAAGCACAGGAGTCCTTTTACTGAACCGTTTTAAGTTTACTGTTTGTTTCAGCTTAATATGAACAGTTAAACTGTACGTAGACTGGAGCAAAAGCTTTGTCAATCTGGCCTATAATCAAGATGTGCTTTCTGCAAACGCAATTCTAACTACCTTTAGTGTGAGTTACAGAAACTGTTTGATTGTTTTTTTTTGTCACATATTATAATCCTGCGTCTAATGTTTTACAAAGTTTTGGAAAACAGGATATGAACGTATTTCTTGTAAACTCTGCAGTGTGACAGAAAATGTGTTACCAAGGAGACTCAGAAACCAGAACTGTTCCTTCGTCATCACTACCTCCCAACTAACACCTGTGATCACCCTATTTATACACCTGTGGCTGGAGCCTTAATTAATCATTTAATCACTTTCTCAATTCATGGCTCCAGCCACAGCCCCACTTGTTTTTGCAGGGAGGAATTTAACCCCCTTCCTGCCACCCAATACTCCCCACCCCACACACACACACCTGTGCACCGGCAGGGCTTTCCTATCTAATTGTCTTTCACCCTCATTTCTATTTCCCATTGCTTTTTTCTTTTTTGATTCTTAGTTTCTCTAGAAAATAATTCCAACCCTTCCACCCCTCCCCCCTTTCACACCTCTATGTGTGTTTACTTGACTTTCTTATTAGGGTTACCTTGTAACCTTAACGCTTTGAAAATTACTAGAAATGTCAACAGGAATAGAAATAGCAGTTTTAAAATGTTTATTTAAAAGCAACTATATTATTATTATTATTATTATTATTATTATTATTATTATTATTATTAATAATTTGTCATTTAGCAAACGCTTTTATCCAAAGCAACTTACAGAGACTAGGGGCTGAACTATGCATCACAACTGCTGCTGCAGAGTCACTAGCAATAGAACCTCGGTTTTACGTCTCATCCGTTAAACTTTAAATATTTTCACTATTTTAAGTATTTTTTGTTATTAAGCACAGTTTACAGCACCTCTGTATATGCAAAAGAGTTGGTTCCATAACAAAATTGATTTTGTAGTCATTTAGCCAAAATCAAACCAGTCGCATACAACAAGGCACTCCGAGTTATAAAGATGTGTTTATCATTTCAAACAGTTTAACCATGATTGGGGAATGGAAACTGTGCAAGACATTCCATTGTATCCTCAGGCATTTCCAGTTATTAAACTGGCATCACAGAAAAAGGACAAATCCAGGAATCAATTCTCTGTTGCTTTCAATACTATTGCTTTAGCTCTCATTTGGGAATGAAGATAGATTCCACAAAATAAAAAGTTACCTGTGATTTGATTTTGATGTTTGTAAGCGCACTTGTATTCATTTTTTACCCTATTAGTTTTCATTACAGTGGCTGCTTATCATTGATTACTGGAGTCCGGGTTAAACCCTAACATAAGCTATATATATATATATATATATATATATATATACAGTACTGTGCAAAAGTTTTAGGCAGGTGTGAAAAATTGTGTAAAGTAAGAATGCTTTCAAAATAGACATGTTAATAGATTATATTTATCAATTAACTAAATGCAAAGTGAGTGAACAGAAGAAAAATCTAAATCAAATCCATATTTGGTGTGACCACCTTTGCCTTCAAAACAGCATCAATTCTTCTAGGTACACTTGCACAAAGTCAGGGATTTTGTAGGCATATAGTCAGGTGTATGATTAAACAATTATACCAAACAGGTGCTAATGATCATCAATTCAATATGTAGGTTGAAACACAATCATTAACTGAAACAGAAACAGCTGTGTAGGAGGAATAAAACTGGGTGAGGAAAAGCCAAACTCAGCTAACAAGGTGAGGTTGCTGAAGACAGTTTACTGTCAAAAGTCATACACCATGGCAAGACTGAGCACAGCAACAAGACACAAGGTAGTTATACTGCATCAGCAAGGTCTCTCCCAGGCAGAAATTTCAAGGCAGACAGGGGTTTCCAGATGTGCTGTCCAAGCTCTTTTGAAGAAGCACAAAGAAACGGGCAACGTTGAGGACCGTAGACGCAGTGGTCAGCCAAGGAAACTTACTGCAGCAGATGAAAGACACATCATGCTTACTTCCCTTCGCAATCGGAAGATGTCCAGCAGTGCCATCAGCTCAGAACTGGCAGTAAACAGTGGGACCCTGGTACACCCATCTACTGTCCGGAGAAGTCTGGTCAGAAGTGGCCTTCATGGAAGACTTGCATCCAAAAAGCCATACCTCTGACGTGGAAACAAGGCCAAGCGACTCAACTATGCACGAAAACACAGGAACTGGGGTGCAGAAAAATGGCAACAGGTGCTCTGGACTGATGAGTCAAAATTTGAAATATTTGGCTGTAGCAGAAGGCAGTTTGTTCGCCGAAGGGCTGAGAGCGGTACACGAATGAGTGTCTGCAGGCAACAGTGAAGCATGGTGGAGGTTCCTTGCAAGTTTGGGGCTGCATTTCTGCAAATAGAGTTGGGAATTTGGTCAGAATTAATGGTCTCCTCAATGCTGAGAAGTACAGGCAGATACTTATCCATCATGCAATACCATCAGGGAGGCATCTGATTGGCCCCAAATTTATTCTGCAGCATGACAACGACCCCAAACATACAGCGAAAGTCATTAAGAACTATCTTCAGCGTAAAGAAGAACAAGGAGTCCTGGAAGTGATGGTATGGCCCCACAGAGCCCTGATCTCAACATCATCGAGTCTGTCTGGGATTACATGAAGTGAGAGAAGCAACTGAGGCTGCCTAAATCCACAGAAGAACTGTGGTTAGTTCTCCAAGATGTTTGGGCCAACCTACCTGCCAAGTTCCTTCAAAAACTGTGTGCAAGTGTACCTAGAAGAATTGATGCTTGATGCTGTTTTGAAGGCAAAGGGTGGTCACACCAAATATGGATTTGATTTAGATTTTCTTCTGTTCACTCACTTTGCGTTTAGTTAATTGATAAATATACTCTATTAACATGTCTATTTTTGAAAGCATTCTTACTTTACAGCATTTTTTCACACCTGCCTAAAACTTTTGCACAGTACTGTATGTATATATATATATATATATATATATATATATATATATATATATATATATATATATATATATATATAATCCAGGGCTGGCAATGGAACATGAAACAAGCAATGTGATTGGTCGAGCAAGGTTCCAGCTGTCTGTATATTGGATGGAAACGGACAGTTGGAGCCTTGTCACGTATTCTAAATCATTGCGCTGCCTCACAGAATGTAAAGTATCGGACGGTAGCTGCATTTATGAAGAAAGACTGTACTGTTTGTTTGCTGAATACGTATTGGTTGATGTTAGCTTTGGCTGCTTTGATAATATTGCGTCTAATCTGAGGAGAGTGTCGGTGAACCACTGAAGTCTACCCTCATGGATAAAACCGGGGGGAGATTTGGTAAAGCATATTAAAAGCAAACCATGGCAAACTAACTCTTATGAAAGTTCCTCATGGTGAAAGCATAACAAGTGTTTAAAAGCATAACAAGTGTAACAAGGTATAGCAGACTGTTAAATTTAAACTTTCCAAAATAAAATAAAATAAAAAAGAATTGTGAGCTCTTAGTTTATGACTGGCAGATGTTATTCTTGTAAAGGGGAGACCCATAGTGGATGAAAATGGTGACTAACCAATTTGCCATTGAAGCGGGGGAGGTTTGGTAAAGAAGCAGAAGGAACTTGGTGATTTCACAAGGGGTATGGCAATGGGTGCACTATGGAACAGCCAGCTTGTTTTTCAACACAGCTGCGTTTGTAGAATAGCAAAGTTTGTGGAAAGCCACCACTGGAGACCTGTGCAACATGCTATGGGATGCAGCGCACATGCTACATTGGCCCAAGTGACAGAAACTGTCAACACTGGACAATACACACCTATTTACTCTTGAACAATGCAACCACAGCGTTGGTCTTATTGTGAAAGCCATTTGTAAACTTAAAAATAAAGTAGAGCATCAGCATTTATTTCTAAGGGACATGTTTTGCAGTAGAAACTGATTGATTTGCGTCAGTGAGTGTGTAGCTTGCTTTGTGGCTTCAGTTGGAAGTGTGCTGCTGCTGTAGATGGAGAGGGAGAATATTGATGTTTTGGTACGATTGCTTTGAGAGGCAAGCCAGAGTGCTGAACAGCGAGCAGGATCAAACAGGTCACAGAGGCAAAAGGTTGGTTAAGCACAGGGGATCCAGAACGAAACGCAGTCCTGAGCAGGAAGGGCACGGCGGTAATGTCATATTTTAGTAATCCAGGCTGCAATAAATAACGTCGGAATAAATCTTTTGCTACTAATTCTGGAGCCTACATGGCTGGGATGGCAGGAGTGAGTGTGGTGGAATCGGTGGAGGCAAAACGGACAGAGGAGGAGCAATAGGATGGACGGACTCCCCTGGGAACATTTTGCTGGATTTTTGAGTTGAATGATATCCGGAGAGAGGAGAAATGCAGTCACCAAGAGAAATAAAAAGTGATCTTCTTCCAAGGGGAAACGAAAGTAGGGAATACAAGTTTCCCATAATAAATGCACAACAGAGAACAGAGCATAGCGAAGCATTGGAAAGTACTGCAAAGCCAAGAGAGGCACAGCAAAGCTCACACAAACAGTAAATGCTCAACTAACACAGCATAGAGCATGACCAAGCAAAAAATACATACCTGTCTTGGTCACTACCTTATGTATATTTTTAATAACATATTTGAATATGAATGAACACTTACAATTACCCCACCTAACCCTACTAATGGGTTACCTGCTCCTACTATGAAATAAATAAATAGAGAAGCTATGGAACTCAAATGCCCAGTACCTTTGTGGTAGTGAAAGCTGTTGAATTATGTTTGCTGTGTTTGCTGAGCTTAAGTGTCCCACTGATTTGTTTTCTCTGGATTACAGAATAGCTGTAGTGTGTATATATTGTGCTATTGATTCTACAAGGGTCATTGTAGACTGACGCCAGGCTCATTCTTCTGGCTGATACCTGTGAAAACCTGATATTAAGAAAAACATACATGAAAAGTAGTAATTCTTAGCCAAAAATAGGGGTTGTTAGCTGAAAATCTCAGATTGAAGTAATAGATCAATGAAGCCGATCACAATCAGAGATACTGTTTCCCTTGTCGGGGGGTGGGGGAATTGTACAGTCTTTTTGTTATAGCTATATAACAGAAGAGTCAAAATGACTATGTATAATACAGTGTCCTTTTTTAAGAATACTTTTCCACATGTAACTTTCTGAGGAGTCCAGAACATTCTGACCAATAAGGTTACAGCACGTAGTACACTTACAATGAATATACATATTTACAACCAATAGTAAAGTAGTAGTCAGGTGCACACTACACATAACTTCATAACTTAACGGAATACATCCCATCGCTTCTTTAACTTTGGCAGGATTTACAGTACTAATACAGGTATACCACATTATGTGGTTTTCTTTACTGTATGTTTGAAATTCTTTGAAGGAATTGGAATTGGGATTCATTAAAATGGAATGGGAATTGCAATTGGGAATTGATTTTAAAAAGCACTAAGAATCTGTCTTACTTTATGAGGCTTGCTGAATGAAATCCTAACACTCCTCCAACGCAGTCCCCTTATCACCCTCCCCTCCCACCCATCTGTAAATGCCCGTGAAAATGTATGTTACGGACTTGTCCTGTAAAAACCTCTTAAGCAAAAACTAGCCTCTCTTTATTTTTATGTAAGATAGCTCTTTTATATTTGAAAGGATCAAGCTTGAAAAGGATTTTAAATCACAGCGGTTGAATCAAATCAGCTACCTTAACCTATGCACTAGGCCATTATTAGATGTTCTGCAGTGAAGACTTCAGGAAAAGCGTTTATGTTCAAAGACAGGCGAGCGGTAATCCTTACTTGGGTAGAGGTGATTTCACTGGCAGAATGGACAAGGAGTTTTGGACAAAAAGGCTGTATTATAAAATGTAAAGCTCAGAGATGCCTTGATAACAAGTCTGACACACACCACACTCTTTATGGGACTCAGTAAAAAAGGTTAGAATATATATGAATTAATTACTATATGTGTAAGCATTCTTGTACAGTATAATGCTTATTGTCAGGTGTAGTTTTCCATATACTTAACAAAAAAATGACATTTCAAAATCTAACATGAAACTGTACAACTATTATAGTTTGCGATATTATTTAATAGTTTCTTTAATTACATGATGTTAAATAAAATATCTAAATTACCTTCATATATACATATATATTTTTTAATTATATCGCAATCCTAAAATTCTAGGTGATGCAAAACTTTTGGCCATAGCTGTAGGTATCATTAAACCCCAAACCATCCCTCCCAAAAAAAAAAAAAAACTTATAATTATGTATTTTCAAAAGGTGGTAGGTATGCAAATCCCAGCACAATTTGGTCTCACCTGATTCTTACAGCAGACATAGTCGTTCATGCAGCTATAGTGGAGGAAGAATTTATTTAAGAGCGGGCCAGTTACTCAAACTGAGCTTTATCAGATACCCTATCCAGATTGTGTTAGTTAAAACCACTATATTGCCATTCACTTCAATCATGCATTATGTGTGTAATGTCAATGTCAGGTATTTCTAACCCTGCATAAGTGTACAATTAGGAGTTTTGGTTTTCGTGTTTTAGCTTTTATTGTTTTCGGGTAATTTTTATTTAAAATAATAATCAGGATTATTTAAAAGTAAATCATTCTAAAACATCAGAATATTTACATTTGTATATACTTTGATTCAATATAAGTATTAAGAAATATATAAGTAGGATCCTGCTGATTGATAAAGAAATGTGATTGCATTTATAACAGTGAGACAACATTAAAGAAGGGGCCTGTCAGGTTAATAACTGAATTGTAACAGAATATTCCTGTTTTCTAGTTTGCCCGCTGACCCTCAGTTCTCCTGAGCTGTTGTGGGGAGTTGCTTCACTTCGAATATCTTGGTGCATCCTGATCCGTTAAAACATGATCTGCCTGGTGTTCCATCTGTAGAACATTAAATGGTGACAAGAAAACTGATGCTCTTTTTATCTGCCAGTAAAATTAATCGGCATGTCTATTGATCAGCCAAGGGTAAAGCTTTTAGTGCTGTCATCATTTCAATTGACGTCACAAATGCTAGCCAGACAAATAGAGTTTCACCTGTTTTAATGTACAATTCGAATCAAAATATTACAGTTCATCTGCTAGTATAATTGATGCTGCTGCTGAACACTGCAGATCTAGGGACGATAATCACTCAAATTGCACACTGATCTAGTTGTATTGGAAAGATAACTGCACTCTAAAAAGCAGACTGGTAAACTCATTTAATGTACTTATTTTAAACCTGTGCACGTTTTTATTTATTTTTCTGTACAAGGCACCGAAACTATGTAATTAATTTTCCAAGGGTAGTCTTTCCGTGATAAAAGAATATATATATATATATATATATATATATATATATATATATATATATATATATATATATATATATCTATTCAAAAGGATATACAGTGAGGAAACGTCAAGAACCGATTATTATTTTTCTGTAAAACCACCATGTTTCTTGTTAATCAGGACACCGTCATAAAGGCTCAATTCGCAGTTACTGGATAGCAAATCAACAGGAAAGACACGACTGGTCTACAATTCTGTCATCAGCTGGATCCAAACAACACCCCGCCTCAAAACCAGCCAGTCAAACTGCCAACCCTGTTTCAGTTCTTTCCGCACCAGCCAATCCACTCCCTGCCAGCTTGAATGACGCCCCGCCTCCAACAAGTTTCGACTGTATACATGGACTATTCAACAATTGTACAGTTCATTTATCTGGCCATCGCCTGATAAATTATTATAAGAAAGAGTAAGACCCCAATAAATAAATATGTTAGCCAATTAATAATAATTAAAAAGTTTTCTCTACATGTCATTTTTCTATTCTAATTATGTTAGGGACTATTTTCCTCAACGGAAGGTTACCCGGCAAAATATCAGAAGTTCAAGGTAAATATAGGTTTTAAAGTTTTTTTTGAAAGAGAAAATAAAGAAATAAATTGTTTTCTAATAGCGATAGAGCCCTCTTGATGCGGGCTCTACCGTGTGGTAGATGACCTTGACTTTCGTTAGTGATCTCGCCTACGGCTTGGGACGCATAACTTCAGTCATCTATCATACGGTAGAGCCTGCATCGACGGGCTCTATCACTTAATTCTTTAATGCCCATCTGATTTAATGGAAAAAACTAATTCAAACAAAAGAATTTCAGTTCTTAAAAGCTTGCAAAGTGCACATTTCTATTTCAGATACACTGGGCACAAGGTTGTAAATTAATTTTCCCTTTTCTTTTCAGTACTCCCCTTGAGCAGTTGAACTTTTCATTTGTAGTACATTTTCTCTGAAAAGTCCCCTGAAGGTACAACACTGTAAAGAAGCCATCTCCTCCATGTTGATCTGTACGTATCAGAATCCCCTGTGCTTTCTTAGTTTGAGTCTTTTTCCATTAAAGTACACAGAGCTAAGACAATTTTTCCAGGAAATCTTATACTGTATGTATTATCACTTACTATCGCTTCATATATCTTTGAAACATACTGTACTCTGTCTTGTAAATAAAGACTGCAATCCCTGCAGCCCAACATGACGAGGAATAGGAATAAAAGTATATATATATATATATATATATATATATATATATATATATATATATATATATATATATATATATATATATATATTAGTAGTCAGCAATTGATTTGACATTGTTTTCTCCAATTTGAAGTGTCCAATTGTATTGTTAGGCTCAGCTCACCACTACCACCCCTGCGCTGTCCTCTGAAGCGCGTGCCGTCAGCCGACTGCTTCTTTTCACTCTGCAGGCCCGCCATGCAGCCAACACAGAGCTACAGCGTCAGAGGACAATGCAGCTCTGGGCAGCTACAGGCAAGCCTGCAAGCACCCTGCCAGTCTACAAGGGGCGGTGCTCGGCCAACTGTGCGCCGCCCCCTAGTCCACGGTCGGCAGTGTAATAGCCTGGACTCGAACCGGTGACTTACAGGCTACAGGGCACATCCTGCACTCCACGCGGAGCGCCTTTACCGGATGCGCCACTCGGGAGCCCTCCACATTTTTAAACTTGCATAGGTATAATGTGCGGAAAAGCATACAAGTACATTTGAAACTGTTATTGTTTCACTATGTAGACTTTGCCCCCTGTGTGCCCCTGTCCCCCTGTCCCCGTTTGAAAATACCTAATTATGTGGCATGTCAAAGTGCTGCTATCAAGAAAAACTTTTTTTTCATATTTTGTTTTAAAAGACACTATCTGTTCATGACGAGTATTTCCACCTGTATTTCTGGACGATTCTAATAAGCATCTCTTTCAGCCGCTGTAATTTATCTTCTTGCTCTTTCCCAGTCACTTACCAGTCACTTACCAGTTGCTACGCTGCGACAAGCTTTGTTCTTGTTGAAATGGGAGTCGACAGCGGCTAATGAAGGTTACAGTCGTTCTGCTCCTGCTTCCTATTCTAAGGTGATCTCTGAAACGCATTGCTTTGATGATAAGGTCTAACAGCTGGCCACTTTAAATGTCAGGCTGATGTTGAAAAATGAGAACCTTTTTCCATTTAAAAAAATAATAAAAAATACCCCCCCCCCAAAAAAAAAAACAGCAGTAATGTATCTCGTTTCAATGCCAGCTTATCACCTCCCTGTGTTTATATTGTCTGTAACAAATGATTCTTTGGTTCCTTATTTATTAGACCAGTTTCAAATATGTAGAAAAGTAGATTACTGATTCCATTATAAGATGATAATAAAAGAGGGGTGATAAAGACATAACATCTCAAACCTGATTCCTTAACAGAGTATTTAATATTCACGGTTTTCAAAATTATTATTCTCTTTCAGATGTAACGTTTTAAGAAAGCAGAAACAATACAGGTAGAAGAAAGCAAAGATAACAAGAATGATTTCATTCTTTGGTGTATATACAAACCTAATTTCAATCATCCAATACTGTATTTAAAATCTTGATGAGGATATGTAAGTAATATTCAGTACATACATATTTGTGAATGCAAGGTACAAGCTTTGAGGGGTCAAATGGCCTGCTCTTGTTCCAAACATTTCTAATATCACTTTAAATAGCAGTACCAGGCTTCGGCCTGTTGTCAGTAGACTGCCGGACAAACCAAAAAAAAAAAAAATAACACTACCTTTTCACCAAAAACCGTTACAAAGACCTGTGCATTTAAGTGAGACTAGTAGCTGACAAATTAACATGCCTGTATCTTCCTTGTGGTTTTTAGTGAGTGGCACAGTGGTAATAAAACTTGACTAAACCTCCTTTAATGTCTGTGATTTAAAAACCTTTGTTGGAACTGTTTGTTCAGTATTCCTAGTGAACCCTATCTGATTTTATGGCCTTAAGTGGCCTATGTCTATCGAATAAAAGCTGTAATAATGCATTGGCTTCACAATCCTTCTTACTTTAGAACTGCAGTAGCTGACAATTTATGGAATACAATTACAGTTGTACTGTAAAGGTATCAAGCTGCTTTTACGTGAGGACTATAAACCACATCATATTTTAGTATGTTAGGCATGTTATAAGAATAAACACATTTCACTTACTTGATTTACAAGGTTGACCTATGATTTTGTAATATATGCTATATTGGAACAGTATATTGTACCAATACACACTTTGAATGAAACTTACACAATCATGTAACATGCACCAGCACGTTGGTAGTATGGGACAATACATTTTGGAATTGCGGTTCCAAAGCAGCCTACAATCTTGTTTGATTTGTTTCTGAGGTAGTTGCCTGTTGAAAAAGTGTATGAAAATGATTGAATGAAATACCCAATGATTTTAATTTACAGTTAAAAGCTGATGCACCTGTATGGAGTTCTCAGTATATTGGAGTCTTCTCTACATGGTCTATTCTAGAATGTAGGATTTGTGTTCTGCATTCCTGTGATGTACCAGTAAGGCATTCAAGGTGAAGTTCTTTTTTAATCTATTCTTTCTTCCAACTTAAGTAATACTATATATACTGTGTATAAAAAAGTGGCAGTCTGGCTGGAGGATATTTACTGTATCATTATTTCATCTTTGCTTAATAAAAATATCAAGACCATCAGGGTTATGCCACTACAGTATTTTACATAATGACATTCATTTTAAAAAAGCTTGTTTGAAAGCTAGTTTACTGGTAGTAAAATAAAAAGTCCCTTACAATAAAAAGTACCCAGATTTTATTTTCCTACATATGAAAATGGATCTGAAACATAATGGAATATTACAGTACTTACTTATTATGATATTAAATATTATAAAGGCACATCCGAGCCTAGAGTTTTTCTTGTTTTTCTAGACAGTCCCCTTTTTGCGCTTCAATTCCTAGTTGAAATATTAGATCACTGAAAATCAGTCCCTTGACTCTTTTCCCCTCCTTTATCTCTGTGCAACTTAAGCTTTAAACTAAGAGGTGTCCTGTGCTGTCTTACTCAGTTCATGAAGGTAATGTTATTGGTCTTGGCGTGTGTATTTACTGTATTGCTTTTCACTGCCTTGTCCATAGAAAATCCTATCATCTTTCACCAATTGTTAGGGAGCCAAAGCATGACTGAAGAACCTGGCATACACTGTGAAGACCAGTCATCCCTCTCATTCACTGTCATATATCATCTTTGTTTGGTAGACAGGCTTTATCCAAAGAGCTTTTAGGTGTAGCTCCACTTTCTGTAGGCATGGTATTAATCTTTGCTCATGTGTCTGTCTTGTCATGCTGTCGCTGTTTCTCTTCCTCACAGTTCTTCGTGATCTTTTTTTGCAATGTTGGAGCACAAGATGTCTGTTTCACAGGATCTGTAAGAGTTGTTCAGAAACCCTAACAATACACTGAAGGAGGAAGGCTCCACCATTTTCTGGTTGGTTCTGAAAAAGTGTGAATATTTACAACAATTTTTTTTTTCACTGAGGAAAAGAAAAATGAGTGGGAAGTGGGAGTGGAATTGTAGTTTTCAGGGGGTGAATATTATATGTACTGGTCATATATACCAGCTTCATCTTGCCAAGCACAAAGTAACAGAACTGTAAACCTCTTTGAATCAAGGGCCCAGCTCAGTATCTTCTTAAGGCCTGGTGCACCACTTGTAAACCAAGTATCACCACAATGTAAACATCATAGGGCTGTTTTTCTCAAAGCATTATAACCCAGTACAGAGTTAGAAAAAGCTACTGTAACAGGACAGAGGCATGGCTGGTGACCACACACACCATAAGCAAGCATCTTAACCACTACTCAAAAGAGGCTTGTCTGCATTCATGGTTATAGAGCTTTTTACCTCATCTTAAAAACAGTACAGAATCCGTAATGGTAGTGCATTAGACAACACTGCCCGTTACATGAGCATGTTTTGAAAAACTAGAAATAAACTTCTAGAAAGGTTACACCATTTTTTTTTTCTTATTACCAAAATGAAAAGCCATCACTATATACCGTGCATATCAATGTTCTTGTGAGTTCTGTAGAAGGCTTGCATTTTACAATGGTAAGAGAATGTATCTGATTGGTTGCCTTTGAGTTTCTTGAAAATTAAAACAACTTCAAGCCACCTCTTCCATGTGTGGAAGTGTAACACCTCCCCAGGAGTGTACAGGAACAGCACACATGCCTTAAATTGTAAAATATCAGAATATAGAGCGACTATGCCAGTTCAGTGTGATAAGGCACAGAACAAATTATAGGATACCTTTAGGTTCTTTTTATTCAGAAAACAGATTAAATAGCAGGAACAAGGTCGCCAAGAAAATCACCCGAATACATTTTTAAAAGACGTTTGTTTATTGTAAAAATCCTAAAAATCCTAGCAACACATTGTTTACAAGGTACTTGTTTAAAACAATCCTTCCATTCACCTATTCAACACCGGCATACAATCAGCCCAATACTTAGTCGGGATGCTCCATTTACTGGTCCATTTCACTCTCTCTTACTCGTCATTCCAAGCTCCAAATGCGTTCTCACTCCTGCACAGACAAACATGGCCATCCCGTTTGTGAAAACATGGGCTATTTATATTCAGGTGTGTAAATTCATCAATAATTCAATTAGTCGATGACCAATGAGGCAGATACAGGGGAACGAGTGGAGAAGCCAACATAACGTGATATAAATCAATTATAAAGTGTCAGACAACATAAAGCGTGCACTCAAATCAATAGATATGATTATAAAAATAATAACATACAAGTGTAAAATAAATGAGAAAAGGGCATTCTTGACCCTGTTACAGAAGGCCTTATCCACCCTACAGTCACTATCATGGTTTGGTTTTGTGACACAAACTTGCTTTCTCATTTAGGAGGCAGCCATTAAAATCTCTATCCCTGAGCCTAGCTGGATGCAGACTTGTGTTTACACTCAAAGACAAGCTTTAAGTGAGGGGAAAATGTAATGGATCCTAGTGGCTGATGAATTAATAATGCTGATATTGGCTTACTTACCTCTCGACAACAGAGCTGGCTCTTTAGTTGAATGGTAAGATATTCTTTTGAACCATATGGTTTGTGTCCAGCCCTTGCCTTCCATTCAATTCAACGGGCTGAGATGCCAATTCATTACACAGGCGCTTGACTGTCTGAATAAAAATGAAAAGCTAAACAGAAGAAAATCCACTTACGTTTTTTGTTTTATATCTTTCAGGACATTCTAGATTTCAACTAGAATAAAAATACATTTGTGTTTAAGTCCTTTACCAAGGACTTTCACAAACAATTATTTTAAAATGTTAAATTGTTTTGTGTCAAATAACGTTGCAGTATAAATGACTATGGCAGTTTTAGCTGTTCTTCTCTGCTTAGAATTCAGTTATAGTCTCATGTTGTCAGCCTCCCAGACTCCGACAATCTTGACTTTTACTATGTGTGCATGATGGATGAGGCAGCATTTAGCATGGCATATCATCAAAATATACACAATTAGAGATTTAGAAGTTTCTTAAGATATAATCAGTTTGACTATGAATGTTTAAATGATGCATTATAATAACAGATATGTATCCAGTGCCCTTCCCAGTGGCAGCATAGATTTTTTCTGTGGGCAAAATGTGTCCAGCTCCTGCTACAATAGCAAGGTTTAAATAAAGAAAATTGGATATATGAGGACCTTCAGAAAAGCTTTGATCCATATAATAACAGTGAGTCAACTGTTAAAAATACAGCAGCGGGGATTGCCAGATAATTGACTAGTCCATGAGTCATTCCTGAATCTTTTGCTTTAAAGTACATAAACAAAATACATTATGGTGTGCTGACAAAAGGTAGAACCAAGCCAGTGTATTTATTTTAAAAGTACCAAACATCCATAAATTCATCCAGTGCTAATGTGCTTATATAATATTATTGATTTGTTCTCACTCCAGCATTTAAGCAGTAGCTTTTCACAAAGGGATGTGTTAATAATTAAATAACAAGTTACCTTTTTTCCTGATGGGGATTTTATTTAAAGTTACAAACTCTATGCTCTATCTTGTACCTGCAGCTGTAAAATCTCAGAATGATGAAGACATTCACAGAGGTTGCTAGGAGATCATGCAATCACAGAATTGTAACAATTTGAGGAAACAGAGAGATTTCTCATTATCCAGTATGACTAATTAAACTCTACAATTCCAGCTTATTAAATTGTAACAATCAATGTCACACTGCAAGCACATATTTTTTTTTGCTTGTGTTGGAACATTTAGATTGCTTTCGTAAGTGTTAATGGAAGATGGCCAAAGGACCTTTTTCTATTAAAAGAACACACAACCATTCTTCGCATATCTATTGTCACCTATTACACACAGTAACTATGCATGGAAAGCAAGACTGGAGTCAAACAGTGTTTCATCAAATTCCCATTCCCAGTAGATAACTACTTGCAATAAATACATCTCTTTTGTACTGTTTAATTGTGAAAGTGGCTGGGGGTCATATGGAGGAAGAAACTAAAATGTAATCCTCTTTTAGTGGGTGATCATAGTCTTAGGAGGTGCATTGACGTAATTAACACGGGGAACGTGGAGGACATGTGCCCCTGACTTTTTCAGTGTTGACTAAATGTCCCCCTCATGTTGCAGCAGTACCACAGCTTTTATTTTTCAATAATGTATTTGTATAATCACTAATTGAATAAAAAATTAAAAAACTGAAAAGTAGTTTCACCAGAACGTTTCTGCGGGATCCTGTTGGGAGATCTTGTATTGGTGTTTGCTTTGCGCCTTGAGTTTGAAACAGAAATCAATATTTCTTTTTAAAAGGTCCACTATAGGAGACAAACATGATTGTTCTCCTATTCTTTTCAATGGGTTGTATGATGTCATCGCCGTGGCGATATCTCAGCACACTGCCACAGTTCTCTTTAAATTTGTGTAGGTTGTTTTTAATTTCAAATGACCTCATAGCCATTGTATAATCACAATACGGCACTCCAGGGCTTGTGTTGCTGTGGGATACCGGCACTTCTGGGTTGGTTGAAGCTACTTTTGAAAAGCCACTTGAGCAGAAGTGTGACCTGTACTGTACCTTTTAACTGCTTTAAGCAAATGGCGCCATGTTCTTTAAAATGCATTACAAACACTAACTTCAGCATTACTGTCTTGTTATACATTCTAAGAATAAACATTGCTTTCTGCATCTTCGTAATAATCAAATTGTTCTTGAATCACAATTCAATCATAACAGTGGTGATCTATGATGTCCATTATGGTTTTGAAAAGGACATCCTTATACTATGTGGCTGACATATTTAGTTTCTCCTACTTTGCTCATGCTTTTGTGAGCTAATACCATTTTAATTATTATCTACACAAAAAAACATTCCCTTCCCCACACCCTCCTTTTTAACCAGATCATTTAGCAGGTTCTCATTCCATTTTCTGCATAGACCCATGGACCAGAAGATACCTCATAAAGGGCTGTGCAATGAGGGTGTCACCAATGGGATGTCCATTTTTGGTCATGGTTTGATCAGTTTGTATTCCGCAGAGGGTCCCTATACGCACTATATGAATCTGAAGACCAGTTCTGAGTTCCTCAATTCACAGGGGCAAGGGCAACGACAGGTGATTCCGTTCCGGTTCGAAATCAGACAAGTTTTCTAGCCAAGTAGGCTATGGTATTGGTGTTCATAGGTCTTCATTTTCTCAAATTAAACAAAAAAGCCTGAAATACAGTAAACTCCAGATAACTCGGCACTCAAAGAGAAAGCAAAACAGCGACATATACCAACAATCTCGGTGGGTTAGCGTCCTTACATTCAACATAATAACTTGATGCAATGTTTGCCTGAAATCAACTCTGCAGCTAATGGAGATCATGGCTCCATCAAATATGCCGCTTGCTTTCTTTCTCCATTCTGTTCAACTTTTCAACTTTGTGGTGTTTTTAACAGGGCTCAACACATCTGTTGTATAGTTGAAAGGTAATACCAAAAAAAACATTTTTGTGACAAACATCACTTCAAAGTATTATATATTTACTATAACCTACATATTTCTTATTGCATAGCTACTCTGTTTTAAGCAGAAGATATGCAGAAAAAATCCTCTCCAAGTAGTCAATTACGTATGAACACTCTTTATTAATAAGCACTAAGGGGAACATTGTTATCATCGGTATGCACATTTCACAGTAAGACATGTTAGCCTTAGTGCGAAATTCGGGGGGCAGTAGCTGGGCAGCTTAATTAATTAATGCCTATCATCATTAACCTCCTATTTAAGCCCCAATCTCACACTCCTTCTCTGTCTAGTGTTTTACTTTCTCCTCCTTCTCTCTTTCTCATGTCTTTGCATCGGTCTCCTCTGGGAGGGGGGGTAAGTGCGGATCCACTCCCCCGACCTCAGTACACACTACCTTGTCCTCGCACTAGGGGGCTTTCTCAGTGAATGAGTCAGAAAATTTTACAGAAAGCAATTGTTCAAAGATTGACATAATATAAAATTGTATTGCTATACGTCTTTAAGTAAAGGTGACACAAAGACATGTACGTGTGGAATGCGATATTACACTTGATTATATGCAAGGGCCAAAGCAACTGATTTTTGAACCCCAGGCCAAAGCAACTGATTTTTTGCTGATATTTGAGCAGAGCAAGCATGATATACAAGGGATGCAGCCTCGAACAATGGCTTTCAGTTAATTATGTATACATCCAGAGAGCAATGCAGAAGTTAATGGTAATTAATGGTTATACTCTGGTGCTTTCTTACAATTATAGAGTCAAAAGTGAAAATGTTGAGCAGGGGAGAAGTAACAAAAGCCTAATCAAACTGGATAAATGCATGCTGTAGAACTCATGTTGGCCTGGGGTTCAATTTGAAATTAGTTGTGATCTTTAGAATATAAAGAAAGCTGTCATTTTAACGTTTTCTTTGTCGAGTGTGCTTGTGGCAGGGTGGAGGATGGTAAAAGGAGTGAAGTCTGGCCTCCCAAAGGGAGCTACTCACGCAACCTCATGAAGATGGAGCTTGCCTTATGCATAGGATTTGGTTGTGGTGGCCATCTTGGGAAGGTTGGAAAAACAGGTGTTTCAGGTTGCGCTAATAGTTGGGTTAGTTGGGTTAGGTCACATGCACAACTGAACAGTGGTTGGATGTGACAGATTGATAGAGGTGTGGCCTGGGTTACATAAGGGGAACTGTGGAATAGCGAGAGATCCCTGGTTGGAGGCGGAGTCTGGACGTGTGCAGTGCTGGATGGTAATGCAGAGACAGAGCTGACGGTGGTGTTGTGTTTTTCCCAATTGATTTCTAAACCCAGATCCAAGTGGAGGATTGTGAAAGACGGGGACACCATGGAGAGAGCAAGTGACAAAACAAACCATAGGGTGAGCGAACGCATTACCACTCTGGACTGGGGCTTGTCAATGAAGAAGATTGTTTTTATTTGTACATATTTGTAAGTAGTGTTTGTGTCTGTGTTTCACGAGAAAATAAGAAAACACTATTTGTTACACTAAACTTATGAGACTTGTGTTGTTTATTCCATCAAGTGCCCATCCTCTGACAGTGCTGAATTTCCGTTCAATATCCCTTTACACAAGATGTCTTGTCATTTTACTTTCTGTCCTGATGTAACAATGATGAGAGGTCTTGTCCTAAAATATTTTATAACATAAAGGTAGTAACCATGTGAAGCCAACAAAAAAACAAAGTCTGACCGTGTGGGATTTTGATTCTGTTGGGAATTTAAAGTAAATATTTGCATTTTAACTGCAATGGCTCTGCTCTATGTGAGGATATACAGCAATCTACTTAAGAAAATACCTCAAACATTTGACAGAGCTGTTTCTGAAACTGACAACACATGTGTTCGTAAACTGCTTTCCCTTCCGAATCAATATATTCACAATGTTTTCTCTTGGATTATAGTAACCATTTAATGTGTATTTTTTTTAACACTTTAGGAAAGATAGCAACGATGTAGAAAGCCATTTTTCCATTGCACAGCAGGAACATAAACATTCTGTTTGGGTGGCAGCCAAAATGTTACATTATTTAAATTTAAGAATTGGCAGATACCAGTTTCGATTAGACCATCTATTTCCTATTATTAAAATGTATCTAGCGACACGTTCTGTTAACATTAAAAAAAGCAATTGTATAACAAACCCTAGACCCCATACTCTCCTGTACTCAAGCATATCCAAAGCTACACCCTGGTCCTGTTCCAGAATTTCTTTTCGATTAAAACTCATCCTTATGACATTTTGCCATTTTACCAATTCACTTGCATGTTCACAGGCATTGTAAGTTGATTTCTGCTTTTCATGGTCGAAGCATTTTCATTTAGATTTTAATAGACTGCAACAGCTCATTTAGATACAATGTTTCCCATTAAACTTGAGAAAAAAAAATTCTTAAAGATGTAGAGCCTTATAAAATAAACTGTTATGCAACCTGATACAGTACATTGTGAAAACTTACATTTTGTTTCTTGAAAAGGTGTAGTAATTAGAACTTACAGACCAATTTTGACCAAAATAGTGGGACCACTGGAAAAGCTAAATAAGGTATCTTCTTACACAGTCTTCTTTATGACAGCAGACACTAGAGCTGTGATTTTATATTTTTCTCCGGGGTAATTCAAGGTCCATTATAGTCTATGGAATGTATTATTATTATTTATTTCTGCTGGTCCTTCAAGAAGCTGATTGATGAAATTCTGGGATCAATAAGCTACTAACAACCAAATGACTAAAATGGGCCGAATGGCCTCCTCTCGTTTTGTAAACTTTCTTATGTTCATATGTTCTTACTAATCAACTTCAGTATAAACCTCTGCTGAGAATTTGGAGCGTTACTGTGTGTTTAGCCTAGTAATGGGAGCTTGCGTTTAGGCATCCATTTAGTGCAACCACCTACAGCCAATCATACAAGCACACAGGATACAAAGATGGTGGAAGTCATAGAAATGGCCCTGGGATTCATTATGTTCTTTTAATTTAAACATTAAGTTCTTTTAATTTAAAGTAAGTCAGTAACATGCATCTCCTGCAACGGAGCTATCAGTATGATGAAACAGTTGATGACCATGATATATATGTATGGACAGTATATTGTATACAAAATATACAGAATAAGCAAGGAAATGTGTAGACACCATAAGCAGTTCTTCAGATATATGAAAAATGATATGGTTGACATTCAGATGGATGGATGAATGTACAGACGGATGTACAATCTCTATTTATCTCTATTCACGAGGCAGGAGACAGGCCTGTGTAACGGGACTACTAGAATAAAGACAAAGTGCTTAGCAACAGGATAGGGGAGTCAATGACTTGCTCGAAAGTTGGGAGCAAGCGTTGCTCTCCAAACGGGGAGAATGGCACAGGTGCAAATGAATAGATTTAAGCAGGAGAATGGAAAACGAAATCTAGTTAAAGTTTTTGGCCGGGGGTCCCCTCTAAAAGCGGGAACCTTCCTCTCGGAGGGCGAGACGATGTTGTTGGCCTCTAAGGTTGGGAAGTGAGCTTCACTTGCCCGCTGAGGGGACCGTTGCAGAGGTGACGCTGCAAAGTGGAGGAGGAAGGGAGGATGGAGGAAACTGAAAAGCTAGACAAGAATTAGGAAGCTGACTATAGTTTAAAGTGGGTGACTGGCAGGAAATTAAAGGTGACTGACAGGTATTTTAGCGGGATGACACAAGAGGAGCCCCAGCCCCAGCCCCAGCCCCCTGAAATACACCTAGGTTCTACGAATGTTGATAAGCTTCAGATATAATTACAGTCTGGCTCCGGGTTCTTATTGACTAATTGCCAGGCTTCTAGCATAAGAGTTTTCTTTACATAAAAATTAACATGATCTGCTGTTGGCAAACCCTTCCTACAGGCGTTCATTCATGGTACTTTATATTCACCGTTCATAGGCCATTCTACAATGCATTATGCCTAATGCTACAATAATGCCAGCAACAAGAGAAGAAAACTCTCATATAATTTGATTAAAATGAACAAACTGGCCTTAAGGTTTGATGCTACCTGCATGGTTCAATGCTAATTAGATTTTACATTTTACATAACTCTGAGTGTTATATACGGGTTGCGTGTTATAAGAGGAGGGGTCTCCTTTTAGGTCTATCTAACCATTTACAAAGGAACAGATTGCTTACACTATGACCCCTGTATACCCTCCCCCATGACCCCTAGGTTGATGAGTGCATCCGCTCCTCCAATCCGCGGATGCCACGTCGTTTCCCGTCCGGATCATTGAGTTTGGGTACCGTAGCTTTGCCCCTTTTCTAGATAGCGGTCTTCCACCTAACCCAAGGAATAAATTGTCACGCCATTTAGTCCAGGGTACTCTGTTCTCTTTACACAGCGCCCTCACAGGTCGGGAGGGAGATCTAACACCAAGACTCATTTGATCTCTATCACAAGGAACTACAAAGTTTAAAAGTGAAAGCTGTACAGTTACATTTTCATTGTGTGAGATAATCTTAAATATAGCGTTATACGTCCCCACGTGCTTCTCTGGCTTTTCTGTTCCGTACTGAATTACTGATACAAAGACTATTAAGGAGCACTAGCTGTTGCAATAGCTGAGAAATTCTAAGTTAATGGTTGACAAAATGCAATTTGTTCTCTGCTAGGATGCAGTATCATTGTTAAGTCTGCCAACTCCAAACGCAGTCTCCTTGAGAAGGCCTTGCCCACACGTCTTCCATTTGGAGGACCAACCGAGTTATATCTTGAATATACACTGACCATGGTGCTTGCTGAAATAGAAAAGCCTCAAAATACATTTCACTGCAAGACATGTTTGTGAGGTTGATAAAATGGTCTTTTTGGTATGATCCAAAAATGGTCTTTTTGGTATGATCCAAGACATAGGCTGTCAACAGTAAAATCCACTCAGCGTGCTGTAAAACACTGAGATGGATGCTTCTGAGCTTCTGGGAACAAATATATAGAACAAAGAGGTATAGTGTGGTCCAGTGGTTAGAGAAAAGGGCTTGTAACCAGGAGGTCCCCGGTTCAAATCCCAGCTCAGCCACTGACTCATTGTGTGACCCTGAGCAAGTCACTTAACCTCCTTGTGCATCTTTCGGGTGAGATGTAATTGTAAGTGACTCTGCAGCTGATGCACAGTTCACACACCCTAGACTCTGTAAGTCGCCTTGGATAAAGGCATCTGCTAAATAAACAAAATAATAATAATAGTGCAGCCAAAATGGTTGAGAGCAAATCGAGCATACTTTCCCATTATACGAGTGAGCTCACAGAAAAACATTAAAGATGCAGTATGTATGGCTAGAATGGATAATGCAGAAAGAATGTAATAGAATTGTTGAGGTTATTGTGTATGTACAGTATTTAATTGCTTAATCTACTTATTGTAACATTTAGTGTCATTTATTAACACAGTGTCATAATATTACACAGCTTTCAAAATGAATTACATTTTAGATGTAGGAGAACTTTGTGCGATGAATCAATTTGAAGATATTTCCCCTCATTCAATAAAGCATTTTTAGGAGAGAGGGAATTTGGTTGATTTCTATTTCTGTTGTCTGATTTTAATTACGGAGATCTCCAATGTGTCCGAACACTGAAAATACCTGAGCACATTACATTTAATTGCCCAACCTTGGAGAACAAACTCTTGAACTTTGAAATAAAGTGTGAGTTTTAGCTATGTGACTAGGACTCAGTATAATATAACATTGCTTTTGTTTATGGTAAACTACTGCTTTATTTATGTCCATACTGTGCAGCAGTAGAGGCATCCTCCATGTGACAGATATCCCATTATGATAGTTTGGGATTTTCATTAGAAAACAGATTGCTTCATGTGTAATGCATTATTTACCACTATGACAAAAGGTTACAGTAGCGAGGCATGAATTAATAGTTCCACAGGGAGCGATCTTCAGCTTACTTTTTCCATATATTTTCACAGGCAGTCTAGCTTGCATGAATGGAGCTCCGAAATGTGCCCTGGATTGATGATTATTTCACTGGAGTGAGTATTTCCTCTGGAGGTTGTGCAAAGCTTAGACAAATGAACAAAGTTTGTGTAATTATGTGGATTGAGACCATGACTTTCAACTGCAAGGCCATTTTTAAGACGGCGGATTAATCTAGACAATCAGTGGAAATTAACTATTCAGTGACCTGTAATTAGACATTAAATGGATATAAGTGGCAATTTAATTCCCACGGATACTTAAATGTACTAATAGTCTAATCGTAGTAAGAAAATGCTGTCAAGAGAAAATCTGGCAAATATTTCAATTGGAGAGGGGAATAATACAATAAACATGTTATAACATCAGTATAAAGTGCACCTCCCTGTAGTACGTTGACAGGCTGAAAAAAGGGGCTGTGTTTTTTTCTTACAAAATGTTTGCAGGTATGTAGTCTATGATCTGTTCAAGAACATTCAATATACATATTATGTGGTACCTTTAATACTGTAGGATAAGCTAACAGTGCAGGCCTATAAGCAAGGTGGCAGCCAGTTGAACCACAACAAACAGAGTGTTTGTATTCCTACTGTGCCACAATAAAAACAACACTTTTATAGAGTGTTTTACAAACATACAGCATCACATATGTAGCCACCAAGGAGCTTATGACTGCTTGTGTTGTCACTCCGTTTCAGAAACAGCACTGTAAAATCTCTTAACAAAAATTGCATGTTACATTGTAAGGGCCTTTCGACCAGACCCAGTCTGCTATACTCAGCATTGGGAGGGACCAGACCCGGTCTGCTTTACTCAGCATTGGGAGGGACCAGACCCAGTCTGCTATACTCAGCATTGGGAGGGACCAGACCCAGTCTGCTATACTCAGCATTGGGAGGAACCAGACCCAGTCTGCTATACTCAGCATTGGGAGGGACCAGACCCAGTCTGCTATATTCAGCATTGGGAGGGACCAGACCCTGTCTGCTATACTCAGCATTGGGAGGGACCAGACCCAGTCTGCTATACTCAGCATTGGGAGGGACCAGACCCGGTCTGCTTTACTCAGCATTGGGAGGGACCAGACCCAGTCTGCTATACTCAGCATTGGGAGGGACCAGACCCAGTCTGCTATACTCAGCATTGGGAGGAACCAGACCCAGTCTGCTATACTCAGCATTGGGAGGGACCAGACCCAGTCTGCTATATTCAGCATTGGGAGGGACCAGACCCTGTCTGCTATACTCAGCATTGGGAGGGACCAGACCCTGTCTGCTATACTCAGCATTGGGAGGGACCAGACCCGGTCTGCTATACTCAGCATTGGGAGGGACCAGACCCGGTCTGCTATACTCAGCATTGGGAGGGACCAGACCCGGTCTGCTATTCTCAGCAGTCCAGTTTTTTCTTAAAGTTTAGTTTATCAGAAAACAAGACAAAGAGGCCTGCTCCTTCAGAACTCTTGCAAAATATGAGAAATGATATAGTTTGCACTGTTTAGGTCTGCAAACAGGGAGCTAAATAGTACATGGCAGTTATAAAAGTATTCTGTTAGACACAACCACTTTGAAGAAACCACACTTATTTATTTGTAGGTTACACACTGGAAAAACCTGTATGTTTAAAAATGATTGATTTATGAGAAGACCTTCAGTCATTGTAGCAAAAGGAGAGGCAGAAAAAAATGACAATGGCACAATGACATGGTTAAGGTAAATCAGGGGTAAAAAAAAAGAAGGCGGCATTTATAGAATTTGTAGTATCACAGTCATTTTATTCCATTAAAGTCATCTTCTTTGTATCATGATACTTTCGGGACCATGACCTCACTCTTACTTGTTACTTTGTTAATCAAACAACCTATCTGCTATTGATTTAAACTGCTAAATCTGTCTTTGCTTCTGCGCCCTAAATCCCTGAGCTGCTTTGATCTTTGCCATCTGATTGCCAGAATACAGCATGGGTCCTATTGTCTTCCTTTTGTCTCTTTAATTACATGAATATAATCTGTATCCTGTTTTTCAAATAACCCTTACAGTTGTTGTTTTCTCACAACTCTTTAATAAGCACTGACCAGTGCTGTAAGGTTGCCCCTGCTGGAATGATATTTAATGTTAGCAAGTGTTAAAACTATATACAAATATTTAGAATCAAAGTACAAAATGAAATGGCTGAGCAGGCTGACTACAGAAATCTGTCCAGGTTTTACCTATTTAAAAGAAACATTCCTAGTATAGGAAAAGATATGTTTCAGCAGCATAATGCAATCAAATTTATTCACAGCAGTCTGAATTTCAATGTATCAATTTTATAAATACGTGTTGTTTCAATTAACCTGTTTCATTACAGCCTGAAACCACTTATATTTAGACAGGAATTATAATAATGAACTGCAGAGTGTTCATGACTGGCAGAGGTAACAGGACCCCATGTGCTCAATCTGACAACCTTGGAAGGCAAATGCCAGAACAATTTTCCCCTCGGAACTAATCCTGTCGCACTGAAGAATTTCCATGGACACCTAGACTCAGAGGTGATAAGGACATATATAATGTATGCTAGGGATACTAACACATGCAGTATGTGTCGACAGCTTTCTTTAAAACAACTGGAACCGGATACATCATATATTATGTTTACCAGGAAACTATGGTCTTTGTGAAAGTATTTAAACATCCCCATTAGGGGAACTTGTATACATTTACAAATCCGCCATCGTCATCACTTCTATAACATGTGTTAAGATTTGGTACACAATTTTATTGTTTGATATTCTTACTCAAGTTCCAATGCCTGTGTTGTCAAGTAAAAATAGCCCATTCACTGACCCATTGTTTTAACATATGGCCATATCAATGATACAGACGCTTGTTTTCCGACAGCGTTTTTATAGTTGGTACTTTGCTGCATTCTATGATTCTCTTGACATCGCCATGACGGCTTGTGTCCAGTGAACATTAACTGTTTCAGTGCCACATTGTTTTAACCTCTTGCCATATTAATGATGTCAGTCAAACAGAAAGCAGTCATGTTATTCAATGACAAGGATTATTGTTTTCTTCTCCTCTTGGCCCTTACCTGTGCCTCAGTCATTTTTTTTCTTTTCTAACCCTGTTCTATGCTCACTGGTCTGATATTTACCTGGTTTACTGGTGTTTATAAAAGTACTCTGATAACAAGTATTCCAGTGCCGTGTATGCTTGTGTGTGGTATAGAAATTAAACTGTTTGCAATCAACGAACCTAGCAATCCTATTTTTGCTGTCAATCTGCCTTTCTGCCACCTACTTTCTTACAGTATTATTAAAATCGTCTTTGGTAGAAACCGATTCTGATTCTAGGAATATTGGGTTGGCCTTTTGGTCAAAGTTTGTTTGTTACACCTTTACAATTTTCTGCCGAAATAATAAAGCAAATTGTCTCTGAAAATTTTTTAGGTGGGGATTTTTTTTTTTTTTTTTCAGGGTGAAGGACATCAATAAGGCATTTTAATTTAACAGCTCAATTGACCAATCAGTTTCCAATACAATGGCACCATGTCACTATCTGAAATATATCCCGAGATGTAACAATTTGTTTGTCAGTGTGACTGCTCAAAACTTTAAACTGTGACCCTCAACAACTTCTGAACCACTAGTCCAATCACACTGCAATTTGAAATTTGGAATTTTCCAGTAAAAATCACAATTTCATTACAATATGGACGGTGCTGTGGTAAAATGACCCTAAGGTGTCCTGATTTGTCACGGAA
Organism: Acipenser oxyrinchus oxyrinchus; assembly: GCA_030684275.1. NCBI lineage: Eukaryota > Metazoa > Chordata > Actinopteri > Acipenseriformes > Acipenseridae > Acipenser > Acipenser oxyrinchus. The sequence continues at coordinate 10,215,738 of CM060268.1, forward strand.
TGATCCAATCATGGAATTTCTGACATCCATGAATTGTTTTCATTTTAAACAACATTAATGTAATTGTAATTGAGATTGAGAATTAGTTTTAAATGCATTTAAAGAGTGTTTTAAGGAATGTTTTTACAGGGACTGTTTTATAAGAGTATTTATAAACATTATTTCGGATTAAACAGTACTTAAGCCACTCTTTAAAAATAAATATATAAATAATGTAATATATGTTTTTATTATATATTTAAAAAAAACAACTGTCACTGCTATTTTTTATACATTATTGAAAGTATTCCTTTAATATTCCCTCAACATATATCATAATCTACAAAACCTTAATTCAATTTAAATGAACTCACAGTTACTAATGTAATTCCTTTGCTTTTGTTACCGGCATGGAGAAACGTTTGTGAACTGGAATAGGGGTTGAGGCATACTTGACATCTGAATATGAGCTCCATTTCCCTGCTCCATTCTAATTGAACTAAGGGAGCTCAGCCTTGGGTTAGGGGGCGGAGGTGTCTGTTTAAATTAGGTAAGACATTCCTGCACAAACAAGAAACCTCCTACTAATCACAAGAAACCTCTGTACTGTGATAAAATATTTGTTTTGAATTTGACAATCTGTACTTCCTTTTGCAGTTTAATGCCAGGAAGATGCCTTCTCCCAGTGGAAAGTAGCGCGGCTGTCAGAAGGATAATGCAGCAGTTACTCTCCCCAGCGGTCTGCTCAGCCCGGGGCAGCATTTTGAAGCAGCAAATTGCCTGCTGATCCCCCTCTTGTGTATCCAGCTAACGTGATAAAAGCACTGGAGGAAGTAGCAAGACATCTGGCAATAAATGGTGCAAAACATTTTTTTCCTTACTTTTGTTTGATGCTAGGGTTACAGGCCTGTAATTTTTACATTCATTTTGTTCAATCGTTGCTAATTAGGATACATAATGCGATCCAATAAAGTTTTTTTTTTTTTTTTTTTTTAATTAAATTTGTAATTGCAAAGTAATTAAACCATGAAGTTACTGAATTTAGAACAGCAAATGACACAAACAGATTTTTAAAAACTGTATTCTGTTTTGCCTAATGGTATGTGTTACATGCATTTAAACTCTGTTTTCATTTTAAAGTTAAGCAATTCCCTGATAATGTCCTAATCTAGCTCCAATTACTTAAAGTAACAGTGTGGTGTGGCTTTATGGCTAACTTTGTTATTGGACCGTTCTTTTTTGAAGAGACATCAGCAAGGGGACCTCAAACCTGCAGTCACTGCTGCATTATACCACACCTTGCTGACAACCCATCTCATTGCTATGCTGTGGCAACGAGATGTGATAAACACTATAGCCTTCATGCAGGATGGGGCCCCTCCACATATTGCTAACCAGGTGAAACGCGTCTCGCATGAGCACTTTCAGGACAGAATCATTTCACGACACTTTCTTTGTGAATTGCCACCTCGATCACCGGACCTTACACCAGCGGATTTCTGGTCATGGGGGTACCTGAAGTCACGGGTGTACAGAGGGAACCCTCGCACAATTCCAGATCTCAAGGATGCCATTGTCTGGGAGGTGGCCAGCATACTGATGAGATGCGTAATACTGCCGTCATGTCCTTTGTCACACGAATGCAATTTATTCTAGATCATGGAGGAGCACATACTGAACACTTGTGATTATCAGAGGTAGGTCATAGTGGCGCCCCCTACTGACAAAATTGAATAACTATGGCATTTGCGTCCCCATAGTTCCCTTAGCAACCATATGCAATTTCACCTTCCTGTGCCCTACCGTTTGTGAGATACGGTGCGCTGATGTTGTAAACTTACTTTCTAATCACCCATCTCACCCGAAAGACAGAGCACAAGGAGGTTAAGTGACTTGCTCAGGATCACACAATGAGTCAGGGGCTGAGGTGGGATTTGAACCGGGGACCTCCTGGTTACAAGCTCTTTTCTTTAACCACTGGACCACACAGCCTCCCGCAAAAAAGGGGAATCACAAACATTTAAATAAGATTCAAATTCAATTTTGAATGTTTAGTTCTGAGTTCTGTTGCTTCAACTTTAGAACTCAATCATACTGGACTTGGTGTTTAGTTTCGCACAGATTGATCTGAAGAAGCAGTACAAGTTTAACACAATGTGTTGCCCATTCCCAATATTTTAAATTTCAGTATTCTATCAAGCTATTACCTGGAGTACTTCGCAAAACCAGCAGGATAGATTGAGATTCTTTTTAGCCATTCCCATTCCATTTTGTTCTTTGCTTTACATACAAGCTAAAAAGAAGGACTTCCTAAGGTCCATGAGCATTTAACTGTTGTTCCATCCCTATTCTCTCCTAAATGGTGCAGTTGATGCCACTTAATTGTGATGGCAGAAGCACTTGGAAATCTTAATACAATGCATTTTGCAAGTTTTGAAGGGAGAGCTGTGCTATTGGTTTTCCCATAGAAAGGACCGCAGAGGAGAACAGAAATTTTGTACAGCAGTTGGTCTAGCAGCATTGGCAGCAACATGAACATATTATTGCTTTCATAGCCACAGGATAGAAATCCATCACATTTACTCAGGTTTTTATTACACGTTTTTCTATTGGATTTCTTTCTTCTTTATGTAAGCTTTGGAGTGTCTACAGGGGGTAAAAAGTAGATTTGCAGAGTTATTTGGAAAAGCCTCAGCCAACATCAGCCTCTTTGGTTATGCTACCAAAGAGGCCATATGGTCCTCTACAGTGGAGAAAGTCAATGCTGTCGGTGTTACCAGGACAGGCAGCCAGGTGATGGAAAGGTGGCAGGCGGTGAATAAAAGCAAAACTCGCAACGCAGCAGGACAGCTGACACTGCACCAAGGCTTCCTACAGTAGGGGAAGGCAACAGCAGAAAGTTTCCGAGGTTCAAGGCAGCAATATTGAGATTCTTTTATTATTATTTGTTTATTTAGCAGACGCCTTTACCCAAGGCGACTTACAGAGACTAGAGTGTGTGACTTGCTCAGTGTCACACAATGAGTCAGTGGCTAAGGTGTGATTTGAACCGGGGACCTCCTGGTTACAAGCCCTTTTCTTTAACCACTGGACCACACAGCCTCCTAGATTCCTGAGTTGAGTTTTTGCTCCAACTAGAAGAAGTTCAGATTTGTTGGTTTTGGGCTGAAGAAAATCGGCAGACATCCAGGCCTCGATGTCTTGGATGCAAGCTGAGAGCCGGACCATGGCACAGGGACATCCAGGGTCTGGTTTTAGATAGAGCTGGGTGTCATCTGCATAGGAGTGAAACATGTTGGCGGATAAGGTGACCCAAGGGAAGCATGTAAATGTTGAAGAGAAGAGGCCCAAGAACAGACCCTTGAGGGACACCGCAGGTGACCGGGTTTGCGTCAGCACTTTTCCATCATAGAAGACAGACTGCATCCGTCCAGATATGGGTGTTTTGCAGCCGCAAATCACTTAGCACATATTCTTACATCAGCCCCTATATGCAGTATCACCTTGGTTAGTTTTCAATCAAATCCTGGAAATGCTTTTACAAACAGGATTTTATCCATGACTACAAATCACTCAATGTTAGAATATTTAGCAATATGTTGTAATATTAAAGAAATACATTTCTTTGACAAACGTTTTTGGAAAGAGGTTTTTCTCAATGTTTGAATAATATTGAATTTTAAAGCAAGTTATTCGTCAGGTAATTCAGCCTTATTCCTTACTGACCCCTATTCATGTACAGCTGTAGAGTGATGTCTGGCTGCGGGGTATCATTTTAAATAAAAATAAATGTACAAATACAGTAGATTCACTTATGCTCTCTTGGCAGTTTACTCTAACAAAAGTGCATAACAAGTATTCTTACTTGGAAGTAAAAAAAAAAAAAAAACCTTTTAGCTAGCAACCCAGATAACATATAAATTACGTTTATGTGCTTTAGACATTTAATTCTCCTTATCATTCAAGCTTTTATAAAAGAAATACAAAGTCTGGTGCACTAAAAAACATTGCTTTTGGCTAAATATATAAAAACCTTAAGTGCCCTAGTGTAATGGATAGTGTGATGGACTGCCGTTTTGGATTGTGTCCTGTCGGTGAGATAAGGAGGTTTAAAGCTCTGTAACCATGGTTGCAGACGACCCCGTCTCATTTGCATAGCGGTTAAGATGCTCACTCGCTTACGGTCTTGTTATTTAGTGGCTTTCATGGTTTGCACACAACTGAAGGATCTTTTGTCAAAACAGTAAACCCCTCAGAAAAGTATTTACCTCAGATTCAAAAAGGTAAGTAATTGCAGTGATGTCTTCAATCAGCTGGGAGAATAGTTTAATCAAGCTACATATTTTGAGCACATTTGGGTCAAGATGGATGATTTGTATTCTCTGTCTAGATATCTCTGGAGATTTCTGAAGGTTTTCTTGTTTTTGCTAGTAATAGAAGTTCTATAAATACAATACAGTGCTCCTACATTGCTGTTCTCAGGAAATCCTTTACAGAGTGTTGGTTCTGTGATGGAGTGGCCATGGCCTTCACTTGGCTTTACAGTCTTGTGCTGGAGTAAACACACATAGCGCCATCCTAACTGTAGATTTTAATTACAGTGGCATTATGAGATAACTATTTTGTTAATTATGATCCAGGGTACAAATAAACAGTGAAAACATTCAAAGAAATACAAACCTGATAAAATGTAAAGTAGGCAAGTACCAGAACCTGGAAAAGAAACAGACACAAAAAAAGTTTGTTTTTCCTGGTTTGCTTGTGGTTTGTCATGTTAATATTTTATTTTTCTGTTTTTTTATGTTTACAAAATAAAAAGCACAAGCATTTTTTTTTTTACACAACAGTCAGATAGATTATTTAACAGAAAACTAGGCTTCTGTGCCTTTAAATCAGGGGGACGGACGGACTGACATGATGATGCTAGGCTCTGTATCTTTCTAAGTTTTGAAAGGCAGTCATCAGATTGAATAATACAACATCAATAAATAAATAAAAAAATACACAAGTATTTAATAATCTTAACAGTGGCAGATCTTAACACCCCCACTCTTACTCTCTATTTTAATCTCTTCAGTGTTTTCTTTCTTGAGTGCAGAATTCATTTCAGTAAAATAATGTAGAGTGGCAATCTATTAACATATTGTAACGTGCTGTATGTGCAATAACATGCCACGGAGCCTCAGTTGTGTTTTATGCAGCTATGGCACTTTTATTCAGGCTGCTCAACACACAAGGATCTGGTGGGAACTTGTTCAATACACAGGTGTTCCAGGGACACCTTGCCCCCCACACTAGAGCTGCCAACAGGTCCCAGTTACAATTAACATAACAACAAAACCCATCTGTAATCCACCTGGAATGTCCCTTCCAAAACAAAAGATAGGAAGCAATTTTTTACAGAGACTTATGCATGCATTAAATACTTTACCAGGTCAAACAGTAAGATCTACAACACTAGGGAAATTAAAAAAAAAAAAAAATTCTGATCTGTTCTGATTATGTCCTATTAAATTAGATCCCATTTGGATCAAATGGGCTGAGGATTCTCTTTTTGTTCCCAAACCTTTCTTAGGTTTGTCTGAAACGTTTGTCTACGTGGTTTCTAATACGTTTATGTTGCAACAAAGACAGACAGTCTTCTAGTCAAAACATGTCATAGTAAATGTCTGTTTACTACTGCTGCCATTCCCTGTTTCCATGCTTCATCACACATTCACTATTGCTGCTGTTCGAAACAAAACCTCTGGGACACACAGTACTCAATGATTGAAGTCAAATATTTGTAAATTAAATAGCAAACCATTTACAGCATCCCACTTTCTGTCATCAGAAAATCACAGAAAAATTATTTGACTTTGAAAAAAAGCCATTATAACCCTCCTGCCTGAATGAGTCAGCTACCAGAACTTTTTTTGTTTTAAATGCAACAGCTATAGTTTAAATTCCAATGCACGAACAAGAATATGAAAGAAAGAGACCTTTTTAAAAATGTACTACTGTAACATAATTACACCCACAGCGTTTAAACTAACACATTTAGAAAAACACAATTAATTCAATGACAAATGTTTTGACTCAAGTCTTATTACTGAAAGGTTTGTCATTGAATGCATTAAGTTTATTTTTGTATTTCTCAGCTTACCTCTTAGAAACATTGCTTGTTTCATAGTTGATGAACCAATACATTGCTTTATTATTTTGGTTCTCAGTCTCCCAGTCCTATGTGTACTGAAAAACACACATACATTTTGGGGCCAGAAATGTAATCTTTATCTGCCTTTCTCACAAATGTATTGTTCTTCAAACCACATGAATTCCCCCAGAATGAAGACCTCTAAAGAGTAAGCAGCAGGGTTCCGAAAAATATAACATTATACGAACCCACGTGTTGCAACAACTGTTTAAATAACATGCCTGTCATTGTTCTTTGTTCTTTTCATTGTTAACATCACACATTTTTACACATATAACTTTAAAGTCTGGTTCAAAGCTCTTTTCAAAATGTCCGCTCTAGCATGCTGGGGCTATGAGATCTGTCGTCTAAATCACTGCAGGAAGAGCGATTAAAAAACAAACAAAAAAAAACCCAAACATTCCGTACCACATCATGGAACGTTATTGCTATGTTACCTGTTTGACAATGTGGGCAATAATCCTTACACTATTAGTGTTTTTTAATTTTTTTAACTAACTTGTGTTGAATCCATTTAAAAATCATGCGTTGACTCACATCAGCTCCAATACACAACAACTTTTTCCTCGGGATGCTCAGATCATTGAAACAAATGTTCAGAATGCTGCCAGAACACTTTCCGTTTAAATATTACCATAGCCTAATATTCTGAATTGTTAATAACCACTTCTCTTTTCTTAACTTAAGACCAATAAAAAAAATCAGTTTTCTTCAGTCTGGATGTAAATGGGATAAAAGAAAAGAAAAAAAGGAACTTCTTATAAGAAACCAATTAAAAACAACAGCATGTTCTCATCAAGGACAACTCCTTTAATTCAAATAAGCAAAATACCGCGTTTAAAATAAAAATGTGTATTTTCTTAACCTGGGCTTACCTACACAGTGGAAGCCCAGGACGCTCTTTGCCAATAAAAAGCTTCCATCAATAACAAACAGCAATCTAAAGAGTAATGGATGAGTCTTTATTACGCTGAATGTATGTCTAGATACTCCTGGGTGTTCCCAGAGCCCTTCTCAGAAGACGAATACAGAACCTGCTTCAGGCACACTATTGGATTTATTTGGTAATTAGGCTTCCAGGCCGTAGGCTTCCAAGCCTATTGTTATTGCTGGGATTATTCTTATTCTTCTTCTTATTATTATTTTTCTTTCCGCCAGAGTTGCTCAAAAACTCACCAGATTTGGTAGGTTGGTAGATGCTTATGGGAAGATGGAAAACGCATGTCGTATGTTACATGGTGTGGCCGCCATATTGGATTGAAAAAAAACACATTTTACCTAAATGTAGAAATTCGTCTTTCGAAAACGACTTATTGCAGAGTTGCTGAAAGTATAGGTATAATTGTTGAGGGATAGTCCTAGATTAACTGGTGAGTGTAAGAAGCTGATAGGTTGTGTGGTATGGTGGCCATGCTGCATGACGTCAAAATTGCACGGTACAGACGTCATAATCACAAACTACAAAGATCTTCTTCTCCCAAACCGCTAGTCCGATTGAAACAAACCCAATGGCACATATAATCGTAGTGTGGTTGTCTTTAAAGGGTGTTAAAGGGATGACATCATAAACATACAAAACTGGCTACAAAAACCTTCGTCTCTGAACTCACTAGTCCGATTGAACCAAAAAGTGGCACACATGATCCTAGTGTGGTTGTCTTTTAAAGGTTGTTCAAGGGAAGATGCTACAATAAAAAAACATGGCGGCCTCATTGGATGACATCATCAACATACAAAACTAATAACTCCTTATAGAGTGCAGATAGGGCCATGGTTACTATGGAACACATATAGTAACCCATGTATGCTCTATCAAAAAATTCCATTGCCCATGACCGTTGACCTCTCCTAAAGGTCAAATGTAAAACTGCCTTATACACCTAGAAATAGCCATTCAAGCAAGCAAGTTACAAAAACTGTATATCCACATGCTTTCAAACACATGCACACACTGTTATATCATGTACTGTTATTATTCAAAATATAGAAAAGCAGGCTTATTCCTACAACACTGCATGCTTGCTTGTTAATAAGTACTAAAATATGAGGGCTTTTCCTGTCCCCAACCCTTTGTTATTAAAATGCAAATGACTACATATAATTGCTCAGAGAATAGGGAGGCATTTGACAAGAGCAAAGAACACGCTAATTAAAACAGGCTGATTTCTCATAGTGCTACATCCATATGGAACAGGTGTCTTTGCCTCTTGAACAACACATATTGACAACACATAGGGGCATGTGAACAAGTGATGTCATTCATTATTGCAGAAACACTTGGGGTAAACTAAACCACTTTGCCCCACACAGACATTCTGTATTTGAAGTTAGTTAGCTCATTTGGATGCGTTTTGAAAAAAGGCTGTTGATCAATTCAGGGGTACCAAGATAATCTGGTCTAGATTTTCGTGAACATATCAATGCAGTTGTTTGTATGTCATGTTGATATCTATGAAAGGAATGTACTGAATAAAATAAGCAGTGAAATGATTAATGACAGATGTTTCAGAAATGCTATTTCCAAAGCATGTGCTTGTTTAAGCATTTAACCTGATTCAAATGCAACAGAGCAGAACTGGTGCCAATGACGGTAAGCTGATTTACCTATTAGAAAAATGTGGCTTCTTAGTGCAATATAGCTTTAAGGTTTTTGCGCACTTTTTTGCACACTTTTCTTCTCAGTTATCTATTTTATGAGTGTGTGTTTAAGCCAAGAGTATTTAGATGTAACAGTCGATCATTTCTCTTTGTAAAACAGCATGGAGTAAAGTTGTTTAGTTTCCCCGTATGTTCTGTGTGCAATTATACTTTCAACTCCACTACAAAATAAAACTTGATTGGAACAGAGAAATGCCTCCATATATAGTATGTGTGTGTGTGAGAGAGAGAAAGAGAGAGAGGGGGAGAGATAGATGTCGTCAAAAGTTTGCATACCCCAATGTGTGGAAATATACATACGCTGGGGATTCAAATTGTTGACGACAACTTAGGGCTTAAGCGTTTTTTTATTTCTTTCTAAATAAAACCCGATTTCTACCGAATACTTATTCTTTCTTGATTATATAAAAAAAAATCCACCCGATTTCACACAATGTTTTCATTAAATAATTGTAAATATGAAATCAGTACAGGGCGTGGGAGTGCATAGCCACAATATTATAAAATTAGTTTTGCTTTATCTAAAGAACAGGCATGTACACCATGACTGTAAATTCTTAGAGCTATCTTAGAGCTAGCAGTATGATAAAAAGTTGATGACCATTGGCAGTATGTACAGAATAAAATTTGCAATGAAATTTTTAATACAGTTGTTTTAAAAAAACAATTCTAAAATGTATGATCCGCCTTATAATAAAGCATAGTAATCATTGTAAAGCCCAGAATAGCATGGTTAATTGTAGTAAAAAAAAAAAAATAAATAAAAAACTTTGGTAAATGCACAGTATTACATTGGAAAATGCATGCAAACACTGCAAAATTACCCTGGTAAACTTTTATAAGGCATTTACAAAGCATGTGTTTGTTTGAACAAACCCACTAGGGTTCATTATGCCAAACAGGTATTACTGTGGGTGATATAATATTGCAGTATTGTTTATTGCTTTTTTGCAAAGGCTTGCACGTTATACAACAGACTGTAGATGTGTGCTTCAGTGTGATTATTTCATAAATCATTGTGATCTGTAGTTTGTCTTGGCTTTCAGTACAGAGAATCCGCAATGTGGATGATTTAAATTGCAATTGAACAGATGAATTAATGATGATAATGAATTTTCTGTGGGTGCTGACAGCTATCCGCAATGTTGGCCGGCTAGTGAAAACACGATGACATCATGTAGTCTAGTGCTACGGATAGGAAGTGTCTCACAGGGACTAATGTCTTAGATTGATCAGATGATGATCTGAAATCTCAATTGTGTCTGTCTAGGGCATTTTGTCGACCTCTGTCCGACTCTGCAGGAGAACCTTGAATTGCCTATGAAAAGGGGCCGTGCTGTACCTCTGCATATGAAGGTGTTGGCTCAGCAGCATTGTCCTTCTATGTTTCTGGGTCATTTCAAAGGGTCACAGGTGACTTGATAAAGAGGGTTCACGATTATATCAGTGTCCCACTTAATCAGGAGCAGCTATAAAATATTAAAAGGGAGTTTTATAACATTGCTGGATTTCCCAGAGTAAGGGGAGCCATCAATTGCACTCACATTGCGCTCAAATCATCGCAGCACCATGCATATGTGAACAGGAAGGGTTCCATTCACTAAACATTCAGGTGATTTGTGATGCATCCTATACATCTGGAATGTATGTGCAAATTTCCCTGGCTCCTGTCATGACTCTTACATTTTGATACAATCCATTGTGTTTAATCATGTCAGAGACCCAATACACCAGATGGCATGTTGGTAGGCCAGTATTGTAATACCTCGTCTCCATGGACAGCCAACTCCAGTCAACTCAAGTGTGCTCGAAATGGCATGAATTCTCCCAGAACTCGAGTTGATGAAAGAGGTTTACATGTTTTTCCGAGTTACCCGAGTTATCACGTGAGTTGGGCAGGAAATACTACTGCTTTCCCCCAGAAATACTTGCAAGTTAAATATCAAGACGTGAATTCGGTGCAGACGGTATTAGTCAAATTGTCAATGATATAAAAGATAAATCCATCTAGATATTCTTTTGCATTTGTTTCACACAGTACATATACATAGCTCTATATCACTACAAAATTAAAGAAAAATCATCTACAAAGAAAAGCCTTATACCTGTATTAATGTTTTCAAATCTTGGCATGTGAACCATAGCTAAGTTTTAAAACTGAGAGATAGCAAATGCTCATCTTAAAATTAAGGGTCATATAGGAACAATACATACTTTAACTGATTAGACCTCATTGTTGTTCTCCAAATGGCTGCAGTGACATTGTAGATGCTAGTGTAACGAGATACTGTTTCAGCAGACAGTATCTCGTCATACTACAACTCAAGCACATACCCAGTGTAATGTTACTACCAAGAAGTTATCAATGCAACTGTAGAACTCTGGATACATACATTATATGACAACTGGCCCCTACCTTAGATGTTATTTGAATTATACAAATAACCATAGAGTAAATAATGAAATATTGGTATAGAAAACAGCATAATATAACAATAAAGTGTCCTTACAGGTGATAGCTGATTTGCAATGCGTCTTTGTTAGGACTTTTTTATTTCCTTTTGGCTGCTGCTCGCTGGTGGGAGAGCCGTTCCCCTCTACGCTAGTCATTTCCATAACAGCAAATTATGCTTCCATTCATTTTTCTTGATCTCGTTAACATGCATTTTGATTAACGAGTTCCCCTTATCTAGTCGTTGAGATTGTGTTTGAAAATCACTTGCTACTAAAGCTGTCATTACTATACCGCGAGTTCAATACAATAACGCTGATGTTTGAAAATCCCCTCACTAAGTCAAAGTGTGTCAGTCTTAATATAAAAAAATAGAATCAGGCTGGACTAACCCGGTAATGGAACTTACTTGAGAAGATGTTCTGGACATGGTCACCATCATATTTAACATACAGTGTTTTTATATACTGTAACCCTGCACATTTGCAGTCAGGCATCTGCAGTACCCAGCAACCATAACTGTATCATCTGGTAACCAAACATTGACGTGAATATAATGTGGTAGCCATCTGAGGACACAGGACAAAATAAAGGGAAGCAGACCATGGTAATTAAATAGAGTGAAATGTGGTCAATTTAATAAGCATTTCCGGTATCAAATGTTTTCTTTTCTGTATCACATTCCATGTTGCTTTCATTTTATACTTTCATATATTCTAGCCCTTTCTCCTTGGGTGGATGTTATTTGAAATATTATTCTTGACATAAAGATGTTAAATATATGGGTCACTGGTGATGGCTTGAAACCTAGCAGTGCTGTTGGGTGCACTTGCAGAATAGGCTCTTGTGCTGTAAATAGCGCGTCCAGGATAAACAGACATACAGGCAATCTTTTAAGATGATTCGATATCATGCCATTTACACCCCAACTCTACCCGCACACACTTTTACAAAATATAAATGAATACAAGGGGCAAAGCTACAGTATCAATATTGTCTTATCGTATAAATACATAGCTAAACAATTTGGAGATTTGTATTTTATAAAACACACTAGAATTACTCAGGAGGAAGAAACTAAAATACCGTTTCTCAAAAGTGAGGTAGAGCTGGGCACAGACCCACAGCATGGGACCCATTTCATGGTCATGCAAATGTAATGAGATTTATTAAAGACAAAGCCTCTCAAGCAGAAGCGTTATCCCCAGTGAGGAAGGATGTGGAGAAGACAATAGTATGTAACGTACCCGTCGCTTAAATATTGTCCAATACTAGATATGTGTATTCAGTGGAGCTGGCTGCACAGAGGAATGTTTTTTACGAAAGGCTTTTAAATTAAAAAAGGTAGCCAAAAAATGTAGCGATCACCAAAAAATCACATGTTTCAGTAGCTGCCTCCCCCCCATACACACACACACATTTTGGCCGCAAATCCCGATCAGGATTATAAGCAAACTCAAGAAAGAAAAAGAGGAAAAAAAGGACATGTTACAGTACATTAAGCACATACCCATCCAATTCCGTGGATATGTCCAGAGGTAATGGTCTCTTCTCCTCCTGTAATTTTTCTTTACAATCACTTTGTCGCAAGGTTGATGAATGCAGCATGCTCAACCCAAATCTTGAAATAACAGAATGCGAGATGCAGTGGCAGGGGGTATGTGAAGCTGGGACATTAAAAAGCAAGCGTCTGGTGTGAAACAGGAAAAATGAAAGGCATGCCTTGTGTCACTTTTGTTGAAGGAGGCCTGATGCGGTTTCAAATCAGCAGCTTGAAACAAAATAATTGTATTCTGAAACAAATGAAGAAAATGCAGTTGACAGAATGCCTACATGTAAAATAACTACAGGTATGGTATGTTATTGCTTTATTAACCCAGCACTGGTATTGATTCTGACCCCCTTAGCCATTTGGTGGCAAACTCAATTCTTAGCAGCATTATCAAACAAAAAGTACTAACTGTTTACTGTGAATATATGATATTCTGATGAGTCTAAGCAACTGGAAGCTACAAACTTAATACACTCATCCATTAAAAAATCCAATACGGGTTTCCTTAACTAAATGGTCATTTCTATTCCATTCTTCAGAGCTGCGATTGGTTGGAGAGATTCTTCAAAATACTTTAGCTTCACCTGGTAAAGTCATGGCCGTATGGTGTACAGGTAAATTGTAACTTGCCATCATCTGCTGTGGTGCTCCTGGGTAGCTTGTCTGTATGACCTCCAAGGTGCATTACTGTGCTCTTTGTTCAGAATTGATCTCCCATTGTTACCACACGTCTTTGGGCTAACAACTCCAAACTAAAAACACTTTCCCGTAAAAAAAAAAGATTGTAGTTTAATCCACTATAGCATTTCCATGAAGTGTGTTTTTTTCATAACCGACAAATATGGGAAATAGGGAATTGCAATGCGTTTCAATGTGAAAAATCATTCTTCAAGTCCTTTAATTCCATTATAGCATGTGTAACAAGTGCTATGCCTGCTGGGGATAGGTGTAGAAACCATGTGTTACCCTTTTACCCTTTAGATAATCTGAAGATACCCCCATACATCTCTGTCAGCAGGCTGTCACTCTCACACAATAGATCCTTCTCTGGGTCATCTCACTGGCAGTGTTAGTTGTATTATTAATACCTTAGGGAATAAAATGGATTAACATAAATAAGTGTCAAAACATGCACATGCATATGCAGCATGCAGATAAACCTGACATGCCAATACTATAGATTTCTTGTTTATTACATCTCTGCCCTTTCTTTTTTTTCCTATACTTTGGGCAGTTCAACCTCTCTAATTTGGATGAGGTCAAATGAAAAAAAGGACAGAGGGTGTTGGACAAAAAAAAAGAAATAGAAATGGCTGAGATATTTAGCTTACACTTTTATAAATAGGTTGTCCCTTATATTATGATTTTGTTTGCAAATTGAGAGGAATGGTAGTTCCTTGCACCAAGTTATCAGCAACAACTGCCAGATACTCTATACAGCAAGGATAGTTTTCAGGGTATATTGGCACAGCAAAAGTAAATCATCAGCCAAACGCACTGTTTCACTTTTAATTTGTAGTTCCCAACACTCTTAGGTGAAATGTAGAAAAAACAATTGGGGCAACCTTGGCCCCCATCGGTTTTACAGTTGTGTCTATTTGCTTTGTGCTGGGCAAGGTTACCCCAATGGTTTCTTGAAACTTGGCTTGTGTTTTTGATATTTCCACTTTAAATGGCTGGGCACTTTTGATAACTTGGAGGTTTTTTTTTTTTCACATTTCCAATGTGTTTTTGTTTCAGATCCATAACATTTGGACCTTTGAAAATCTCCCTGTTGCAACACAGTTTAAGTCATGATGGTAAAGCCAGCTGGCTGACTGAGAGCAGGCTCTCAGTTGACCGTGTTAATGCAGTGTTCATGAATCTTTTTATGGCACATGGTTTCTAGGTGACTTGTTGGGGTGAATCTCTATATTATTCACATGGTAAGCTCTGACTTTCAATGTTTACTCAACCAAGCTTCTTTGCTAACATGATCCAACAAATGTATCCCTTTATATGTAATGTTCTATACATTCCCTTTACTAAAATGAGCTTGGATTTTTTATTTTATTTTAACATCCCTATTCGTACATGAGCAGCTTTTTCTCGTGCTCCCTGCTGTTGCGTTGAAGATTTTGTTCTTGTTTTGTACACATTCATGTGGTAGTTGTAGGTTTTTTTAATACAATGTTGTAGATACTTGGAGTGAAACTGAGCAACACCATTCGACTGCCTTAACCACTACGGAAAGAGCTGGTTCGTCTGCATCCGTGGTTATAGACCTTTCAACCTCATCTCATCACAGAGGACAGAATCAGTAACTGCAACGCATCACGCAACACTGCCCGTTACACCAGTGCAAATGAGAGGTATTACAATTGTAAAAACCTTGCTTAGCACTCTTAAAGCTGCAGTGTGTCACAATCCTGCCTGACTAAATGCTTCCTAGAAACACTAAAGACACAGAAAAGACACTACGGTTGGTACTTTACTTTCAGAGAGGTGATGGAACAGAGGCTTGCAACACTGGGGACTGAAGATACTGCATACCAGGGTGCCCTTAATATTGAAGGGGATTTATACTGCCAGCATTAGGATGTCTTTGATGTATTTTTTCTTCAAGGTTATTTTCTGCAGTAGCAGCAGCATGTCTTGTATGTGACCCGCAAGCACCACTGTAGTGCAAAACAAAAATGTTAAAAAAAAAATGTTCCTTCAGAATAACCCAGTTAATTCCCCTGTTGACTGGCATGCTTTCAGCCAGTAACATGCTTTGACCCCTAAGATACTGCTGAGGTGCAGAAAGTGCAAATGTACGGAAATCCTGAGAATAAGGCATAGAAACTGAGAACTTTGTTTAACCTTAAGAAGTACCAGATATCATCTTTGAAAATGAAAATACATGCTTGCACATTTGAGACCTATGTAGCCAATGGAAGTGCACAGCAGGTAAGATTTATATAACAATTTTGTTGTCACTTTAATATATATAAAACTAATATAAACTTACACTCACTTACATCTTTCCAAGGCTATCTCTTGTATAGCATTGTGCTTTTACAGAAATAGAATAATACATGATAGTTGCAGATAATAAATTGGGTATTGTCAGTATGTCCCTTTCCAATCTTGTCCCAGAATGAAAAGGTCCCTCATAATATATCACGCCTGAAAGAGTTCCTACATTATTGAAATTGTGCTGTGGATCATATCTGTTATAATGGAGTAGAGATGGGATATTCATTTTCATATTTTTTTTCTTGATACATGGTGTCCTGTAAGTCATAGGGCTGTAGGGCTGTATTTGTTTCACTGTAAAAAAATGGTTTATCTCATGGTCTAAAAATAGGTATTTAAAGATATTTAACGATCAAATATAATATTTATTAAAGTAGAAAAAATTGCGTTGTCACATTCAAAATTGAAAATGTTCTCTAGTTTATGTCCACCTTTTAAGGACATTCTATTTTCACCATCAGTGAATTATTAAACAAAATAAAACACATAAATAAATATAAAAGTAACAACAGACACGTGAAATGTCCCCTTCATGTACTAGACAGAGTGATCTTTAATAGATCAGGTGTGTTTTTTGTTGAAGAAATTTTAAAGAAATCATGCGGCTCTATACATTGTTTCAATCATCCCAAATTCAGTGTAACATGCAGTCCGTCAGTAAGGCAACCATTTGCTGTATTTGTTTTTAAATGATGAAAAATATACATATTTACCACTATTCCTTCAGAAATGAGAATTTTCATGGGGAACTGAACATTGCACGGCAATGGGTACATGTATCAGTATCTATCTCCAGCGTCTCTTCCCTGTTCAACACTCACTTCTTAAAAACAAAACAGTCCTTTCTTAGCCATTTGCCATCCTGCTTAGTGAACTACATGTCCCAGCTACCAGTGTTTTCCAAGTGGGAAGCATTTCACCATAAAGGGTTTAATTGATACAAAGCAAGATGCTGTGGAAATTTTACACCACCTGTTTTAACGAGGTATATATATTATAACGACGCGAGCGGCTGACAAAGCCTTGTTTAAACGATGTTTTCTCGGCCGTTTCAAAAGGGATCGGGACAGCATTTCATATGCTCTGTGGCCGTGTGACAGAATTTTTTTTCAGTTTTGAGAAAATCTGTGCGGTAGTTTTTAAGTTACAGAATCGTGAAAAAATTAGTTTTGACAAATTAGTCAGAGGACAGTACTCATTGACTAGGAGGGCCTTTTTTGGAAACGACAAAATTGATGAAGTATTTAGCGAGTTATTAAAATTCTACTTAAAGTTATTTTAATTTAGTTATTAAAACAGGTTGAGGCTAACTCTAACTCGCAGCAGGGAGATAATGGGTCAGGTAAGATTTGAATCCTTCACCTGACGATCATTGGACAACAAGTAATTATGTTGTTAGTTATAAGGTACTGCTATTTCGAATGACAATTGTCTGGTTATCAACACTTAATAAGCTTGATTTGATTGACTGATTAAAAGTGAGTTCCCTGCCTGAACCATCGCTTTGCTTCATACACGGTGCAGGACATAATATCTCGTGCGCATGAGATATTATGTCCCATGACGAGATAGTAGCCTCCCATTTTAATTTTGACACCATGTACCTTTAGGGGTTCCTTACATTACTATGCCACACATACATCACATTTCTTTTCCAGCATATCAAACACATGTTTTTGTGTCTTCCTTCATAAAGTAAACCGAAATCCTCAAAAAAGAAAGAAAAAAAGCTGAAATGTGGTAACATTCCAACAATTGTAATAAGCTTTTCCAATTCACATATAATTCTATGACAACATGAAAACAACCATGGCGGTTCTAGTTTTAGACCTGACCTGACCTGCCCAGTGGTGAAGTGAACCCACCTACTGTACCATTTAAGCAGTGTGTGCTGGAAAGCCTTGTGACAGATGACAGGAATCAACCTTTTCTGGAAGTAAATTTCCATCGCTTAGACGTTTTAAGCCATGTAAATTCTGTGACTGTTTCAGCACAATGTGGCTTAAATGGAGTCTATACATTAGTAAGGTTGTATCTTTTACTTTTCAAACTGAAGGAAATGCATTAGAAATGACTGGGAAATGACAAGGGGAACAATAAAAAAATGTCACTGAAGCTAAAAAAGAATGAGGAAATTGATTTAAAAGCCTTAGTGACAGCACCTTAATATATATATATATATATATATATATATATATATATATATATATATATATATATATATATATATATTAAAAAGAATACATGGAAAAACTGGATAACAGCTTTGAGATCTGTTCAGAGAAGTATTATTGTTTGAGAATTATTACATGACAAATATTTATTCAAGCAAGACATGGATGCTCTTTTATTTACTGAACAATAAGAGAGAAGAAAGTAGAACTGGACATTGTGTCCCAGGCCTTTCACTATAACAACTACATAATCATGTGTTCTGTCAGGACTGATACATTCTGTATCTCAGCCTAATCCCTCTAGCTGTGCAGGGGAAGATAATCAATCACAAGAGTCCTGCTCCATATGTGGCACGCAGCAGTGAAAGATAGATGGTGAAATGTTCCCCTCCCAACCTATGGACATCTAGGAGGAGATTTTAACAGTTGACTAAAGCAGCACAGATGTTCTGTACTTCCAGCCAGAAAACAGACTTCATTAAATGAGACACACAGTACACTTCAGGTCTTGTTACACAGCAATAAAATTAGTCTTTGTGGTAAACTGGATTCTAGTGGTAGAAAACAGACAAGTATGCTTCCTTCCTAAATATAATGTTGTAAAAAAACCCACTTGCATCCTTTAATTGTAGTAGTATACTTTGTTAAGGGCTTGTGTAGTATTTTGTTCCCTGATAGTTTCTATAGTGAAATACTGAATCCTATAGTATGTTAAAAACTATACACGTTCTATGGGCCTCATTTAATAAAGGGTGCTAAACTTTACGGTGCACAATAATTTAAATTAGTGTGCAAATTCATGATTGTCATATTTACTATTGCAATCTTATTCATTATTACGTGCGATACTTGGAATATTATGGCACAAGTTTAGTGCTTCACACTATGGTAATCAGAATGCATATGTGATTTTTATGGTAATGTATGCTGATGTATTTAAATGAGCATCCAGATCAGAATAATAAGATGAGTTGTATTCACATGGTATTTACTGAAGGACGTTAATTTTAGTGCATGCATTAAAAGGATCATTAATAAGTGTATATGGAAACCAGGCTTTAACCACTGATAGACGCGCTATTTAAACCTCTTTCTGGCCTAAAACTAGTGCTGTGCAGTTTGATTCGTTTTACTGACTTGATTTGTTTCATTAATTCAGTTTAGTGATGCTTGTTTGATACTACATGTCATGTTTGAAAATGAAAAGACATGTTTGCTAAAACATTTGTTTCTTTCAAAATAGCACGTTTGAGTGAAAGTAAGGTAAGATTTATGGAATTACTTTGTTAGCTTCAACCACATTAATACATCTCCTACAGCACATGCTTAAAAAAGAATGCATAACCGTTTTGAATGCAATTGCTAGCTGGTTTAATTTATGTATTTAAATGGATAGAGGTAAGACAGGTTTCATGCACAGTTATATATAGTTAATTAAGCTTGAGTGAGAAAATAAACTCATAGTAAAACCTGGAATGGCTCTAACTGCTATACAATTCAAGTCTGGGTTATTTTCCTGTTGAGTGCATTGCAGCAAACTATTTCTACCTTATCGTATGTAGGTCATATTTAATAACTTTAGCTGGGTTTTGTTGTTCTGTCTTACACGCTTATGATATTATCTGGGTCCTGGCAAAATTATGTTCAAAGCTCACTCAGGTACAGGATCTATCTATAGCTTCTGCTCCAAGGTAAAATCTCTGCCATGCTGCTGGGCATGAAATTGCATTAGCTTGCTATGCTGCCCAGAGCCCCTCCAATCACTCTGCTGCTGTCTAATGTGAGTTGTTTTTATGTCTGTTTTGACTCCGGCCCTCTTGGATTTCAGCAGACGGCAAGAAGTCATAACACTTTTCAGCCAATCAACTCACTCACAGTAGTTATCTAGTCCCTCAATGGGACTAGACAACTACTGTACAAAACACACAACTTAAGTATGTGAAGATAATAAAAACACACAAACACAAACACACATGCTATCAAATTGGGTTATGATGAGACATTTTATGGGCAACACATTGCCAGTAATCTACAAAGCCATTGTGAATTAATGGATTCTATTGAACAGAATCCTACTAAAAATGTAGATTGAATCTGTCACAGAAAAAGGTTGCAGTAATGGAAAGAAGCATTGTGACACATTCCACTGCTGACATAAAGGTAACTTACTGTTAAAACCATAATGTTAAAACCATTTTCAACAGGGGGTATTTGTATTGTAGAGGAGTCTCCAGCTGTTCAGGATGATTTTGGTATACGTTTCCATTGAGTCTCCCATGGAGTAGGCGCTTCTTTGTGCAGATTAGGAGACAAAATCCATTCCAAGTAGATAGAGCTCTTTTGTTAAAGAGCGCTAAATCAGAATCAAGATCTCAACTTGTCACCTGCATTGCCATAGACCCTGTAAGCACTCTTCCACTAGAAGGGAATTGGTGTGAAAGCCTAGGAATATAAACTAGTGTCTACCAATAAATATAAAGCTTGCAAGGCTTTCATTCAGGAAGTCTATA
Source organism: Acipenser oxyrinchus oxyrinchus (assembly GCA_030684275.1). Taxonomy (NCBI): domain Eukaryota; kingdom Metazoa; phylum Chordata; class Actinopteri; order Acipenseriformes; family Acipenseridae; genus Acipenser; species Acipenser oxyrinchus. The sequence continues at coordinate 10,236,259 of CM060268.1, forward strand.
TATCATTAATACAGTTCCTAGTACATCACATTTATTCATTGGTCAAGCTACAAGCCAATTACCAGCTAGATCCCATCAACCTATTAGGGATATAAAGCTACCTTGTAAAGGCAGTTCTGCCATGCTTCGAATTACCACCTCCTCCCCAACCAGCACCACCTCACTCCCAGCCTCGTCCGGGGGGGATATGATGATCCTCTGCCTAATATTTTTTGTTCACCGGATTGAACACGTCTCATAGATTTATTATTTTATTCTTTGTTTTTTAGCAGGCAGCACTGTAATGCTCTGAAAAGGCTGTGCTCCAACTATTTGTATTCTACTTTTTATTTTTCGTCAACCATTGTTTGGGTCTGTAAGATTTTGTATTATAATAAAGGTGGGTATTTAAGATTGTCCTGACTGAAATACTATTTTTTACTCTATGATTTCCATTGCTGAAATCTAAGCCATGAACTCATTTTATAGACATGTAAGACAGCATGAGTGACAATTTATGATTTCTTAATAGTTCACATATGTCAACAGAGCAGTTCAGCATGCTGAAGAACTCAACATTGTCTGTCAACGTTATTTACAATCTCAATTCAGTTGCTATCCTAAACTGCTAGATGGGATCAAGCTTGGGATTGCAGCTGCCAAAAACATTTGTTCAGTCTTTTATATATGAGTGAGTATGTGTGTGGGGGGGGGGGGCTTTCCATGATGACAGCTGATGATCTTTGCATGGGGTGACGGGTCCAGGTTCTGCAAGTGAGACTATAATGCAGAACTTTGACATGAAAAATATAAATGTGCCTCCAACCAAAAGAAGGATTGCTAACAAAAGCAGGACCCCATTATTAATGGTTGGTGATAATGGTGGGGTAGGGATCTGACCTTTCGTGAAATGTAAGGGTAGAGTAAAATCTAACATTCACAAATTATTACATTGTTCAGTTCATACCTGTCCTTTGGATGAAGTCCTATTGTAAGTGACTCTGCAACAGTTATTGATGCATTGTTCACCCCCCAGTCTCTGTAAGTCGCTTTGAATAAAAGCTCCTGCTAAATGACTATTATTATTATTGTTGTTGTTGTTGTTGTTGTTGTTGTTGTTGTTGTTGTTGTTGTTAATAATAATAATAATCTATTTAGTAAGCAAAAGCTAGAATGCACCACATACATTTAGTTTAAATGTTTACTCAATGGCTTAACTTTTAGAAGTAGTAAACTGATGTGATGGATGTGCATTTTTAAACTTGATATCCCTATCAATTATAACATTATAACATTATTGCCCTATATGAAAGGGAAATAAAATACAGTGTCATATCAAGGGCAACACATGATTCATGGGCTAAACAAAATATGATTTACTAATTTAATATAATCTATTCCACAGAGGTACCCAACATAATGTATCAAGCTTTGAAGACAATATCTAGTATAATGCGTATGCTGTAAAAAAAACCAAGAACAATCTTAGCATGTTTCAAACATTCTAAAAATGACAATATGGTTAAGTTAAGCTGGACTCGTAATTGATTGGTTGATATTTACTTTTTATAATCTTCAGGTTCTTTAGCTCTGCCACTGAACAGCACTAAAATAGGCCATGGCAGGTTTAAAAGGATGGCAGTCAATACTGTAATAGGAACACATTATAGTGCACAGGGCCTTGATGATGGGGAACTAGGGCATTGTTCTAAATATAGGGTCTACATTGTTTGTTGAGTTTCTCAATACCATGTTAACATCAATACCATCAAAATGATGAGAATTGTGCCGATGGCCATACACATCTCTCATTACCTGGTAACTGGATTTAAAATAAACAGACTGTGTGACTATACACAATTCGAACTTAATTACCACTCCTTGGGTTTCCTGAAGCAATTTCTGTCATTATAGCAAGGTTAATTATATGACCTTTGCCTTTTATAGTTTAACATGTACCTCAGCTGAAACATAGGGCTCTCACCGATGTAAGAAAAAGCTATTGTTTTTAAAGAATGAAAAATTCTGCTTGTGAGGTGGGTGGATGTTCATCAGGGGCCAGGCGGTGTAATAGGCTAATACACTTGAATTTCATGCCTTAACATCCTGAGACCAGAGTTCAAGTCAGGGCAAGGTAATAAGTTAAATGAGTTTGCCCATTATTAATATATTTTTTGTTGCTGAATATATTCATTGTTGTGCCACAAACCCCCGAGCATGCTGTTCCAATGTGTGCTCTCCTCTCCCTCTACAAGCGGGTTCATTCAGGTCTCAGTGTGGAGAATGGTTAGTAATGCATTCTCAAGGCAAGCTGAGTGAGGACACAGGGCTCAAAATAGGAATAGATGTCATAGGTGCCGAGGGCCAAAATCCTACATTTATTTTAAAAAATGAACCTTGCGTGTTTAAGTTTGTATTTAATCTGTTGGTGTTTTGGCGGCTTTTTGGTCTGAAACCACTGGCAGAATAAACAGGGTGATGATACTATGTGTAGCTTATTGGTACATTTCACTTGTGCTGGTATACAGTACAATTTTATAGGTTGAAAGAGAGCACATAAAATGATAATATGTAACATTAGACAACTATAAAATTGATAAATTAAACTTTTATTTTACAACATCAAAGTTCAACCCTTAAATGTTTATCTTTAAGTAAGGTCAAATGTCATAAGTGCTGCCCCAGGATAAATGGGTAGAGAGTGTATTGTCCCAGGAAAGACAACTATCCTTCTATTGAATGGAGATCTAATTGAGTAATTTCCTACGTGTCAACATGGCAATACAAGATAAGGTTCATTACATGAAATCTAGATGCTGTGCTAGTGCTGGCAAAAATTGGAGCAGATCATTAATTAAAGCGTGCCTTTTAATTGAACAATGCTGTAACTGAGAGCCGAATCAGTGTGGTTCTACAATGATGAGCCGCACAATATTTCAGGATTGATTCTGTTAAGGCTGATCAGTTTGTAAGATTCGGTATCGAAACAATCGAACAGGCACCAATGTCAAGCAAATTGTCAAGGCATTTTTCTTTTGAATCTTGTAGTCTTCTCTCATTGTAATTCCCCGGATTCTGCTGAGTCAGTGGTCTTTATTGATGCTTTATTGATACTACAGCGCCGGAGGACCACGCAGCTCTGAGGTAGCTGCACGGCGGGCCTGCAGAGTGAAAAGAAGAGGACGGCTGACGACACACATTTCGGAGGACGCGTGTTCTCGTCTTCGTCTCTCCCGAGTCAGCGCGGGGGTTGCAGCGGTGAGCCAGGCTTAAAATTGGGCATTTCAAATTAGGGAGAAAATGAGGAAAAAAAAAAACAATTGGCAATTCCAAATTTTATAAAAAATAATGTGTTTCACTGCTCTTGCCCAAATTGTTTTTCAAATGTCCATTGGAGGGGTGGCATATCATTATTAGTCAATAATATTTCAACTAATTTATCACACGACTTATTAATTAAAGAAAAAAGAAAATAATTAACCCTGCTAATGAAACTGTCCAACCCAGCTATTGGAGATCACCATGGCTGAAAACCAGTGGAGACGTAGGATTATAGAGGCTGTGTGGTCCAGTGGTTAAAGAAAAAGGGCTTGTAACCAGGAGCTCCCCGGTTCAAATCCCACCTCAACCACTGACTCATTGTGTGACCCTGAGCAAGTCACTTAACCTCCTTGTGCTCTGTCTTTCGGGTGAGACGTAATTGTAAGTGACTCTGCAGCTGATGCATAGTTCACACACCCTAGTCTCTGTAAGTCGCCTTGGATAAAGGCGTCTGCTAAATAAACTAATAATAATAATAATAATAGAGATCTGTGCTGGACACCTTCCATGTATGCTCCCAAGGCTATCACAGACCTGTTCCTCTCAAGCTGTTCTCCCAAAAGTGCACGCAAGATCGCCACTTCACGTGTAAATAACCACACATGAAAACTCCCCCAATGTGTACAGCCATTTGTAGTATAAACATATCAGTCACATGAGGGACAGTCTAAGTAGGCAACAATGTGTACCACTCAGTGTGTCATAGGTCTTCATCCAACTGTACGTAACAGTCAGAAAGTTACATGCCTCTGTCTCTGCAGCAAAAACTTTTCATATATACAGTGCCTTTCAAGACCAGATCCTCCCAAACCCGAATTGTTCATCAGCTATTTAAAAATCGAATATATAGCCCTAAGTCTATCTACATATGCAAAAAATGGCATTCTTAAACTGATGAGCAGGGCTCGGGAACATTATCTCAATTTTATTTGAGTGTAGAAAAAGAAAATCTTATTGCAGCCATTCTCTTATGTCTGGATATACTGTATATACTCAATATACTGGGCTTTATATTACTCAACGCAGTCAGCTGCAACGTAGGAGACTGCAGTCCAACACATTCCATGCATGTCCTGGGACAGTTTCAAGCACTAGATCTATAAGTAAAAACTCCTCCTTCAGACCAAATGGCTGCTGGGTTTCTGTTTACCATGGAGAGATTCTCTGCATGGACTTAGAGAGTGTGGATATCAAAGCAGGAAAGTATAGTTCTTTATGGTGTCCAGTACTTCTTTGAGCTGGGATTAAATAGGTGTTCCCAAATCTTGTTTGTGTTCCACCTAGTTAGCATTTTTGAAATTACAGTAAAACAGGCAGAGAGCACAGAGATACACACACACACACTGACGCGATAAGGACGGTAATAATTTGATTGAATAAAAATGCTTGTAAGTGCAGAGAGGTATATTAACACCAGCAGAATATGGAACCCCAGTTTCTTGCAACAGTTGTGATGGTGACCAAACGTTTGAGTACTGTTGTGCAAAAAAGTAGCTTAAAATTAAGAGTTTCATTTAAGAAACGTAGAACATCAACAAATCCAAATACACTTAAGGTTTGTGTATTGCACATGTGCCATTAACAAAATGCCCTGGAAACTTAAAATAAAGAAAATAATTAATGAAGGGCTGTACTGCAGCAAAAAGCGCAATAATTAGACAAACAACGAAGTGAAAAGGTTACCGTACCAAGCTGAAAAAAGTTATCTTTGCAAACTTCAATAAACCAATGTTATCTTTCGCCAGTCAAAACGTAGAGTGCCAAATAAAGTTTTGAGTCAACACATCTGTTGCGTCTTGCATCCCAGATATAATAGATTTAGTTACATTGTTTACCGTCAACCGTTTAAATATGATTTAATTGCACAAAATTCCAGATGAGATGATAATATCTCTTCAGCCAAAGAAGCAAGCACAGTAATTTAAGAGGACCGTTACAATTATGTAAAACAGTATGTAGCGTAAGTTTTGTACTAAAGCAGGGTCAGCTGTTGCAGGGAAAACAAAGTTTATTTCTCAAACTGACCATTTAAAAAATGTGACAGCAGAACACACAGAAATACTTGGAACTGTAATAAGAAGTGTACTATGTAATGCAGCTTACTTCACTGCAGTAAAAAAAAAACCCATTCACTAAATTTAGCTCAGATTGTGCTAATGAAAATATGACAATCTGCTTGCTGAGGTGTATTTAATATTGTAAATATAGCAGAACTCACTCACTGCAATTTAAACTTGTTTTTACTGAAGAATAAACGATATGTAAATTATAAGAGCTGTCTGTGTTACATGCTGTCAGATCAGGATGTCTCTAACACTGATCATGGCAGCTGCAGCATGCTGTCTCCATATTACTGTACAACTCTACACAATTAAAGGCGCAGTCACCAATTCCATACACAACACTTGCAAAATATAAAAAATATAAACATGCAGATTTCATGGATACATTAACCATTCAGCAGAATGAGGCAACAAACAAGCGAGTACAGACACAAACCTGGTTATAATGGGGTAGGTCTCGGTTTTACAACAGCAGTTTAAGATTGCACATAGTTACTGGTACACCTGGTGGTCCCTGCTGGAAACACTGGTACTTGAGGTGAAAAGGTTGAAAACCACTGCTGTAGAGCATTCCAGTGCTGTCCTGCCTGCCTCCTTATTGACACTGTTAGGACAGGATTTTCTGGATGATTATTTCATTTTTGTACTTGCCATCTCACTTCAAAGCAATAGCCATGGCATATAAACCAAGAAATGTAAAATCATCACTTGCAATATTGGGCCTTTTATGGCAATAAAAAAAGAAAACAACAGTGTCTGCTATGTGCTGATTACAGCCCAGAGAATAATGTACCCAGGAGGGGAAGCTCTTCATATCTCAATTCACAGCACTGTGGTGATTCATGCAGCGCATGTGTGCTATATTTAACATTCATCTGACACAAGGGGGACATTTGGGTCTTATAATGAGACAACATGAAGCTGACGTTTTCAGTCTACATAGGGCAATTGTATTAAATATTCATTTCAGGGTTTAAAAGGAGTCTGATGAATATTTCCTTTTTATTTTATGCTTTAACCTTTGTGCCAGCACTGAATGCACAGCCCCTAGTCCAAGTGGGGTCCATTCTAGTACATAAAGCCATCGTTTTCAAGGGAATGTCACCATGTATCACACAGCATACTGTATGCTGTAGTGTTTACACTATGATGAACTTTGCCTCAGGTCGCATCTGCGTCACTCAACAACATTTTTTGACTGCATGCAGTATGTATCTCTTTTAGGTGAGCACTGACATTTAATATAAATAGTGAGTATACATTTTACTAAGCATGTTATTTTTCACTGTTACAGAAATGTATTATTTTAAAGGCTGGGGATGTCAAACATTATTTGCATTGTGTGTATGATGTACAAAAAAAATCTGACCTGTTTGCCGAATGGCAGTACGTGATTGTGCATTGTATGTGAGCGGCTGAAGGAGTACACAAGGAATAAAGCCATTGTTTAAAACCAAAGTGTCTTGATTAATAAGTTAAGAGTTTATAAGAATGACAAAATATTACAGTGATGACCTCCCTTGTTTCTTTAAACACTCTTGGGTATAACATAGTTATTAAGCATCTATGATATATGTATAAAACATTAATATTAAGTGTTACTGTGTTATTATTAAAATGATAGTAACATACAAGCTCATTTTCATATATATATATATATATACTGTATATACAGTATATATATATATATATATATATATATATATATATATATATATATATATATATATATATATATATATATTGGGAGAGACAGAATGATTCTATTAATATGCTTATAATTTGTAATGTGAATTGCCATGTCCTTGATTGGCTTGTAAATGACCTTTGAACAAGCCATGCAATATTTAATAATAGAATAAAGATGACTGACTGCCTGCTAATTCCCTCAGGCTATTTGTCTAAGCTTTCCTCTGAGATTGTGCTTTCACGCTTTAACCATGATGATGACTGTAAAGGGAGTGTTTCTATTTCCAGGCGAGGTAGTCAAGCTGCACAGTTCCACATGATCAATGATTGAGAGGACCTTTGGCTTTCGGAAGATTCTTTTTCCAGGTCTGAAAGGCGTGCTGTCCTGTGGTCTAGCTCTCATAATGTTTGTGATATTTTATTTATCATGGCTTGAGGTATGCTGTTAACAATACAATGCACACACACACACACACACACACGCACACGCACGCGCACGCGCACGCACACGCACACGCACACGCACACCCACGCACACCCACGCACACGCACACGCACGCACGCAGCACGCACGCACGCCCACGCCGCACGCCCACGCCACACGCCACGCACGCACGCACGCACGCACACGCACGCGCACGCACACACACCCACCCACCCACACACACGCACACGCACACGCACGCACACGCACACGCACACGCACACGCACACGCACGCACGCACACGCACGCACACACACACACACACACACACACACACACACACACACACACACACACACGCACACACACGCACGCACGCACGCACGCACGCACACACGCACGCACACACACACACACACACACACACACACACACACACACACACACACACACACACACACACACACACACACACACACACACACACACACACACACACACACACACACACACACACACACACACACACACACACACACACACACACACACACACACACACACACACACACACACACACACACACACACACACACACACACACACACACACACACACACACACACACACACACACACACACACACACACACACACACACACACACACACACACACACACACACACACACACACACACACACACACACACACACACACACACACACACACACACACACACACACACACACACACACACACACACACACACACACACACACACACACACACACACACACACACACACACACACACACACACACACACATATTTCAATTCAAAACAATTGACTTTTTGTGTGTGTGTATGTGTGCATGTTTTCCTGTATATTTGCAATTTTTGTGGGTGTTTTTTTAATGCTCTTCATGAGTACCCCGTTAGCATTAACCAGGTACAATAATGTTACCTCCCTATTTAACCAACTGGCAATTGCCTGTCACAGGTGGGGTCAAAGGACAATTTCAAACACAAAAGTCCAGAATGAAACATTCCACAATAAATTAACAAACGTAGCAATTCAGCATGCATTTATGTATGTGGAAGATGTATTGTAATGATTTCAAGATTAAATATACTGGAACTAAACATTGGAGCAATTTCCCTGGAAAAAGAAAAATAAGTCTCACCTTTTTCTCACTATTTTGGAAGTCCTTTCGGGCTGTGTGTGCTTCCATGTAGTTTTCTTTTAGCCTGAGAAATTACCATTCCAAATGCAAATAAGCTAATTAATATTAAAATACGGGATAGTATATTTAAATGTTTGTGTCTGAGTTCCAATTTGGCCTTGCGCGGCTTACTAATATTGTACAGCTTTCTTAAACTGTGTTTCCACAAAGTTTTAGGTTGTGTTAAAACAATGAACGGGCAACATACCTTATTTGGCCACCAAAACAAAAAAGCACACCCGACCAAAAAAAACTACATATATATTTATTATAAACCTATTATACACATACATATATAATATATACTCTTTTTTCAGCGATAATGGATAATCGGGATTGCTGCTTAAATGGGATACAATTCTTCAATACTATTTATGTTGTTTAATTTGGATGTCACTTTGTTTAATTGGGATAGAGTATTTTCAAATGATGAACGGAGATAGCTTTTCAGAGGAAGACGGGTCCATTTCATCAACGTTGTGCATCTGCGACGTGCTTGCGAGATCGCAGAGGACTGCGATGCTTGTGTTTCATCAAGCATATCGCTTAAGACTGCTCTCTCTGCAATCTGCAAGCTGTCGTAAAGTGTTTTTAAAGAAGCGTGATTGGCTAGAAAGTGTTATAGTAAACATTTTAATTTAGAAGCCCCCCGATTGGAGGTCGAAGAGAGTCGCCTGGCTGTGGAAAGAGAGCGTTTGGAGGTGGAGAGGAGAAGACTGGAATCTGAAAAGATGGAGTTTATCTTTGTGAAGGAGGCAATTGCCAGTCAGAAAAAAAGTTTAGTTCATTACAACTTGTAAAGTTTTGTTATAACTATGTTTTGTTAGTTAGTAGTAATTCGTGTTGTTTTTACTGTAAACTGCACTTTATAGTTTCATGTTTTTCCTGTTTAAAAGCACTTTATATTTCTAGGTTTTTTTACGGTTTAATTGTACATTTTATTTTAATTTTGTTCCAGTGTAAGTGTATTTTATTATTTATTGTGAAATGCTCTGTTTGTTCGATAATTTTTTATATTAAAAAAAAAAAAAAACATTAAGTAAACTGGTAAAATATTTTATTTGTAATACTGGGTATACAATATAAATACATTTCAACAATTAACATATTAGGCCTAACGATTAGAAATAAACTAACATATCTGCATCAGAATTTTACTCTAAAACACATCAAATAATATGAAGAAGATTAAGAATAACAGCAACACTACAACTGCGACTGCTACTGCTATTAAAAATAATAATAATAATAATAATAATAATAATAATAATAATAATAATAATAATAATAATAAAACACACACAAAGTAAAAACTATGTGCTTTGGGGATGTTAATGCAGGTGGACATTTTTTAGTTTTATTTTTTATTCGCTACAGTCCCAAATCTCTGTCTAGTGAAGGTGGATCTAATGTTGATTCCCAGCAAAGTGTAATTTTCGCTGGAACTGTCATTGTTTTCATTATCCTCACTGTCTGGTATCTCTTCTGCCTCAGGTAAGGGGATGTTCTTTGACAGACAGATGTTGTGCAGAATTAGACACGCACCTATTATTCTGACTACTCTTTCAGGCCTATAAAGTAGACACCCTCCAGATTTGTGAAAGCATCGAAAATCTCATCTTATAGATGCCAAAGGATCTTTCGATGACACATCTTCCTTTCTTGTGAGCTGATCCTCGGCTCTGCTGAACACTGGTGTCAACAGCCAAGGTTGTCAAGGATACCTAAAAACACAACTAAATCATGTGAACATATATGCTTGTGATTTAACTAATTAATTTAAAAATTAATCATTTTTCATTATGTTAGTAAACTAAGTTTTATTTATATAACATACTAATGATTTATTTACTTGCATGGTTAAAAATATGTAAATAATTGTGAATTAAAGAAAAACAGGCACATAAGGTTTAAGAGATTTCACTTCAACAGTAGGTGGATGCTCACGCCTGGTGTCAATAGTCCCAGATGCCATAATAAAGCCACTGGCAACGAATTCCCAGCTATGCTAATTTAATACAGAGGTGTACAAATGTGACTTTTTCGTCCTTGATCGGTTCCCATGATAGATACTACTTAAGGTTAGTGTACAGTGTATTGCATTTTATAGCTAAGGGACAGAGAAGTCTAAGCTTAAAGCAATCAGCTAGCCGGTCACCAAACACAAAAATAACAAAAGTGAAAAGGATGAACAAAAATGTCTGTGCTTTGCAATGGGCTTCATTATTTATTTCTTTGTTTATTTATTTATGTATTGCAAAAGGCTGCTTTTTTATTTGTATTAAATTAACCAAACTATAAAGCACTATCATTTTATGAGTCAAATAGCAACAATTTGAAACGTTGAATAAATGGTGTCACATTAAAAAAAAATAACCTCCTACTGAATGCTTATGTTTTCCTATTTGGTCAAAGAACCTCTCAGATAATAAAGGATTGTTTAGTGGTACAGTCTTTACGTATAGTAGAAAGTTGTGCAAGGTTACATCACAAACAGGATCTTCGATCGCCGAAGTCTTGTGAACATAAGATACAGCTTTCTGACATGTTTCCCTGCCAAACAAAGTGTTTAGCAATTGTATGGCTTTTTACTGTGAGAAAAAAATGTACCCACTCATTAAAGTCGTACAATGTTTTAGACACACACTTCCTATAGCGTGTGGAATGTGCCTGGTATGTGCTATGTCACATTAATAATGACTGTGGAGAGAATTACAACTTTCTAAACTGCGTGGAAACCCAACCAGCGACTTCAAATAAGGATTAACAAGAAGATGTATTGTAATGATTTCAAGATTTAATCTACCGGAACTAAACATTTACTTCAAACAAGGATTAATGCATGTTTCAGCATTCTTCTTTATTTTTATAGAAATATCAGGTATACACATTTTAATATCATTTCAGATGTTAAAACCAGGTCACAGCAAATCACTTAGACTGTGACGTAAGACTACATTCTATTGTAGATGTGATGCACTGCAAAATATTGCTTCAAGAGTTGTGGAAGAAGCTTAGGAAAGTAATACAAGATCATTAGGTGAAGGATCATAACATTGTTGTTGGCTTTTCTTGTGATCTTCAGTGACAATTCAAGATTCAGAACACTGGTATGTGCAATTGGTATAATGGAACCACATTGGTAACATTTTCATATTTTGACACATCAATGTTATAGACCAATACACACTATTGCAGTATCATAGTGCTATTATATCTTGACCGCCATGCAGTGTTTATTCCAAATACAGTGCTTTGCCATTTCTGGTACTGCTATGGTGTGCTAATCATTCTTCTAGGCGTATTGGGTAATGCAATGGGATTATAATGGCATGTACAATTATGTAGGGCTTACATCTTGACATGCTCCTGGGCCTTTTTCTTTTGAACCATTTTATCTTTACTTTTGGGCATGATTTGCAAGTCTTGTCAAGATTTGTCTGCCTAAAATCTATTGAAATCAGACTGTGCGTCATGCATGTTTTTTTATTTTTTTTATTTTTTATTATCAGGTCAGTTGCATAAATATGCGCATGTCCCGTGGGAATGGTACATCTACAGTATAATCCATAATGTAAAAAAATTAATGAAAATGAATGCAATCTTTGAATTACAGGGCTTCCCTGACAGTACTTCTACTGTATGCACAGTTTTAATTTTATTTTACAATACCTCTGTAAACCAGCACAATAAACCGGTCCCAAGCAATGCTGGATTAGACAGGTTTTACTGTAGTCAGTGTTTAATTTGTTGAGAAACGGGAGTGAAAATAATAAAAAAAAATCCTGTTATGGGTCTCTGTCTATCTTTGAGTTTATTCATATATAAATATACCTCTTATTTTGTACAGTAATAGTTCATTTGCTGAGTTATTATTCATTATAACAGAACATCTGTAGAGTTTAATTCCCTGTAATTAGTCTATTCACTTCCTCTTTGAACTAAATTAAAACCATCACAATTTACAATAATACAAAGTTGACTGGTGAACTCAGATAATTTAAGGGTCATTACGCTGAACTGAAGATAAATTTGAAGCCAGAATAGTAATTTTAATAAAACCTCGGATATGACCAACATCCTTTGTAACGCATGAGAGAGAATGATCAGAAGAAGTGTTTTTAGTTCCACATCTTAACAAGTTTATTGGAAAAAAGAATAGGACTGTGTGTTCCTGATAAGTAATTATTTAAGTAATTCAGATTTCAGATTTCAAAAGTCATTAACAGTTTTTGAAAAGCATATTGCAATTTTCTGTTATGTTACTTTTTCAATTTGTTTTTCCAAATTCTTGCCATGACTTATCAGAAAGGATGAATTCTGATATGGTCTTGCAAAGGACTGCACTTTGGAAGCAGTATTTCATTTGCTCACTAAAAAATGAATTGCAGGTATTGTATAACCTCATGATTACTATACAAATCTCTGTGCCCCTGTAGGACTATATACTTACTATAACTAAGAAATGCAATTGTTAGTTTTCAGGTTACTATTTCAACCGTCCGCTTACCAAATGGAGCAATGTTAGCAAACAGGGAGCTACAATGTTATCATGGGTTAAATCCACAGCAGTGACATTCTCATACTTTTACATATGGTTTCAGTAGCTACAGTATGTGCTATCCATTGTGGAACTGTAACAGGCAGTGTTTTATAATGTACTGCCATTACAGAATCTGCCCTGTGTCTGTGAGATGAGATGATGTTAAACCATTGGTGGTAATTCATTGGTCTGTTAATACAACTGCTAAGGATAATTCCCTGATGTTTGATTGAGCCGGCATGCTGTAGTGTGAAGAACATGTCTCATGCATTTGCTCAGCTCTTTGATTGAGCCAGTGTGCTGCAGTTTCCACTATTACAGTATAGGGGTCTGTGGTCCAATACCCAATACAACAGGCATATACTTTGTATATCCGATCTAGATTTACTGTGTTTTGAATTTTTTAACTAGCGGATGACTCGCTTGTCACAGAATGCTGTAACTGACTTGGTAGAGAATCCTAGTGGTTTAATCTGAGCCATGAGAACCTGGCTTAAAAAGAACTTAAAAATGCTGCTCAGCATAAACTGGACCGCAAAACATAGGGAAGACACTGTGACTGCAAAATCAAATCTGACAGGTATATTTAGAAGAGGAATTTGCAATCCAAATGGGAAAGCCATACTTCAAAGCTCAATATTGCCAGCCAACACAAGAAGAGCATCAAGTAAGCTATGCTTTATTTAATCACAGCTGGTGCTCTCATTGTTATTAATGCTATACAGTGGCACATTAAAATAATATCAACACAATATCATGCTGTGATGTCATTTAATATAGGCTATAACGGTTAATGCAATATTTGTTCTTCAAGAATACAGTATAAATTAGATTGTGCATATTGCCCACCTAAACCATGCTGCTTGGTAACATACCTTGGATCACATCACTTGTGATGCTGTTATACTTTTCTGTATATTTCGTTTTTAAGGTGAAGTATTATCAGTTTTACTGTTAATGTAATTAATAACAATAAGTATAACAATGAAGTATTTTTGCCCCATATAATCAAGGTAGTTATGATAATAGATTTGAAGATGTAATACTGTTTCACCTAAAGAGTCTCTTCTTCAAGTGTGAGTGAAAGATTGTTTGTTTACATTTGCATATTAGAATTGTGAGATTTCTGGAACAATACTGAAAGTGTACAGAACATTCCATTCCTGTTATGGAATGGTTTTTTTTAAATAATATGCTGTGAACATGTGCATTGCAGTGCGTAGGTGTAGGGGTGATGCAGGTGCTCCAGACAACGACAGACACAAACAGTTCTTTAATTCAGCCTCCTCTGTTTGAGACCGTTAAATAATAAGGTTGGTTCTACCCAACAATGGGTATTGCCAGCATATAACAAAAGGGTTTTGCAGTCCCGAAATAATAAGACAAAACACAGACACTTACAACAGACACAAAACACGTCTCCATACTCTGTGTGCTCTTAGTGCAGGTGCGGTGCTTTCAGCCGTGGTGATGTATTTACAAGTGCGTGTCCGGGCTTAGCGCTGGCTCCGTGCTGCAGCTCCCAGCTTCGTATTAGCCGTCTGACAAAGACAAATACCCGCAGGTTACAAATAAACAAAACACTCCACTCACATTTCCACAGCCTTGTTTCCTCTCATTAACCACAATAAAAGAACCAATTACAGCGCCACGCCCCCCTAAAGTACCCTCCGCCCCGCCCCCTCCGATAGCTAGTTCAATCACGTCTCCTCCAATTCATGATTGAAACTTCACTCACAGTACTAGGGCGATGGCTCCTGGTATCGTGACGCCGCCCCCTTTCTGAATATACGGCTTCCGACTGCCCCTGGAATGAACTGCCCAACCATTGAGTACGAAGCACACAGTTCCTGTTGTACAGTGCTCTCACAAGTCAAGAGGGAGATTGTTGATTCAGATTAATTCGCTCCCTGTCACATATACACATTAAAAAATATATATTTAAGCTTTACTGAACATTCACTTATAAACTGGCAAGACATATTTGTATTACATCTCTAATGAAAAAGCAGACAAACAAATGCACCAGATTTATTGGAGTTCATTCAAATAAGTTTAGTTTGTTAGTCCGTTCCCTGTCCAATCCTACATATTTCAGAAAATGGCCACCAACATCCATATATTTAAAAGGCATAGCTTTCAAAGTCTAAATATGTCATACAGGTTTAATGACAAATTGAGCTGAGATGTTCAATGGAGTCTAAAAAAGAGCCCTATAAACAAATCTATCATTCATTCAAGCAATGGATACTGTGAATGAATCCAGAAGGTGATCCATCATACTGCAGTTGAATTAGGTCTGTTGATTAAAGAAGCACTGTTGATAAGTTGCAGCAGCTGCATGAGAATCAGAGGGTACTAACTCTGGTTGAACAAATACATAGTGAGCAACGTTGAACATAAAGTTTGCATTTTAGTGTACCTGTTTAATAGGATAACTTTAAACATATTTATGTCATATAAAGACATTAAAATGTGTGTGTAAAAATTAATATATTACTTTAAAGATGCTGCAAATAAACTACAATTCTTTAGACTGTCAGTAAAAAACACGTGCAGCCTAATAAGATTCTTAATTCTGTATCATATTTTTATGAACAGAGTCATTTGAAACAGTGTGATTTCCCCCAGTGATTACATCTACTAAAAATACAATCCACTTTTTGTGGCACTATTTTCTCTTAAAATAAAAAGCATGACTGTCTTTTTAATAGTAGCCCATTATCCATAACGTACACTGTAGAAAATGCATTTCTATATTGTAAATTTTCTTTTAATAAAAAAAAAATTGATTTTATCTTTTGGGAATCTCATCTCCTACCCCAATTAGCCAGAACATCTGTTTTTGGTGTAATACAATTTCGATGTAATGTTTATTAGAATGATCATTCATTTTTACATTTCCAATGTGGACATTTCCACTCCCTTAGCTACTTTGTATGTACACTAATAGCGTTGCCGTTATGGCCCTGAATGACTCTTGCGCTTGTAACAGCATAAAGCACAGAGAACATTTCCTTCTTCATACACTATTTGGCTACATTTATGCTGTACCATATTATTTATAAGCACTTTGATGTTAAAAAAATAAATTAAAAAAATAGCTTTCATTTATTGCCAGGAAATGACATATCAATTTGCTTACTGGTAAGGTTTTGTGACAGGGTACACCCCACCCCTATGTGTATTATATTATTTGTTATATTATTATTTAAAACATATTGTTTAATTTTGTAAAACCACACTGTTTTGTTATTATTGTTTACAGCCTGGATGGGGTTAAAATGTCCCATTGTGAGAATGAGTGGTCAACAGCGAGAGATTATTGACAAACTGGCTGTTGAACACGCATATGATAAAACCTGTGCCGAATGTGGTTGAGGGGTAAATTAGGTAATTGATAGCCAGTTGACTCCTTGGCCACAATATGAAAGACCTGCAGCTTTGGCTGAATGGGGTTTGGAATGTTCAGGAGTGGAGAACAGGAGTAGAGAGAGGAGGTAAAAGAAGAAAATGAAAGAAACAATTGCTACAGGTGCACGATACCTGTTTTAGTTATTATTTGTTTGTCTATTTGTTTTGGCCAATGTTTTTTTTGTTTGTTTGTTTGTTTTATAAAGTGTTTCTGTTTTGTTAAATCTTGTTATTTATAATTAAAACGCGCAAGCAGTGCATTCATACCCCAGAGCTGTCTGTGTCTGTGTCTATCTTTCTGACCTGACATCACCACCCAAGCGATCTATGACAGGTTTTCAAAACAGTTTACAGTATAACTCAAGACTCCCCTCGCAGGTCTGACACACAGTACTTCTATTGCCTTCCCTCTTACTTGATAGTTTTCTCTGGCTTGTAAACCCCCCCAACCCCCAACCCCTGGCTTCCCTAGCTTCTGTTCACACCGACTATGATTATGGATATGCCCTTGTTTCATATTATTTTGGATTTGTTAGATGGTTGGGCCAGGGGTTGGGCCAGTAGATGTATACTGTGTTTACATGGTTGTAATTGCAAGCTTGCTGTAGTTCAGACACAGCAGGACAACCCCTACCTACTGTAAATGGTTCAGTCCAAGAGTACCTATCTACATCCTTGTATAGGGGGGGGGTGAACACCTGAGGTGTGGCGTAAGCTCTTTTTAAATGGCCAGGCACTCGCCAGACACGCATTCCCCCCCCCACCCCCCAGCCAATCAGAGAATCCCAAGCTCTGGCCAAGCCTCCATGTTATTTTAGTTGACTGACAGCACATCTCCCGCCTGAGCATCCGAGCTGTTCCTGCAGTGGCACGCATGCACCGAGACAGAGCCTGCCCCTGTCACAAATGGTTAAAATGAAAGTGTTCATATTATCTCACCCTTGATATCTCATTGTATTTGTGCCAGAGAGCCAAGAACTAATCGTTATATGCACAGATAGAAAAATTGGAAATTGATGATTTTAATCAATCTTTGCCATCCTTTAGATTTTTGCTAATCCATTTTTGTGTGTGTGTGAGTATTATAATTTGATAAAAAAAACAAGCAATTTCTAAAAAAAGCTGAAGATCGTTGCTATGCAACAAAGCTTGGTACCAAAATAACGACTTAATTGAGCTGTTCATGCACTACTCTCTCTTTTCCTGTCCATTTATTGCTTGTTTTTTGTTATGCTGTTACCAGAGGCTGTATGTGCCAAACAAAAGAATATGTCAAAACTTTCTTTTCCTACAGCAATGTGATTTAGAGATTCACACAATCCAAATGCTTTAGCAGTGATATACAAGACTAATCTGTTTAGCTATAGTGTTGTATTTGAAATATTTTTATGTCCTGAATTCTCATTAAACAACAAGCAAACATCCAAAAAATTCTTAGCACAATACAAGTAATGTTAATAAAGCTAATAAAAAGTAAATAATGTTTATTTTTGCACTCTATGAGGTGGGGATAATGCTGCTGTACCCTTGAGCAAGGTACTTTACCTAGATTGCTCCAGTAAAAACCCAACTGTATAAATGGGTAATTGTATGTAAAAATAATGTGTAAAAAATAGTACAATTGTATGTAAAAATAATGTGATATCTTGTAACAATTGTAAGTCGCCCTGGATAAGGGCGTCTGCTAAGAAATAAATAATAATAATAATAATAATAATAATAATAATAATAATAATAATAATAATAATAATAATAATAATAATAATCCAGATTAACTATTAGCAGACCAGAGCATTGGCAGCAATGGATTTGGACCATATATTAGTCCAGATAGAACACCATGGTACTGCAATCAATAACCCGCATGTAATATAATCCCATTGTAAAGTTTGGAAAGAATCACATAGAAAACACGTATTTTCATTTCAAGCAAAATGATATCTGTTACCATACTAGGTTAAAGAAAGCTCTCAGTTTGCATGCCAGGTAGTCAATTACTCTTACACTTCCTAGGCCATTTCACTGCAGCAGTGTCTTCAGGGTCAAAGGATATAAATATTAATCAAGGGCCAACAGTATCACAAATTAGTTGAATGGGAATAGTTGCATACGTGATTTCTACCGGGTTAGTAGAGGTCATGTGGTTCATCAGGCAGCATTGTGGGTAGCCGTGTTGAGTTCCTGGGAAAGTGTTGTGATTCTTTAACTGTGTCTTGTTATTTACAATGCTGGTGTGTTATCTAAACTGTCTTTACAGTTGTTTTAGTAATAATGTGCTTTTCTTAAGAACTAAATGTGACTTGCATTTCAAGTTCTATTTTTGCTCTCAAAATTAGGGATGTGACTTAGAGGGCACTGCTGTGGTGTGTTACAAGGTACTGTAACAATGGAACCCCCAAGTCACTACAGCTTGAGAAGTTATTTATTTATTCATTTGTTAGTCTAAGAGTCCCCTTTTTAAATGCAGGGCTCAAGCGTCCATGCGAAGCTTTCATTTGTAAGCAGTGCTTTATAAAACAGGTGTCAATAATTAGTGTCAACTGTCATCAGTGCTTTTTTTGCTGTGCTGTTATTGAGTAGTAACAGAATGGCTGACCTCCATAGAAAACAATGCAAAAGCAGTGTCTGGTTGTTGTATCATAGTAAATATGGTATCTGGACCTCTATATTCACAAAACAAAACTAATGCTTTATAAAAGTCATATTTTTTGGTTGTTGAATTCAATCAGGTTTGGTATTCCTGACACTTTTCTCAACAGTTTCTAGTAGGATTAGAATGTTTTTTTTCTTTTTCAACACACTTATTACCGGGATGTTTTGCAAAAAGTATTTCCGGACTA
The DNA here is from genome assembly GCA_030684275.1 of Acipenser oxyrinchus oxyrinchus. Classification (NCBI taxonomy): domain Eukaryota; kingdom Metazoa; phylum Chordata; class Actinopteri; order Acipenseriformes; family Acipenseridae; genus Acipenser; species Acipenser oxyrinchus. The sequence continues at coordinate 10,255,756 of CM060268.1, forward strand.
ATCTGGACTCAATTATTGTTAGCTGTCAATGTCTTTAAGAAGGACTAAGAGGATTTCAGTAGCACGCACTGCGCTCATCACTAACTGTCACATAACAAATTATTCATTACTTTATTTGATGTATTATACATTAGTTTCCAACCAAAGCAAAGCCTAGGTGCTGGTAACTTGCTTCCACAGCTTCTATTCTATGATTATATTTGTATACTTTGAAGCAGGAGCCTTATAGCTTATGACATGTGGGATCCTTCAAGGGTGTCAGAATGTGCCTCATCACAAATATATGGATTGTTTATATGTGTTTCTCTTGTAGCTCTGGGGTAAGTCTTATCCTAGCAGTTGAGACTAAGTCCCTCTGATAAGAGAGTAGCCGGGGTCAAAAGATCACCCAAATATTCTGAAAGTCTGTGTTTTTAAACCTATTACTAATAAGATTTTGATTATTAATAGTACTGTAATAGTACAGTAGTAGTAATATTATATTTAATATTATAACTGTGAAAGTATTGCTTCCGAAACCTGTGTAGGGTGTATTTTTCTGACAAAGAATACAAGTTACCTTCAGTTTTAAGATGTAATTTATGATAGAACATGTTTAAAAATCATTCTGTTTTGCAATACCTCTCAATCCACATCAATTCATCTTCTCTTCATTCATCTGAATCTATATCTCTTTTATATTGATGCATTGCTATAAGGTATATGACTTGTTTTAGTGGACCTCACAGATTGTCTGTCAGCTGAGATTCGATGTAGTCTGTAACTACTCAATCCATTTTTAAGCATTTAATAAACTGAAGGAGTACTGATACTACTCTGATTCGTTAAACTTCAAATAGAATGAGTCTGTGTGAGCTTCTTGATTATTAAAAGTCATCTGGATACGTGGCAAGCCCAGTGCACAAACAATCCACTTACAGGAGCCCGAAACATCTTTATGTCCTCCTGAACGTCTCCCCTGAGTTTAAGAGTGTACTTAGAGTATATATATATTTATTACAGTACAAGTGCATGGAATATCCTACCAAGAGAAGCAGTAACATCTAAAACACAAGGATCATTCAAAAAACATTATAGCTGTGCACTTAGCTGGGCAACATGGTGTGCTAAGAAAGGAAGAAGCCTTGATTACATTTTTTTCCAACGCTTTTTTTTCCAGTTCCCAAACATTTCTAATGTTCTTATGTTCTCTTGATTTGTAATACTGAACAGATTTCATGATTGCCTTGGCTAAGAGGCAAAAATACATGAACATCACAGATGGCTCGTTGTGATAGCATTTGGTCATGCACTAGTCAACTGACTTAATAAATACGGCAGCTTTTAGGCAAGATTTGTGATTCAACTACACATCACTGTCTGCACAGCTTTGCAATGGTACAGTAGGGAGATGGGAAATATGTTAGCGTATAATGGATTGCTGAGGTTACTGAAGTTAGCAGAACTGCACAAATGACTAAATATATATGAAATAGTGTAAACGTAGCCTTACGGGTGAGGCTCACTTTTTACCGTACACACCAGAGACAGAGACAGAACTGATTTTTGATAGCACTTGTGTGCACTTTTATTATTTACAATAATCAAAGTACCTCTTCTTCTGGCTGTTTCAAGAGTGTTCCTCCATTAGCCTGTTTCTCAGCAACCATGACTGCAGGATTTCCCCTGCCTTTAAGCAGGGCTTAAATGGCCTCAGGTGCTTCCTCTCTTGCAGTCCCGTGGCATTCTGGGGGTTGTAGTCCTGTAGTTCCCTCCTTGGACTACAACTTTTCTACTTTCTCCCCCCTACTCTGCCAGAGTAGTAAAACCTGGAATGGGTGAAACTGCTATGCAATAGGAGTCTCATTTACATCCCTGTATAGCAATGTACAGTGAAGGTGATATAATAGTATATCAGTGATCTTAAATGCTATAGGATAGAAAAACAGCTAATTAATTTTGTCTACTGTATACAAAACAATTTCTTAAACAGTGTGTTCATGAACTTCCATTCATTAGATGCTGTGGGTCTCAAATGTCCAGTTTTGAAAGAAACACCTGTTACAGCAAACACATTTTCTTTTTAAAACCTGATATCTGGCACTAAACAAATCCCTAATTGCAATTCTTGTTCATTGGTTGTAGGTATCGCACGTCTATATTTATTTCACCTTGAGAAACTGTCCCGATCCTTTCAACACCTCTGACTAGCTGCTTCCCTTGTTGACTGACATACTTTAAGACCATGGTTGTAAAACATAACCAGATTTCCTGAAAATAAGGCAAGCAAACTGAGCATATTCTTTAAGCTGTTGTAGTGTAATGGATTTCTGATGAGTTAAGAACACTGATACCAGCATAAGACACATACTTGCCTCTCAACAACAGATCTTGCCCTGGTTCAGGGGTTCTACCTTTTCCTTTAAGTCAATGGGCTGAGATGCCAATTCATTCCAGCAGTACGAGTTTCTTTCAAAACTGCTCATTTGAGACCTACCTAGCGAATGCTAGAGCAAAATATGTACTATTTATGCAATTATTTAGAATGATACAAGCACTTTAACCCTTACAGTATGTGATGTAGGTTGGTTGAGTTTAGTTCTTCATATGAGTATTGTAATTATTTGAATCTGGTCATTGTCAGTTATTTATATGTTTTTATTGTTCCAGTTTTTGAATTAGATGCAAAAGGGTGGCGACACCTTATAAGTGTTCAATATTACACTACAGGGAAGACCAATTATTTTTGATGATCATACTATTTGAAGGGATAAATCCATCACCACAATTGCCATTAGTTTGTTGGATTGATAATTAGCAGTGTAACGTTCAATTTTCATGGAATGGCCCGAAGAACCGATCAGAGAAATTGAAATGTCTTAAGCTGTACACGATTTGACAGGGCTTATACATATTTTGTTACTTTCTGTGTTTTAATAACATTCAAAACTTGAAAAACCATAGAACACAATTTTAGTGGTAGCACTTGAAATAATAAATAATAATTAATATGAATTTGATCTTGTTTCATAGGAGTAACATCATAATAATATTTTATAGTTTGTTATACTAGATTTTCTATTTCTGAAGATAACCAGGCTACAAATTCATAGTTAGGTCAAGAATAGCTGATAATGCATTGAAAATCCAGGAAATTTTTTGAAATTATTTATTTCAATAACATCACAATGTGGACAAATCACAAGGACACACTGAGATATAATTCAAATTGTTTTAATATATTCAGTAAGCAATGTGTTAATTGCTGGTTGGTAAGCATTCAGCCGGTTACAGATGTAAACAAGATGTTAGTGGGGTTTTTATCCTATATAAATACATTTAAAAATAAATAAATAAAATCTGTACTCATAAAAAATGGGCATAAATAACTATTCAATATACTGTATAAATAAAACTTAGCCTTTGGAATCCATTTGTCCCATGAACCAGTGCACATGTTCCCTCATCAACCTGAACAAACTTGCAGGTATTTTGCAGGTATTTCGTGGGATGAACTGAATTATTCCTGATGTTAAAATACCAGCTGCCAGATTATTTGAGGTATTTCTTTTCTCTTTATACCATATATTTAGGGTTTGAATTTTTCAAGTTTTATTTTTTTGTTTAGTTCAGGTTTTTCTTTTCTTCGGTTTTTATTATTATTTAGCAAAACCGGTTATTTTCAGTTATTAAAAATAAACACCACTCAATTTCCAGTTTCTATAATAAATGTACTGTACGTTTCACTGATTAATGTACAAAGGTTAACTAAGGCCCTGTCCACACTACATAACCGATCTCGAGAACCGTACTCGAAACCGCTCTAATTAATCCAGCTCAAAGCGTCCACACTGAAGTACCGTTTCATGTTTAGTCAGACTTATTGCGTCCACACACCATTAAAATAGTTCAGTTACAATTCCCAGCAGCGCAACGAACCGTGGAAATTAATACGATAGTATCCCACCATGCACTTTATTTTAAAATAATGTGTTATGCCCCATATTAACAGCGGTCCATATTGCTAAAAAGAAATATAACAAGTATTGTGGAAAAAGTAAATCCGAACACACACACAAGTAGGGCCTGAAGTTTTTAGGTTTTATTTTTAATCAGATGAAGTCCCTTTAAACAAATTAAGCTGATTCTGTTTTATAATTAAACTCAGAAAAAGCTGTTAATTACAAAACAATCTTTGTTTTTACCTTCATATCTTGTCTGAGCCTAATTCTGGTCCTCTTAATATTATTTCAAACAGAGCTGACAAATTACGTGATTTGTTCATCACCGATCCTACTTTTAACTCGCATTTCATTTTTGCAGTCGCCTAATTTAACGTTGTGTTTTTGTTATTTTTCCCCACTAGTTTAACAGAGATGTCCTGACAGTTTTTTTGAAGCATAAAAATAAATACCTCGTGCTGAGTGTACACTGATAGCAAGTCCTTCAGGCGCCTGCTCTGAGTATTTCGCCAAACATAGCACAAAGCATTCTGGGATATTGGAGGATACACAAATAACTGTAGTTTGGTATTACAGCGTCCACACTTCTAATAAACCGCACTACCTGATGCGATCAAATTAGAACCGGACTCGAGACTAGCTCCTGAGGTGGTCTCGAGTCCGGTTCTCGAGTACGGTATTAAAAGTTGCGTAGTGTGGACGCAAACCGTGTTTAGAACTTTTAAGCCGGTTTAAATGCAACTAATACGGTTTAAAGGCATAGTGTGGACAGGGCCTTAGTGTGTTGAAGTGAGGATGTCCACATTTAGGATTCAGGCAATATTGAACACTGGATGCATTTTGAATCTGAGAATTGTGAGAAGTAACATATGGGCAGCAGTGTGGAGTAGTGGTTAGGGCTCTGGACTCTTGACCGGAGGGTCGTGGGTTCAATCCCAGGTGGAGGGGGGCACTGCTGCTGTACCCTTGAGCAAGGTACTTTACCTAGATTGCTCCAGTAAAAAAAAACAACTGTATAAATGGGTAATTGTATGTAAAAATAATTTGATATCTGTATAATGTGAAATAATGTATAATGTGATATCTTGTAACAATTGTAAGTCGCCCTGGATAAGGGCGTCTGCTAAGAAATAAATAAATAATAATTTCATGTTACACCCCATTACCGCCAAGCATCTATCACGCTATAGAGTTGTTGTTTTTTCAGCCCACCCCAGTCACAAGTCACTGTTGTGTATTCTATTATGAAGGTATACAAACATTGATGATTAGTCAGTAGCAATGTCTTTGCACACTGTCCGCCTTCCGAAAGCAGTTTTCTTTATATAGAACGAGAGTAGAGCATGATTCACATTATTGAAAATATATTGCCAAAACATAAGTTTATTGGTTTTTGTTTGTATGGTTATTATTGGTAAAATATATTTAATATTTAAACACTGCCTTTGTTTTAGGATTGAAAGATCTGCTTGCTATTTGGAAGTTAGGTGAATTTACAAAAACATATGGTGAGAGATGAGAGATCAAATACAGACCTAACAATGAGGACTATGTTCCATTACAATACAATATCACTGTCACTGTTCTTAATCATCTTGAAGTATCCACCAAAACCTTTCAGTGGTGCTTATTTTGTTTTAAAAGGGTTTTCCCTTCGTTTCTTATAATGAATATAAGACGTCCTAATCTAAAATGACTTCTGAACATTTTCTTTTTTTTGTATTTTATCTCCTGGGAAGCAGCAAAGACAATGCCACTGATGTGAGCTCTTTAATTTGTATGTGGTAATTATACTGTCAGCACTTTGTAAGAGCAGATTCAAATAGCTTGCTTCACTTCAATAGGGCTTTTTATATACAGAGTGTACCTGTCATGTTAACGTGACCATTGGAGGGAGCTTGTCTATTTAAATAGATCATTACTGAATAGTCCTCAACCATTAAAGATGTTCTAGTTATGTGATTGTGATGAGTCGTGAAAAGGTTATGCGTTAAATCATAACATAGGTAAATATTGTAAGAAATATGCTCATTGTAGAATGTTATTTGAAACACAATAAAAAATAATGAAAATGCGTGCTGTTTAATGGTAATGCTATATTTCATCCCTGATATTAATTGGACCTGTGCTTTTTCTATAATATCCCCTAATAAAATAGTAGATTCCCCTTAGAATGAAATTGTTTATTTTTTTATCAAATAAATGATTTTAATAAACTTCATTAATGAAAATACACTCTTTAATGAGGATTTAATGATTTCATTTTACATAGTTCTGTCTTGAGTTTGCATGTTCCTATTAAGCATCTGTTTCAAATAACACAGTTTGTTCTTCTGAAAGGTACCTATTCAGTGCTAATCTTATTATAGCCTAGCCACCCATCATTCGCCAGGTCCTTAAAACATCATTGCATCTAAAACATCATCGCTGACTGTCTGTTTATTGATCATCGCTGCATTCCTGCACCTGCACACTGTTAACCATGTTGCCACACACAGACACTCCTTTCTTACCATCACTACTCCCTCCAGCCTCATAACCACACTTGTATTTCAAAGACTCTCCTGGAACACAGTAGCGCGTACCATGTTGTATGCAAAGCCCCGCCCCTGTAGTCAGTGGAACCAATCCTGTTCTGACAAGTGTTACTATAATTCAGTTGACTAGAGTGGCAGGGGTCTACATACTCGCACTTCCGCCCCTCACCAAGGTGACGCCCCTCATAAAGGTGACTTCTGTCACGGTCACGTGATCTTGGTAAGGGAAGTCCAGAGTTAACTTTGTGCCTTCTATTGCCGGAAGGCTGAATTACAGACCGAAACCCCTTTGACTCTATTAGATTTATCGCAAATAGAGTTGTTTCAGCACATCTAAATGTATTTTGTGATATTCTTTTATCCTACTGGCAAGATTAAACTAGTTCTGTCCTCTCCACAGACTGTGACTGAACAATTGGAAATAAAGTCAATTGCTTTTCATTTTCCAAGATTAGCCATAAAGAAGAGTGTTTAGGTTTGTGGAAGCGCAAAACAGCCATTGAGGGTTTTATAGAGGCTTTTTTTACTGGTGCGCCAAATGAAATAATTCAAGGAAATGTATGCCATTTCTACTGGAGGAGCTAATTAACAGAAAGACAACCATTCAAGAACATGCCAAAATCTGCAAGACTGAAGAATGGTGCAATTGTGGAGTCTTCCCAGACGAATCCACAAAAGCTACAGTTGGTCTTTTATTGGATTGTAAAACCAGGGATTCTGGCCTCTGTGGACCGTCCCTGGCAGCACCCTCCAAAGCAGGTACAGAATGTGAAGTTCAGTCTTCACCTGGCACATATTGTTAGGTAAGCTACCAGGGGATCATTTTGAAGGGCTCATGGAGTTCCAGAGGCTGGACAGAACCTGCTTACCACGAGGCTGGATTTCTACATCGGACCATGACAAAACGAGACTAGATATATACGAGTACAAAGCTCTTTATCCATACTTGGTTTTAGAGTACTAGTACTTCTTGTTTCAACCCACCTCATTTCTGGTGGTAAAAATATGCATTAAGAATTCAAAACGATAAACACTGTTAGCTCTTTCTTTCTGTTTAAGCTTAGGAATATGACACCAGTATCTCAAGAGTGCTGAAACCTATCATGGTTTTAAAGTGTGGTTCCCATGGAAACCAATTGAAAGCAATTAAACTTAGTGCAGGGATGAGCTCATGAGCTATAAAATGGCATTTTCTCTTATAATAGACTATCACAGGAGGCTTTTGATTTATCCATTATTGATTTTATAATCTTACATGTTCATTCAGGATATTAAGCACCGTAGGAACAAACAATGCAGCGTTTATCAGTTATAATCAACATTCTCACAACATAGTGCTATTGTTACTGGTTATACATAATGGTTGAGCCATTGCTCTTTGTACAGCAATAGTCAGCTGCTGTATGTTCATCACCACATGCCATGTTCAGAGATACCTTTACAATACTACACTCACGATGCAGTGCCATTGTTAGTGGTTATACATGTAACTTGAGCCATGGCTCACTGACTCCTGACCTCCTCTTTCTACTGAGTAATAGTTGCCTACTTTATGTTCTTTCTTCATTACCACAGGCCATGTTCAAAGATATCCATCAATTACAATATATCTTTAGAAATTCTTTCAGAACATATAAAATCTTGGGAATGAGAATAACCTGCTCAGCGTATTATTAGCAGACTGTGTATAGTGGAGACACCTGTACTATATGTACCTATATCTAGAATACCACTTATCCAAATATACAACAGAAAAGAAATATGAGGGAGGTGGTGTAGTTGAAGTGCCTATGGGTATAGTACTCTACTTACAGAGTCTATTGAGTAAGCACTCTGTGACAGTTCTAGCTGGTCAGATTTAGCAGGGATGAAGACAGCAGCCTAGTGCAGCCTGTGTTTTTGAAAGAGCTCGCTCTGAGAAGAGCTGTTTGTGCACAGGGCACATGTATGTTTTTTTCAAAGTTTAGGTAGGGCAACTTCTCGAACCCCATGGAGAGACTGTTTTAAAATGTTCTAAGAAATCAATTAACAATCATGATCAAAGGGGTTATTTTACTGGTGAGGGATTGCATGCCAGAAGTTCCTGTATGAGAGTCAAACAGTTCAAAATGGTACAAAGAAATGGCAGGTTTGGGGACCTTAATCTCCTAATTCAGTTTCCTTTTTTATATTGATATTATCTTGCCTATGTTTCTATTTCAGATCACAGTGATTGTTGAGACCGTCATGTTCTTTCATGAATATATATTTTGTAAGTTAAAATACAAACAGTAGTAAATTACATTTTAAAAAAAGATGATCAATTAGTATATTCGATTAGAAAACTGGTGAATGTTGGTTAAGTATACATAAACAATATGTTACCCTTAATTTAGAACACTATTTTAGAATAAAATAAACGTGTTAAAGAAAAAGAATAGAGAAGTATGTAGTGTGGGTGTTTAATGGGTTTCAATACATTATTATTATACCTTCACAGGAATTTGTGAACTCATCATTATCATATGCAGTTATTTGAATTCTACGACAGAATTTCACACCTGCTTTTTTCAATATATGTTTGACCTTTGTATTTGCAATTCTAATTATCTTCAAGTCATAGGAGCATGAAGACCTCTGTTACTTTAGTCATGCTATTGGAACAGCCAGGTGTTTGACATGGATGACTTGTTGTATTTTATTAAGCTATTTCAATGTCATGCCGATTTATTTGAAATGTAGCTGCTTGCAGAAGGGGCCCAGTGACTGGAGCATTTGGAATAATAATATTAGCAATAAAATCTGATTTGTATTCATACTTTAGATATTGTTTCCAAAATTAATCTGAAAAAATATACCCCCGACTTTTAAGGAAGACACTATCTTGGCATATACTTTATAAAATACAGCTGGGAAAGTCAAGCAATTGTTTCTTATATAACAGAATATACAAGTAAACTGTATGTAGCTCCATAGAAAGATACAGGGTGAGAAGAGGTTCCGCAACACAGGTTCACATTCGAAATTGATCGGAAGAGATGCTAAACTGCATTGTGTAGGTGTACAGTACTGGCAAAGGCAACTTTTCAAAGAGGAATGAAACAAAGTTGAACCAGTATTGGAAGACTGCCAAGGTAGCCTTTTTCTTCTGTTCTTGTTCAAGACACAAAACATATAGTTCATGAAGGCAGTGGGACAACCGCAAAGTGAAGTTGCTTGCAGGTGAGCTAGGCAATGCAATGCTGCATACTGTGAAACATGAAGGGCTCGGTTTTGAGGACAGGGCAAACCTCTAACGCTAGTGCAAAAACATGCAACTTCATTCTTTTCACACATCTCTGCATTTGATCAACTACTGTATGACCTAACTTACATTTCAGTATGCTATTTAGAAAACAATGTTGGGAGTTCCTCTAAATGGTCTGTGAACAGGATATACAGTACACGTTCCTTTGCTGTATGACAGTGGGGTTGTGGGGCCAGACCAGGGTGTCAGTACTTTGTTTGGGGGCTCTGCTGCTTATTTATTACCTACAGTTAAGTTAACTGCTGTTACTCAGACAGCTCACAGTGTCTATGCCTCAGAGCACTGGCTAGCGGGCAAGTTTAAAAAAACAAAAAACAAACATACATAGAAGGAAATGGCTTCATGACCTTTCCTCTTACAATTTGACTGGGAAGAAGGCTTAAAGAGGCTTCTTATGAGGAAGTGCAAATAATGGTAAATGTATTACTATTATACTTCAAGTAAGTGATTTAAATGTGCCACCCTGAGTTAGCATAAGCTTTTTTTAATACTTCAGGTGTTAGCAAACATCAGTTAGTATGTGTATTGGTTGAATTGGTATTTCATTTAGTTAAATGTAAAATGTTGTAAAGGTTACCTGTTTACAATGTACCATTTTTGATGTTAGTGCTGATGAAAGGTTTCTAAAAAATAATATACATCCCATATTTCAGACCTGTGTTTTGTAATTTATTCCAGATCATTTCATATTTTTAAATGCACCTTTCCTTTTTGTGTTGGGTTTGAAACATATACGCGGAATAAAAAGTGCATGTTCAAATGTTTGTCTAAATTACTTCTAAAAATGATGAAGTATGGAGTGTAGACCTATGTATTTAAAAAAGTTTCATACAAATCTTAATTTTTTCATAGCAGCATTAAAGTAAATGGAGCCACAGTTCAAATCCCAGTTCCCATGTAAATCTTAATTAAGTATTTATTGCAAAGGCTGGACGTATAAACATAATTCATGTTTTTATATATAATGAAGCACTGCAGTCGCATATGCCAGAATTGTTCAATGAATGTAAATAAGTCTAAATACTTCATTAAAATGCTGCTATGGCAATAAATAACAGCTTTTGTTTCTTAAAGGGGATGTCAGTTGCTCCTGATTTGCTAGCAGCTTCTGACTCCCACTTTTTCTTCATTGGTTAGCACTAACAGAATTCCGTTCACAACGTGAAGGGGACGACACAGTCCAAAACAAACGTAAAGCACTTTGCCCTTACATCTGCGTTTCCCGCGAAACCTCAAAATCGGGCACAAAATGTTTGCTGGCGAGAAATGTTCACTGATTTCGCTTTTATTAATAATACGCAAAATTAACATGTCACAAAATTATAATAATTACTACATTGAGTTTATTAAAGTATTTGTATACTTTATATTGGCAAACATTTGTTGCCGTTAATATGCCGTAAATAGTTTCTGCAGAACTTCCTGTTTCACAGCACTTGTAGATGAACTGGGGATGCAATAACAGGAACTACAAGAAACATGAATTAAAATGGAGGGGCCAAGTTAGTGTGTGTGTGTGTGTGTGTGTATACTGGTATCACATCTGCATATGGCTGATCTGACTTAGCTGTTTTTATACATGAAGTTATTTTGGTCAGAAAAACTTGCAAATAATTGCACAGCAGAGTTTTTTCTTGCTAGTTTTATTACTTTTATTACTTATTAATAGTCTCTAATTAACAAAACAACAGCAAAGAACAAGAAAAAAGATTACTGTAGCCAGAAGGTACTGATGAAATATATAGTGTATCTGCTTGAGCTCATCATGCTACTTCTGTTTCTGAGTAAATGTGCCCTTGATCTACCCACTGCACTGAAGATACGTACAGTAATGCACTTGTGTGGTATTCAATGTTACAAAATGCAATGGTTGTAATGAATCTGAATACAAATGTGGGTTTGGGCTCACCCTTAATAGGTAGATAGATATGCTGTCTGAACTAGAGCATTTAATTATCGTTTATATGTAAAATATAGAAAAATCCTATTTATTTTCCCTTGCTTTTTTCACAGTCGTGTCTAAGAACTGACAACTACCCACCAAAGCAGATATACTGCCTGCAGCATTCCAGTCAGAGGTGCTCCCCAAATTCAAACAGGGGAAGCGGTCCCCACTGAGCATCAATGCAACACAGAAATCTCCAGCATCTTTTACAATCATAGTCTAAGATTTGTGTCTACGTAAATACCTATATGACATTAAAGTAAACATAAAGCTCTGTATCACATTAAACTGAATGTACTGTGTTGCTTAGTTATGTAGTTGAAGTAAATATGCAAAAATGTGACTTTTTAAAACTGGGAATATTTACCTTCAAGTTCCCTGCATCATTCCCTGCATCAAGTTCCCTGCATCAAGTTCCATACAATCATTGCTCTTCTACACCATTATCTTGGAAAACTAAACATTTGAGTTTTTTCTCCGGGGTTGCTGTAGTAATAGAATGGAGTGGTTTTTTTTTTTAGCTCAGACTGCCATTTCATACATCTACTGCAGCTAGTCTAATAAATTACCAAGCTTTGAAAATCAAACCCGGATTGTGCAGGTCCTCCTAGTTTTGTTATGCACTGTCCACATTTATCATTCATTATAAGCTTTACTATGCTTCGTTATGCTATCACAGCGAATATTTAAGGCATCTGCCACAAAAAATAACAAGGATACTGTAAGTCACAACTTTCTACTTGGACCATGTTAGGTTATGAATCTGTACAGAAGCACCTGCCAAGGGTTCTATACTAGACTTCAGGTATAGTCGTACACTACCGGTCAAAAGTTTTAGAACACCTCCATTTTTCCAGTTTTTATTGAAATTTACGCAGTTTAATGTCTCAATGTACTCTGAAATTAAAGCATAGAACAAATAAACAATTGGAGATAAAAAAAGAAATCATGGAATCGTTTTGTTTAACAAAATTTAATCTAAATTTTTGACTCATCAAAGTAGCCACCTTTTGCAGATATAACAGCCGAACACACTCGTGGCATTCTTTCTACAATGGAAATCAAATATTGTTCGGAAAGTTCTTCCCAACACTGTTGCAGAAGTTCCCACAAATGTGTTGCACTTGTAGGTTGCTTTGCTTTCACCCTTCTGTCCAGTTCATCCCAAACCAGCTCGATGGGGTTTAAGTCTGGAGACTGTGCTGGCCATTCCATGATTTGAAGCCTACCGTCTTGTTCTTTTCTTCTAAGCTAGTTCTGACATAGCCTGGAGGTATGTTTTGGGTCATTATCTTGCTGTAGGATGAACCCCTGACCAACTAGGCGTATACCAGAGGGTATTGCATGGCTGCAAAATGCTGTGGTAGCCGTTTTGATTCAGGGTGCCACTCACTCTGTGCAAGTCGCCGACTCTGGATCCAGCAAAAGAGCCCCAGACCATCACGCTTCCTCCTCCATGTTTGACAGTTGGTGTCACACACCGAGGAACCATCCTTTAAGCCTACTCGATGGCGTTACAAAAACCCTGCGTGATGAACCGAAGATTTCAAATTTTGATTCATCGGTCCATAAGACCTTCTTCCAGTCTTCAGTAGTACACTGGCAGTGCTTCATGGCCCAGGCAAGCCTCTTTTTCTTATTTTGCCATCTTAGCAATGGCTTTCTTACTGCCACTCGACCTGTCAAACCTGCAGCTCGAAGTCTTCTCTTCACAGTTGAAACTGAGACTTGCTTACTTCGACCAGTGTTAAGCTGTGCTTGAAGCTGTTGTCCTGTGAGTCGCCTATCACGCAAGCTGTTGACTCTCAGAAACTTGTCTTCTGATTCTGTTGTGGCTTTGGGTCTGCCAGACCTCTTCCTGTCAGAGTTTCCTCCAGTTTCCAAGGGCCTTTTGATGGTGTAGGAAACTGTACTCACTGACACCTTGGCTTTCTTTGCAATTTCTCTAAAGGAAAGACCTACACTTTTAAGGGTTATAATGGTCTGTCTGTCTTCCTTTGTTAATTGCCTTTTTCTCGCCATTATGATAGCAATATACTACTTCCTGCAGTACAATACTGTCCAAATAATGCTTAAGAGGGTGTAGTAACACAGTCTGTTCCAACACTGCTTTTATACAGACAGAGGGTTTGTAAGTAATCAACAAAAGTTGGGACACCTGTAGGAATTGTTAGCATCAACTTTCAAGGCTTAATTTACTTCCATTGCTGTAGAACAGCTGTAAGTTGTTAACCCATTACTTGTTCCCTGAAAAGGCCTTTTGTATAACTCTGAAATGTACATTATTTTTTCAGTTTTTGGTAACCTAAACTTTTTTTTAACCTCTGGCAGTTTACCGCTTACCTTTGTACCATTTCAGGTTATTCACTTGACTTGAACTGCTTAAATTTCAATAAACACTGGAAAAATGGGGGTGTTCTAAAACTTTTGACCGGTAGTGTATATATACAGAACTGTTTTTAATGTTTTTTGTGCGCAAGAAATACAGCCCAACCTGCTTAATATCACCCCTGTTAATCTCTCCCTTTGCTTATTACCACCACATTGAAATGTCCTGGCCAAAATAAAATCAATGAGGACAAACTCCTGCTATCACTATGGTTAATATCACTCACATGAACATTCATACAGCGAATTTCAGTACTGAAATATTCAGAATATAATGTGCACAATATATCATACAGAACAGGTTCAGTACAGTAAATAGAAAATGCAACACCTAGTGCTATAGTTCAAGTTACAAAGCAAAATAAGTATATTTGTTGTAGAAATTGGAATGCTTATTTTGAAGTAATGTTAACAGGTTTTGACTGCAATGTTGCTGCAATGTAATGGAGAGAATCACTAGCGTGTGTCTAAAGGGATACCAGCATTTCAAATGATCTGATTGAAGCTCTATCAGCATGCAGGCTAATCCTGATGAATACCAATCCTACGTGGGCTGACAGCCATCCTTTCAATGAATAGACAAGTGTATATATATGTATATATATATAGCACAGTCTACAGTACAGTACATTCTAGATTTATTTCACAGCCGTTGTTCCCTAAAGGAGGGTGAATAATACATCCTAAGATCGCTGCATATTCAATTGACCTAGCACCACTGAGAGAACTGTACCTCAAATAGCTAATGATGAGCCCGCTATTTGATTATGAATACTTCCTGGATACAGTGGATCATCATATCCTACTGTCAAGGTTAAAACTCTTATTAGGAATACTTGCCTGTGACCTGGGGTAAATTTAGCCATATCTCTGTGATTGTAATTATTTTAATTCATATTTAATACTGCCTAATGTAATATACACCACGCTGCTGGCTGAGGTGTCCCAGGGTCAGAATCATTGCCCTCCTTACACCCTGCAGGGCATGGATATCACCAGTGATGAGGATTTAGAGGAGGCATCATAGTTGATTAGGCTCATGAAGGCTATATTATTATTATTTATTTATTTGGCAGACATCTTTATCTAAGGTGACTTACAGGTGTTACGGAGCAGTACAGTGTTACAATGCAAGCTTAATATTTAAATACAGTGTAGTTATAGTAAGTGCAATAGTACAACTAAAATACAAAATGAACTAGGATGTTACAAGTTAGGATTACAACAATTTATATCTACAATGACCCATTAGTAGTGCAATAGTGCAAGGATAGTACATTAGCCAAGGGTCCAGAACGTGGTGCTTAGGTTGGGCAGGCCCAATGCATGGTAGGAGGGGTAGATCTACAAGTACAGTCTAAACAGGTGGGTCTTGAAGAGGCGGTGGAAGGCAGTGAGAGACGAAGCAGTCCTAAAGTTCTCTAGTCGCTGGTTCTACCACAGAGGGGCTAGGGAAGAGAGGGAGTGGGCATGGGGGTATGGAGAGTGGAGGGAAGGCATGACCAGAGGGCCAGTAGAGGAGCAGCGGAGAGGGCGAGATGGGGTGTAGGGAGACACAAGAGATTGGAGGTAGGAGGGGGCAGTGTGGCGAAGAGAGCAGTAGGCAAGTACAAGGGTCTTAAATTGAATGTAAGCAGAGATAGGTAGCCAGTGGAGCGTGTGAAGCAGAGGGGTAGTGTGAGAATAGCTGAGAACTACTGGCCTGGATTTTAGTGTTTACTCACCTGCTGATTGTTGTGCATTGGAGTTTTAGTTAGGTTATCAACTGTTTACAATGGAAACTCTTCTTTTATAATGGAGGGAAAGTGAAGTTGAACATCATAGAAGCTTTTTTGACTATCACATAGCTTCTGTTTTCCAGACAGACTCAAGCAGACATATAATTTTTCCAGATAGGGCTAAAATGAGGCCACCAAGCTCATGTGTGGTCTGAGCTGTCGTTCACCAGAGGCCTCCACAGGTTAAGGGCTGGTGAACTTGACTCTTGCATTTTAAATGTATAATTGATTAAGGCTTACAATTGTGCATCATTCTCTTACCCAAGTGATTCTTTCTTCTGTCCAATAACATGCCTTGCTCATGCAGTATGTCACACCTACATTGTTGCATGTATGGAGAAAACCGCTTATCCAATTGAGAAGAACATTCTTTAGCCATAATATCAGAATCCGGGGATAAATGGTTACATGTCTATATGTCGTGCTTAAAGAACCACATATCAGATTCTCATGCAGCTTGATCTGAATGGATCTAATTTTATTGGCAACACATATTTTTTAGTAATATCTTTTCAGCTAAATACCGTATATGTTAGAACTAGTACCAAGTCTCGACTGTCCGCTCGTATTCATATTAGTGCCCAGTTTTACTGGCAAAAGTTTAACAAGCACCCCCCAAATTTGAAGACATTGAAAAAACCTCTAGTAGAAATGTTTGGCATCGGATTTTAGTTTATTTTAGTATTTCCTAGCTTTCAAGACTACAAAGTTGTCTGCTTCAACACATACGCTTACAGGTAAGCTTAGCCTCCTAACTTTCTTTACCTTCAGTTTCTACTTCTCATCTGAAGAACATACCTTTTGTGTTCTAAAACTATATTGTACTAAAAGGTGTCACCAAAAAAAACAAAAAAAACAAACAAACATTTGTTGTACTTCTCCTCGACAGACCAGTACTGAATGATTGACTTATTGATGATTGCAGAGATATTTACAATAGGACACTGTGTTTTATTAGTATCAGTGTTATTTTGAATAGTTTCATGTAGCTCATAAGGAGGAAAAAACAAACAAAATGTACTGTACGACATGTGGGTGTAGTTCAGGGAGCTGTTCTTATTAGCATATCCGCTTACTCCCACAGATTCCCTGCAAACAAAACAGCATATGTGGATCGCTTTTAAAACCAGTTCAATGCAGTTCCAGTGAAGCCATTGTTACTCACAGGATATGGATTCTGTGGCCTTTTTTCAGTAGTTAAATAACATTAAAATATGTGTAGAAAAAAGTTGATATTGGATTTTTTTTTCTGGTGTGTTTTTGTTATATTTTTGACTGGAATTATCTTGAAAGTCATTGTTGAAGATTTTTATTGTCTGGCACTTTGTAATAAAGACTATTATCCTGAATGTGGTTTGTTGTTTTTGTTTTTATGTCATGAGAAAAATTCTGTATCAAAAGAAAAACCTATTTTCTTTAGTTTTTAACACCCTGCTACGTGTGTACTCTGTGATTTTAGTGTTTGCTTATTATTTGCCATGCTCATTAACTATTCCTCCACCCTAAAATAATACATTACACGAAGTGTACAGCTGAAGCTTGATGTTTTGAGCAAACAATGTTGAATGCAAAAATATCAAAAGAAAATAAAATGTTACTTGAGGTCCCGAATAAAGAGTGAGCCTGGAATAAGCAGTGAACCGGACAAGGCTGCCGAAAGAAAAAGAAAGACTATGAATGAGTGAAAGGGATGCAACTGCCATGGGCACCGTCATCCGGAAACAGCTTGATAGTATGTGAGGAAGACTGTGCTTACTACCCAGTTCCAAAATGTGTAAAATAAGCATCTGGATTCAAAGGAGAGTTATACCGCTTGGAGTCTTAGTGTAAATATCTTGAAGCTACTTTAATTGAAATGCTTCTGTGTGCAGGTCAGGCGGTGTTTTTTATGGAGTATGGTGGTTTAATTTACTGTGCATGTATTGAAGACGTGAAATGAGTTTCATTTGACCTGTTTACTTTGTTGCTGCTTTCTAGTTATTGAATTCAAGTGTAAGGGCATTATTCATACAGCCATGGTAAAATATAAAGAGTCAAAGTAACAGGCTATAATAAACCAGCATTGTAATAAACCAGCATTGTATGTTTTTTGTGGGGCTGGCGGTGGAGCTGGTGTCATTTATAGGTTGTTTCC
This sequence comes from Acipenser oxyrinchus oxyrinchus, assembly GCA_030684275.1. Taxonomy (NCBI): domain Eukaryota; kingdom Metazoa; phylum Chordata; class Actinopteri; order Acipenseriformes; family Acipenseridae; genus Acipenser; species Acipenser oxyrinchus. The sequence continues at coordinate 10,273,765 of CM060268.1, forward strand.
AATGGCTTTCCAACAAAAAAAATGCTGTACAGCAAGTCACTGAAGTAATGGATTGAACATCCCCTCGGTCCACTTGTGCTGGAATGAACTATGTGCCTATCTAAAGCTTTGTATTCAAAAATCTGGATATCTCAAATTAAACTGTTAAAAAAGAATCAAAAGATGTTTAGCACACAACAAGGAGGGGCAGTAATACTACTGATTGTGCTAATAAGAGGTAAGACAGTGGATTTTCAAAATGTTGCAATACTGTACAGTATGTATGTAGGGCCAGTATTTGGAAAATAAATACAATCATTTTAACATTATAAATTTAATTCTACTTGCAAATGAGTTGATTCTTTCTGGTGTTATTTGTTTTGTTTGTTTAAGAAGAAATGTGGGCACCGGTATCAACACATATTCTATTACTTAATACTGTTCTGCATGTTACTGTCTCATTATTAATACTGTACTGTATGTTACTGTCTTATTATTAATACTGTACTGCATCCAATCAACTCTTTAGTTGATTAATCAGTTAATATAAATTATAAATTATAAATATAAATATTTTTTTGAATGTACACAAAAGTTTTTTTGTACACTTCAGTTATACTTCCTTTCAAACATATATATAAATCAAGGCTGAAACCAGCTATGAGGCACCCGAGACACAGGCCTCGGTTAAAATCATATTAATGATTATTATTTAGGCTATCTACGTTGCTTTGCTGCAAAATAAAATGCATTCAAGGTCGCAGCCAGCCATGAAAAATGACTAAGGCACTTGCCTGTGCTCTCCACCGCAAACTAAGTATCATTCCAAAATCCTCTAATAGTATCTTATTCAGAAAAACCTCTTAACTAAGCTTTTGTACTTAAATAAACAACATTTAATAATTTCCTCATATCTTTTTTCTTGAATTATAAAAAAAAAAAATCAGTGTGGGGGGGAGAGGGGCGCATGGGCATGTGTCTCGGTCATGTCTCATAGCTGGCTACGGCCCTGTAAATAATAGTGTTGTGAAAATGCAACAAACTGCTTTGATGTTTATGTCTGCGACAGCAAACACAGTAGCAAGTTGCCGTTGTCGATGGCAGCCAGCCCAGCTAGCTCAGGAGAACTTGAACGCCAAAGTCTCTCAAGCGAAAAAATAAATAGGTCAAGCCACAGAATTGTGCTGCTACTGTACTTGAACGGAAGAAAAGAAGATGCTGCAGTAATCCTGGGACTGAATCCACCATACCTCAGCGGAGATCAGCAGTTACACTAAGCTGCTAAGAACTGAAAAAGTACTGAAAGTTATTTCAGGTGAACTGGGAGTACAGGAGAACAGCAAAGTTGAGTACATCTCTACAGCTCATCTGATAAAGGCACAGCCATGTGGTGCACAGGATTAGTCGTAAAGTCAGGGGAGCGTAGCTTTGTGTCCTGGTCCTGCCAAGTTGTCGATCTTAGGACCCACAGGCACAGTTGGGTTTGCTCTAATGTTCCTGCAGGTTAGGGAGACAGAATAGGCAGGGACTATTTCTACTCACCACACTACAGCGGACCCAACTGGTGAGGTGTCTAATGAGCTTGAGCCAACACCTACATGTGTACAAAACAGTTTTAAAACTGTGCTGGAATACATGCTAAATGCCAACTGAAGAATTTACTTCCTGTACAGGGTTAATTCAGTCAGATCTCAAAGTATCTCCGGGGGAGAATCATTTGAATAAGGGGTCCTTTCTCTTTTTCACACTGCTGGTATAGTGGGACTCCCATGCATATTTAACAGCTGAGGTTCTTCAAAGGGTTTTATATTAAATCATTTGCATTTAAAGTGCTAATGAAAGAGTAGAACCTGGTTGTTGCTGCTCCCACAGCAGATTAAATAGAGCTGTGCAGTACAGATTTTTTTTTTTTATCCCTTTCATTACCTTTATTTTGCTCAGCAATTAAGTGTTTGAATGGGGTACTTGAATATGCCCATAGTAATTTCAGTGTTAAAAGCAGAACAGTTAATTGAAGTCAAAGCAATAGGCTTGAATGCAAGTTCGATTTGTTCTATATGTGTATAAAGTGAGCTGGATTTTCACCCCTCAAATGGCAAAAAGTGGATGTATTTTGCTTAGCCGTAATAAATCTGCAAAACTTTGACAGAGAACATTTGCCATCTCTCTTATTTTAGATGATGTGTTTTAGACAAGCGAGCAAGAGAGAGAGAGAGAGAGAGAGAGAGAGAGAGAGAGAGAGAGAGAGAGAGAGAGAGAGAGAGAGAGAGAGAGAGAGAGAGAGAGAGAGAGAGAATGGAGTTTTCTTACCCCGGTTGCTATAGTTGCATTTCACTGTCACAAAAGATTTCTGCATGACTCAGTCCAAATTCAGGGAAAAAGTGAGAGCGGAGAGAAGAGAGGAACAAATGGTATGATTATCCATAGAAAACTGTAGCTTTAAATTATCTTAATCTAGGAAAATAAATAAGTAACATGAGTAGCCACTGTAGGAAACTCTTAGGGGTACAAAGATGGGCCAGTCGCAGCACAAACATACCGCAATTTGCATTTTCGTTGTGACAATTCATAAAGTATACATTTTGTCATATGTACTAAGAGAAAATATGTTAATGAGAAGAGCCGGGACATTGTTCAAATAAATAGCGGGAGTTGAGTTGTGGTTTGCTGCAGCAGAGGGTGCCCAAAGGCATACAGTAGCCCTAAACCGGACATGTTTGTCTGACATAAGGAGGTGTCAGGTTTAAAAACAATACAATAAAATCGCATACACATACATTTATAGTGCTCAATCATTGCACTGAAATAAAACTAATGTGTTTTGGGTAGGCTACACATTACATTATGTAAAAATATAGTAGACCTATACAGTATACAGTACAATTTTCATATGTTGCATATAAAACATTACCCTTTTAAATGACTCCTACGTGTTTTATTACAGCACTGGAACAAAACAATGCAACACACGTTCGCTTTTTTATTTGAATGGTTATTCTATTTTAATATAATCATTTTTTTTTTTTAAAACAACTGAAACTCAAAGTTAGTTCAGAGTGCACAGTAAATCCAAGATGGACTTCCAGTTAAATAATAATATACTTTCCTCCTGGCTCACGGAGAGCTGCCCTCATGGAGGTGAGACCAAACCGATCGGTCTCCAAGACTGGGAAGCAAGCGATATTATCCCCCAAGGGGAAAATGAAGAGAAGGTAACAGATACATTTAAGAATACTAGAAGTCACCCCGATTGACAAGGAACACCTACGCTTAGGGAGACCGGCACGGCCGACCTCTGAGAAAAAGCCATGCGGGGTGACATGAATTCTGAAAGAGAGAAGGAAATGAAAATGCAAAGGAGCCACAGAGGAACACTGGCATAGATGAAAGCAAGTTGTTAGTAAAGAATACAGGGTTTTCCCCTGGCTCAGGGAGAGCCGCCCTGTTGGAGGTGAGACCAAACTGATCGGCCTCCAAGACTGGGAGCATGAATGCTGCCCCCAGGGGAACCTGGAATGATAGAGAGATTGTTAAGAGATTTGGCCGGGGATCCCCTCTGGCTCTCAGAGAATCATACTCTCGAAGGTTAAGGCCAGCTCGGCTGAGCCTAAGGCTGGGAAGTGAACGTCACTTGTCCCCAAAAGAGGACCCTCGACTCCTTGCATCAGTGCCACCAATGCAAAAAAATAAAAAAAGGGCTAGTAAAGATGATTTCTTTAATTATACAATTGAGGACTAATCTCACCGCTAAGTGGAGAGGAAAAAAAAACATTGTGGGAGGAAACCTCTGGAGGTCCCAGCAGAAAGAAGATATATTTTTCAGTCTTTTACATCGGTTTTAATGTAATTTATAATATTTTTCCTCCATAGTATGGAATATTTATCATATGCAATATGATAATATTTACTTGTTCAACTTAGTGGTGACTTCTCATTGTGAATTATTTTAAGAGAAATTTGTTGTCTGTTTCCAGTTTAAGTTTGCAAAGAAATAATGTATATGCGACGTCTTGCTTTTCAATGAAGGGAAGAAGGTCCAGTGAAGGCACTGCTCAGCCTGGACAATTCAAAGCATTTATTTTGAAGCAAGTATTGTGCTTTGTATAACTTTTATATTTTGGCCCCTGTGCTGTTTATTTGTTCCTGTTTGGTTTGTGTTATTGTTAATAAACGTGCTGTTCCTGTTTGGTTTGTGTTATTGTTAATAAACATTATTTTTATAATTCCAGGTCTGGTGACCAAATAATAATCCCCGGCAATACACAACAATGTGTTGTGCACAGGGTAAATAATAACAGGGTTGCTGTCCCAAACAATAAACAAGCGTATCCTTCACACAATATACTAACACGGTCACCAGTCCTGGGTGCGTGCAGTAGTGCTTGTGGTGGGTGATACAAGTTTATCCGTGACAATAGTGCTGTTCCGGGTTTTGAGCTGGCCCTAGGCGACAGCTCCGGAACGTGTTAGCCGTCTACTAATACCAAAACAACAATAATTAGTAACAAAACAAACCAAACACTCACAATACTTTATTACAGGTATGTCTCACAGGTCCTTACGGGTTCTATCATTCAAACCAAAGCGAAGGAACAGATTGCGTCTCTCCATCCCCTTTTATGCTGTCACACATGACCCCTTGGTAAACGAGTGCAGCCGCCCTTCTAATCCGTGACTGCCACATCGTTTCACTTCCGGGTCGATGTGTTAATGCACCGGAGTTCTGCCCCCTTTCTAGCTGGCCGACTACCCTTGAACCCTGGGAAAGAACTGTCGAGCCAACCCGTCCAAGGTACTCTGTTCTCGCCACTTCGTGCCCTCACTGGTTGGGTGGGAGATTTACCAGCAAGAATCACTGTATTTCTGTCACAACATGTTATTCCTGTTTGGTTTGTGTTACTGTTAATAAACGTGTTTATTAACAGTATTGACTTTGTATTAACTTTATTAACTTTGGTAATGAATAGCTTGTTTACTTATGGATGACAACATTCTAAAAAAGAATGATGCGGTGTCTTTAATGGTAGGAACCTTCGTTTCATTCAGAGGCTATGTATTTCAATGTTCTGACTTTGTGCAGTTCCAGTTTTCATTTACTTTTGTACATAGGGTGAGTTAAAACTTTATAAGCCAGTAAAATATACAATTTTATAGCACACATAGACTTGGTTCAAATATTTATTAAAAAGCCAGATGGATTTAAAATAGACATATTAAACTGAATACAATAGACACACAGGATCAGTGAACATAGCTGTTTTTGTAAGCAGACCAGGCTAGTGATGAATGCAAGGTAGAAAAGAATGTGTCTCCAGATTCCCAGGCGCAAATACATTGTGTCCGGGTCAGAATCCCTTGAGAACAAAGGGGGAAGGGAACTGGTCAGAGCCCAAAGCTCTGGGCTGCCTGATAAAGACTTGAAAGGGAAGTGAGATTTGTGAAGTGCAACGGCTCAAACAACCCTACAGCTATGTGTGACAGAAATAGGAACTGCAGACAAGGCACAGTACTTCGGGTGCAAAGCGCACTGCGGCGCTATTTTTATATCAACAAAAATAAATAAAATATTTTAACAAAAAGCACTGCTCACAGAGCGAAAATAAAAAAGGTTTAAACAAAACAAATCTCACACACAAAACCCCATTGAAAAAAATATGGTGCTAGGGCTTCCAACACTCGTAGCAGTTGTTTTTAGTTTCTCTTTCGTTTTGTTTTCTCCTCTCTCGCTCCCGTTCCTCCCTCGCTCCCATTCCTCTTCTCGAACACCCACCCAGAGCAAAGAGAGCTGCAGGCTTATACATTGGTGACCATCTCCCCATTAGCAACAAATTAATCACTTAATTAACCCGGGAGATGGTCAACAGACGGACAAAAATTTTGCAACAGCAAAGGACTGAGAACAAACAATGGCCATTGGATCTATATAGTTGCACATGGGCCGTGATATTATGCTACAGTATTGCAATGGATTACTAGCTGGACAAAAACAACTCATGAACTGAAAGAGGCTAAACCTGTTTTATACTAAACAGGTTTCCAATGTAGAACACCAGACATTCTACAACGGTGATGTATTGCAGTATTTTGTGAGCCCCTGAAAAATACCAGCCATCTTTTATTTGATGAATAACCTCAAATAATGATATGCACACGCTGATATATACTTATGTAGGTGTTTCTACTTCACAAGTCTTCTTAAACCCCTCCAGCAATCTGCACTGACCGGAGGGTTAAAGCTGTAGCATAGGAACACCCACATAGAACAAGGAGTGGGACTGTGGGCATCACAGAAAAGGACAGAGCAACGATATACTCAAGCAATTCAATATCTTTCAAATTGTGTTTTTGTACATTTCAAACTTGGTATAAGTGTAGCCTTATAAATAAACCAGAATGTATTTATTTGCAACCTCTACTTATAAGGGGACAAAGCAGAAGTGGTGATTAAATATGATCTTTTAAAAATCTCCTGCTGATTAGACAGTGGGTGACCTTTTTACACATTCAGTGGTAAATCAATAGAGCAAAATGTTTACTCTCCTTTAAATCTAGATGGCTCTGAACTAAATTTGTGCGGCCATGCAAATTTAGATTTTAAGACCGGTACAAACAATTTTGAATCTCTCTTTTGATCAATACATTCAGTACATTTACTGTGCTATGTTTCTTTGCACACTTCTGAGATCCATTAGCACTTCATTTTAAAGTGTGTTTGCTGTGGGTGAACCCCTTTACACCTAGTAGCAGAATATCGCCAGTCTGCTTGAGTTTAGGGATTTATTGCCAAATACTATAAAAGAAAAAAAAGTGAGCAACAAAATATAATGATAAATTAATGGGAAAAAAATGAGGATTTTTTTAATATACAAATCTAAACATTACTGGCAATAACTGTTGGCATGGATCCACTGTTAGCAGAGACACTGTGTCAAAAAAGATGGAACTGGGTAACTTTTGAAGGATATACAGTAGATGAAGAGATTCCAGTCTTAATCTCAGTATGGTTTGCATTTATTCTGAAATTATTTTGCTAATTGAACATATATATATATATATATATATATATATATATATATATATATATATATATATATATATATATATATATATATAGCGCCTGTACAGCAAAGAAAAACCCAATTGTACTGCTGAACCTCATCTTCTTTAACATTAGCATCACAAGGGTATCCATGTATTATAAAAAAAAATAATAGATGGGCTTCAGTGAGTTACTGGAAAATAATTCCATCTAGGGTTTCTGTGACGTCATAAATTACAAGACCAAAGGTAACTCACAGAAGAGGCCTATCTATTATTTTTTTTTATAATACATGGATACCCTTGTGATGCTAATGTTAAAGAAGACGAGGTTCAGCAGTACAGTTGGGTTTTTTTTTGCTGTACAGGCATTCTATGTCCTTATCCATTAGTGCTTCAGCTTTATTTGGTTGACTGCCTTTACATTGTTTTAATTTCCTGTTCCTCTCCAGTTTCTCTGAGATACGAATGTACCAGCTTTAAATCTTTTTTTTTAACGCATTTTCATTTTGTTGATCATTAATGAAAATTTCTGTACTGTGGGTGTTGTCGAGTGACTGAAAACAAGACATTTTGAGTTTGAATTGAAAGTCATGGTCTCGAGGAGTTGAATGGGTCAAAGTTCAAGCATATTTTCCTCTAGAGAAATTATCACTTTTTGACGTCACTACTGTGGTATTATGTCTTTTTTTCGAATGGCTCAGGGTGCAAATATATAAATTTCAAAAATACAAATAATTTCTATTGGCCTAACTAATAACTAACAATTTAAAGGTAAACAAATTTGATATGCACATTTTCCTAAAGTTTAACAATACATTATTTATGTGCATATTGTACAGTATGCTAAACTTGGTAAATCATAAATTCCCCATGGTCCAGGAAATTCCACATAAAAATGAAAAGAAACCCTACTTTTTAAAGAGAGCTGGTCTACCTACTTGCAAATCCTGCTCTAGTTTAAAAGATCTGATAAGTATGCCTTAGCATAGCCTGGGGATACAAGAAACAAGGGGGTGAACTGCATGAATAAATTTGTTCTTGATATGGATATTCATCTTTGAAATGGTCTCCAAAGGATTGTATAGGGAAGCAAAATATCTGAGACTGTTTATACAGGCTTATATAATGGCATTGTCAAATAATTGGATATCTAGACATTGTAACCAATGTACTGTTCAAATCTAAGCAAGTTTACATTTACTGTGGCTGGCTACTTGTAAAGTGACACACGGGCTTGGTATATGGTGTCGTCCCTGACAGCTTCTGTTCTTTTTCTTGCAGAGAAACACCACTAATATGTTAGATTAGTGGAAAGGTTTTAATGATAATATTCTGTGAAGGACCTGACTAGATTTGCAATTGATATAATATAAAGCTTGCAAAGTTTTCAAGCAGGAAATCTAAAGTATCATTAATACAAGTGCCAAGTACATTAATTGGTCAATCTACAAGCCAATTACCGGCAAGTTCGCATCAACCAATCAGGTATATAAACCTAATTCACAAACTCAGACCTGCCGTGCTTTCGAATTACCGCTCATCGTTTGTTTGGTTACGTATCCCTGCCAGTCGCATCGTTGTTGTCGTTACCTTCGTCTAAAACCACATCCATCTTACAAACACTGCAATGTTTCATTTTTATTCACTTTGTCACCGAACGTTCTTCATTCCAGTAAACTTCATGCTCAAAAGCCACAAAGGTGGTTAAATAATACTTTAGTGTGTGGGGTTGGTAAAATAAACTTGACTATAGTAGCAGTATTGGCAATAAAAAGTATGTCCCTGCGACATATTGTGATATTGGTGCCCACCCCTTATTATTATTATTATTATTATTATTATTATTATTATTATTATTATTATTATTATTATTATTATTATTGTATTTATTAGTATAAGTAATATCTGCACTTTTGTTAGTTTGCTCATGTTTTCTGTACCAGTACTATCTATTACAGCACACTACCACACTGCTGTATTTCTTGAACCTGAGAGAAACTTGGAATTATAAGGGATGTCATTGGATGTGTTAACCAAAATTACTCAAATCCTGAGGGTGCAATTCCCTCAGTGGCATAGTTGGGCTACTGATTTTGATCCTGTGCCATTTACTGTTTAATATCTTGATACTATATTAGTGAGTGCCAGCAACATCTAGAACACTGTTGTGTATTGTACAAATATGTGTGGCTTTTAACATGTTACAAGTTACTCTAGTCTTACAGATATAAATTATAGGAGACCCATTTCAGTTACATTCTTGATAACAAAATATGGGCAAAACCTCCTTGGGTAGAGGTCCTGCCAGCGCACGGGTATATGTGTGTGTGTGTGTGTGTGTGTGTGTGTGTGTCCGTCAATTGAATAAATGTTTAAATGATTAATTAAGGTGTATAAATGGTTAGTGTGATGATGTTGATGTTGGTGCGAGGTGAAGGTGTTTTTCGTGTTCCGTGCTGTCCCGTCTTGTTTGTTTATGTGCGTCTCTGTGAGTGTAGACCTTTTGTTTTGGCACTTGTGCTGTTTGTTTTGTTAATGTGTTTTGTTTTGTCTAATGCTTAGTGTCTTGTTTATTCGTTTGTGTATTTAATTAAACGTGCACATTCACACTTTACTGCAGCTCTTCTGTGCGAGTCTTCCTTCCTGGTCTAAAGACCACTGTCCTGTCACACTCCTCCATCAATTCAACTACTGCACTGCTTTGTTAAACTAACAATTGCTAAGGCAATTTGCATCTGCTTTCACACACCCTTTTGAGTATTTACATAGCAGAAACACTATAAACCAATCCAGCATGCCAATTTCACACAAGTGTGGCGTCTATTCTATTGGTAACCCATTTCAAATGTCTTTTGTTTACATTGTTTTTTCCCTATAATTTTTACAGCACTATGGCCTTCAGATGGCAAAATGTAGGTTATGGTGAGTAGCGAACTGAAATTGGGTTGGGGATGCCAATGGAAAATCCCTTATATTAGTTTTATTATTGTCAAAGCAGTCAATTACTGCCGTGACCCTGTGCATCATTATACTCTTTTGTGCAAGTGTGAATTAAAAACACTGTCTCCATTCATAGACAAGTCTGTTGGTTTGGAACATAATGAGCCCTGATTGATAGGTTCCCTTTGCAAGACCGCTCCTGCAGGGACCATCCTCCTCTCTACATACAACCTTGACTGGCAGATACATCTCACAAAGCAGCTCGACCACAATCTACAATTAAGTTTCTTTTGCACCTCTGTGTTACCGTAAGTCCTTAATATTTGTGTTTACGTTGCTTCAGAATTTGTCCAACAGCAATGCTAATGTATTATAGTCTGGTGCGTTTGCAAATTCAAGTTATCTTACCTAAGGTTTATACAATGTTCCTAGGAATACATATATGTAAATATAAAACATATGTAATTATATAGGATACAAGCACAGGTGTTAAAAAATGAACATTGATAGAATTATTATATTGTCATTACAAATATGAGGATAACCATATAGTTCAACAGTATATTAGTTCGACAGTATATTAGGATAAACTCCCAACAAGTATATCAGTAAAATACTATACATTTATATATAAATATATAATAGTTTTCGTTGTACTTTAATTGAAATTGATTTCAGTGTGACTGTAACTTCATTAAAATTGACAGTATGCACTTGGGTTAGACTCCTGATAATAACAATTACTAATAGGACAATGGAGGAGGAAAAAGGAAAATGTAGTCCTGGGGTTAAAATGAGGAGCAGGACTACATCCCCCAGAATACCTTGGGGCTGATTGGCTATTGAGCCAATAATGAGCCGCACTTGGATCTAATTGTATGAGGGACACCTCCCTATGGTTAAGCAGGCAGGTATAAAATCAGGTTTGGTGGCGCTAGACTTTTGTTTATTTTGTTTTTGCATGAATAAATATTGTGATGGACTTTGCTTGGCAACCCCATCAGGATTGAACACATACACACACCTAATAATTAATTAGCACTGAGGCAGGTGCTGGCAATTACAGGCTGCCAATTTAGACTTTAAAAGAGAACTTGCATTGAGCAAATGGGGTGCCTGGACTGGGAATAGCTCTGTTTGAGCACCAGAGAGTCTGAGTCTGAGTCTGAGTCTGAGTCTGAGTCTGAGTCTGAGTCTGAGTCTGAGTCTGAGTCTGAGTCGACTGACTTGGAGTCATAATTCAAACTGCAATACTATTGTATTTTATACTGTGTAACCTGGGTGTATTACTGGTCTTAACTACACTGTGTAAACTTAGAATTATACTATATTACTGAACATGTGTGTGGATCTGTAAGGGACAGACACAACACTTCAACCTTTGGTAGGGGTTTATCTTTGTATAGTTGAGTTTGCTGTGTATTGTTAATTTCACTAGCTATTGTAATTTCTCACTTTATTTGAATTCTAAGTGCCTGTTATATGATGTGTGGTTTATGAAGTTATTTTCTTTACACTAGTGAAGGTTTGCAGTGAGTGTGTCTGCCCCCTTCTCTTATCCAGCACACTGGGGGGATGATAGTAACTTATATTGACTGTTTTAATTTGCCTGTGTGGTTTTTAGATCTCTAATTGCCTATTTTAATTATGTATTAGTAAACTATTTGCCCTGAGTTGATGCTCCTGTTGTCTTTGTGCCGTGATTTTAGACGGTCTCGCCTCCTTTTATAGTAAACTAATATTAATTGATTCTGTACCCTCTGGTTAAACAAAGGTGGTGGCATTGGCACTCTATTGATTGTATTAATCCAGTAGCCGGTAAACAGAAGGCTTATTACAATATAAAGACCTCACTGTTAAACTCCTCTAGTGTTGAGACACACACACAGCATTGATGGTTAAAAATACAGACAGTCAACTAGCTCCCTAAATAATTGATTGTGAAAACCGAAGTGTGTGGTGTAACAAATGAGCGCTAGCTTTTTTAAATAATTAATTTAACACAAGCTGTGACCTACAAAGGCACACTTATTGTTCCTTTAATAAAATATCCACCCCACTGTACTCTCTTCCAGGTGTACAATCAGGGGTGTCACTTCACAAACGGCTTGGTCGGGGTCAGGGTCGGGGTTGGGGTTGGGGGTTGGGGTTGGGCTTTGGGGGTGCAAAGATGACATTTAGGGCCCCCCCTCTCCGTAATGATAAAACTCTGCAACAAACTTACAAAAAGAAAAGTAACTTTGGCATTGCATGAATAAACCTAGTGAAGCAGCGGATATCGTCTAGGCTTCATTTTTGCAGCTATCAACAGGACATCCAAATCAAGTTGTGTGTTTTATTTTTTGTTTTTGTTTTCAATTGCCATTAGAAGCAGATCAATCATACGAGGATTGGTCATGAAACACTCACTACAATTGTGTCCTTGTAAGTCCATTTTGTCGCCTCTGAGAATAACAGCTTCGCCTACATTTTTGCAAACCGAGTATTAATGATTCAACACAGTATTAAATAAAATTTTACAAATGTAAATCCGTTTTATGAATGAAAGAACCGTAAATGAACATTCAAGCAGAGCATGACTAGAAATGTGTCAAAATAAGATTGTGGAAACCTGAGATCTGCAATGAAGTGCCCGAGACTGAAGCTAGTGGCTCGGTAAGGGTAACAGAGTGCATGCCATCCAGGTAGGCCGTCAAGAGGCCTCCTGTGTTAGCAAGGCGAGTCACCTGCCCTTCAGACGCATAAGCCTTTTCCAGGTGGGCTTCCGTGATCCTGATTGGCCGTTAGGGCTACAGGATCCTTACACAGACCTCCTACTGGGGAGGCTTGCACTAGGGCCGCTAAGGTGGAGAGAACTGTGCCAGCCCTTCCATGTTGTCAGGAGGATTTGACCTCCAGAAAGTCCGGAACACTGGAAAAGGCTGGGGGGTCGAATATATGCACTGGTTTGAATATATATTTTGTCATAATTAAACCATAGATATGCGTGTGTGCATGTTTATGTGTTTACACGTAACTCAGTTATTATTTGTAATACTATATTGAAAAACACGAACCTAATTTGAATACATTTTAACTCATTTTGTTTATTACAGACACACCAATAGGGCTGGTTGTTTTGTTGTTTTGACACGTATTAATAAAGTTTGCTAAAATATTTTTATAGGGGGGGTGGGGAAAATTTGCCATGACACCTGTTTTAAGTCGAATGCACTTGCTCTATATATGAAACCTAATTGAACCAATTCCAGTATAAAAAAAAAAAAATGTATTTCCACGTCACCGTGAAAGGCAGTTCCAAGTTATACAGTATAATAGATGTTATGTACATGCTAAGCTGGGTATACTCTGTATTGAATATGTAATGTGTTGCAGCTGCAGTGGTCTTGTTCTTTTTTCACAGTAAAGGTCTCCACACACCGGACACGATGCGATTTGTCAATGGTACTTTCGCTGCGACACTACCTTTCACACCAGTGGCATCAGGCGCGTGCGATGTGATAGGCGACTCTCCTCTGATTGTATCAACAAATTATACACACCAGCTATATCCAGTTCCCTGGAAATGGACTGCCAGATGTTCTCACTCACTGCAGTGTCTTTATAATTTTTGTGTCCTTCATTGTACAGCTCCAGGTATTTTGATGCTGCAGGAATGATCTTTTCTTGCGCCATTGTTTATTGAGGGCATGCAAGGGAAGCTGTTTCTCATTGGTCAAGCTGCCACGTGACAAAATCGCAAAAACAGTCCTATTTTTTTTTTCTGGTCGCTTCACTGTTGCTTCAGTGTCGCCTGTCGCATGGCAGGCAGTGTGAACGGCTCGTATCAAAATACATGTTTTATTTTTTTTGTCGTGGTGCGGTGTGTCATACGACACATTTGCTTGTCGTATAGCGTTCGGTGTGTATAGGCCTTAAGCCAGTACCTACACGTCACTGTGAAAGCCCTAAATGTGTAGTTGTTGGGGTTGGCAGGGAGGAGGTTAAAATCCTCCCTGCACATAAAACACCTGGGAATGTGGCTGGAGCCTTAATTGAATGATTAATGGTTAATTAGGCTCCAGTCACATGGTATTTAAGGAGGAGAAAATGCTTAGTTTGAAGGTTGGTGTGTAGCAGTGCAGTGCAGTGTAGTGCAGTGCAGTGCAGTGCAGGCTCGGCTCGGCTCGGCTCGGCTCGGCTCGGCTCGGCTCAGTCAGTCAGTCAGTCAGTCAGTGAAGGCAACTGCCCAGCCAGACAGAGTGTATTTAGTATTATTTTATTTTCACCACGTGCATCTGTTTGTTTGCGTCAGGTGTTTTGTTTGTTTCTTTTAATAAACATGCTCACCAGCTCTTTAAACTGCAGCTTCCAAGCCTCTGAGTCTCATTCCTGACGCTATCCTGTTAGTCATGAATAAGCATTTTTGATGAATTCATATACTTTCATCTTTATTTTCAACCTATATGTATGACGTTTCAGGTGCTGCTTCTGTGACAGAACTGACATCTCGGGGGGAAAAAACAAAACACAATATTGAGTTACAGCGTTTTAAAAGGTGGCCAATTAAAATTAAATGTTTTGTAACTAGGGTGTGTTTAAATACCCCCTCTTAGCTGTGACATTTCTAAAGGACCTCGCAGTATAATCTTAATAGAGATGTCACAGATACAGTAGGAGCTGACAAAGAGGAGCTGGTCATGTGAATAGAATTGTGAAGGATTCCACCTGCAAATAATTCCATAGTTTCCATGATTCTGTCTCTCGGGGACAGTGGAATAGGGCTGCAAGTCACGGTTGTTAGTAGCCGAGGATATTAGCATTAACCGCACACCAAGAGGGAGAGCTGTGTTAATCCTGCTGTCATTTGCTGTTTAGGCAGCATTGTAAGTGCACAGAGACTCGCAGAGTGAAAACGGCAGATCTATCTATGGTTGGAACTGAGCTTTTTCTTCGCCAATGCAAAAGGAAATATGCAGCGCAGTTTTGCCTTCTTCTACACCAGCTTTCTGGGGGTGGTTTTGGGTGTAAATTTTCCAAATAATATTAATATAGGTGAGTAAAAAAAAAACACATGAATAGCTAGGTGTTGAAATTATCCATGACAAAACGGTGTTGCGATAGTGCGTGTATTATTTTTTTCTCCACTTCTTTCTGGCTGATTGAGTAGAAAGCGTGTTTTTTTTCAGATGCAGTTTATGGAGTTTGAGCACAACGATGTTGATTTTGTGAATGCAAAGGTGCTTTTTCTGTGCGATATTTCTGTTTTTGTATCAAGAAGGGGGAAACGTATTCACTGAATATCAGTTCTCTGTCTGTTTTCAAAAGCATTTTATCTTTAAAAACACACATGCAGCACATTTCTCTGTACACCACTGTTCACTTTATTTAACTGTGTAGCCAGTTTTAGATTGATAATTGTATGTCTTTATTGCGCATCAGTGAAGTAAAAAAGAACATTTTTGAAAATCGAAGTATTTGCACTTTCACAATATGCTAACAAGTTATTGTAGCCTATATGTTTATATGCAGTACGCGTTATACTTGAGGAATGGCGTTGGTAAAAAAACAAAGAACAAAAAAAACCTTTGTTTTGGTCTAATTGCAATAACCTAACTGATATTTCACCTAACAGTATTTTGTCTTTTGTCCAGGGGGTTTATTTCCCTCCGATTCCCACGAACATGCTGCCTTTCGGTTTGCAATGTTTCACCACAAAGACATTCCAAAACTGCAGCCCCAGGTGGATATGGTGGATATCAATAACAGCTTTGCAATGACATATGCTTGTAAGTATAACATTATTGCTCGTTATTACGGGTTCATGTGGGTATACTAACATTATCAGCATGACGAGTCAATGCAGAATCTTCCTATAGTATAATCTGTTCTATTGCTATGTATGGCGCATTCGTTTACCTTCTGTGAGTCTACCTGGGATCTGGATCTGTATTCATATCGGTATTTTAGTTTTTACATATTGTGGTGTTGAAACAATCTGAAATACAGTCGTCTGTATAGCAGTCAGATGAATCTGTATATGATGCATGGGCTTATAAAATAATAATTCACCTTGTGTATGCGTGTGTGTATACAGTATCTATCAATCTATCTATCTATCTATCTATCTATCTATCTATCTATCTATCTATCTATCTATCAATCAGCATCAACGACAAACAAATGCCATTATTTATTATTTCTTAGCAGCAATGCGACAGTTATTGTATATTTAAATTGATAAACCAGTCTACTTAAGTGGTTTGTTGATGTACAATTACTTGGTTTCGTTCCTGCATTATGGAAATGCAGAGCAGCTGTGAGCCATTCTAATTGCCGGTGGATTTGTAAACTACAGTATTTGCTATTGCTGCTAATAGCTTATTTATTAGGTCAGGGACACTCGTACTACAACACTACGCTTCTACTTGAGGCGCTTTCTTTAGCTGAGGTACTGTGTAGTTTGCATCTGGAACATTGTGCTTCCTTACTCCCAGTGCACGTGTCACTGTAGTTTTAATAGAGAACGACAATGCCATTTCTTAATTTCAATTAGACGTGGATATGTATTACATTAACAGCAGTAACACCTTGCAATGTACCCGCTTCGTGTGTGTTTACTGATTACAAATTAATCAGGTTCGCTACTTAGATTTTTTTTCTATTTACCACGGCTCTGTATAAATAAATACACAAATAAACAAATACTTTGTTCTTTGGTAGTCAGATAGGATGCTGTAGTGTTTAAAAAAAAAAAAAAGTTATCAAATGCAAATCATTTTCTAAACAGTGTTCGTCTGACGGAAAATAATATCTAAAGAAATTAAATGTATTATTATTATTATTATTATTATTATTATTATTATTATTATTATTATTATTATCTGTACAGAAGCTGAGCTTCTCAAAACTGCTAATACTTCGTTTATAGTCGTCCCCAAAGCACCAGTGAGAAAGTATCCATGTTGTATTTGAAAAGATTTTAGGGTGGTAGTGGAGATTGTCGTCTGTTTTAAATTTCTTCTGTATAGTTCATTTCAAAGCTATGGAGTAGAGTAAACCACACTCTATAGCAGACAGCTGTCAGTTGGAACACCTGTAACCAGCTGCTATTGCTGCTCCAGTAAATCCTCTTACTAAGGACTGCTTTTCCCACTGGAGAGTTTACTGAATTATTCATCAGATTGATTATAATTGTAGCATTTTTTTTTTAAAGATTAATGACACGTTTATTATTGATCATATATGTATGATGGATATTTTGGAACTTTTTTTTGCTTTCTTATTCGGTAGATCTTTAATTTCAGTACCATAGCTGCTTTATCTGGTCTGGTTCAATAGTGGTTAAAACAGATACTGTGAAATGATTCTGTGCTATATGGTTTTTCATTTTAGGATAATTCTGTATATTGATTGCCATAATGATGCACACATTTATTGATGATGGTGGTACTGATTTCATATAGCAGCCTATAAGCAACTACTGTAAAATGTAAAGAAAACGTAAAAAAAACTAAACCAAAATAATCAATAGTCAAACTGAACAATGGCATCACAAGTGTATAAAATGAGTTAGTTTCTGACAGGACTTCCAAATGAAAACCTGCTGTTTGAGGTGGACAGCAATCCAGTTGTTGCATGTCAATGTGAGAGTAAGCAGCTTTTTTACCTTGTAGCCTGCTGAATCTATTATTGAGTATATTTACAACTGAGCTTATGCTAAAATGTTCCACTGGCCTGATGACAGTTAGTCAAATACACTACAGCATATTCATACTTGACCAGGGTTTGCGATATTGAGATTTGTGTGGTAACAGAATTGTTGCATTGTTGAATCCATGTATATGCATAGCTGTGTTTGTGGGTGATGCACCATTAGATGGCAACATTGTTTGCTGTAAAAAAGTGCTTATACTTGTAAACTGGGAAGACTGTTGCTTTCTGAAAACATCAGAATACGTTGTTGTTTTACAGAAAGAAGCTAGGTTTCCATGAATCTTTTCACTCGGCTATATTATGTTATCTATTGCCTTTAGTTCATGTACAATGGACTTCGCTGTTGCCCAAATGCCAACAGTATACCCCTATCCTTACTTTCATTTACATTGTTCATATTGCTCAATTCACCTTGTCTCCTTCCTAAGATCTCTGGGCTGAAGGGGTTACAGGTGGCTTGATCCATCAAGCTGGGACCACTTTGCTCTGTAACCCCCCACCCCTCTCCATTAACTGCCCCCCGCCTTGCTAAATACTGAGGTGGGCGTGGAGATTCAAATCACTGGCATGCTTTGGGCAGCTGATTGACAATTATTTTATGAATTGAACAAAAAAAAGCCTGCCACAGTACTGCTGTTAGTTTGCAGATGGTCCAGAAACATAACAGGAGCTTTAAGAATGAAACTGCCTCTTAATAGTGAACTGGTCAAAGGAGTCTTGTAGCTTGGCAGTGAAATGTGGGGTTTACAGGTGATATTGACTGATAATTACCTTCCTTTTGTGGTATTCATCTACAGGGTGATTGAAAGCTTTATTAGGAACTATTTGGTAGACAAAGGTACAAAGCATTTTACAGCTTTGAATGTAAAAGTAAGGGACCTGCTGGTATTTCAGTTGTTTCAGACAAGTTTTGCAACAATAAAAGTTTATTCAAAATGTGCTAAATGCATTGGGGGTTGTCACTCTGAAGGGTTGCAATGTGGGAGGTTTGGTACTTTTTCTCAGATTTTTTTCAAACGGATTCAGTTTTACCACTATTGTACAAAACATCATTTTAAACTCCTCTTTGGTGTCTATACCTTGCATGTTTATTGTTGATGAAACACATCTGCATGACCTTTTAGAGTAAATGTGCATCATAATAATTGTGGGTCAGTTACCAGTTTGCTACACCACTATAAATGTAGACAAAAAGGGGATGATGTAAGTATAGGCGCAGTGCAAATAATTGCTGATGCAAAATTCAAATTGCATTGCAGCCAGGCAATTATTTTGCACTGCGCCCTATGTAAGCTTAAGAGCAATGCAAATTACCCAACACGCACAAATAATGATTTGCAATTATGATAATGAGGTACTCAATAAGCACATCGGTCTATTTAGTGGCCGCACTTGCAGAGTTAGAAGTACAGAGAGCAGTAGTTGCTGCATTACATTTGTGGAGCATGAAAATACAAATAAAAAAAATGTCACTGGAACGGAAGCAAAGGAAAAAAGGAAAAGAGGCTGAGATCACTTGGCATGAAACCGAGTTGTTTGGAAAAGCCAACATCAGTTGGGAAATGATATATTGACCTGCCATTTTCAGCATGACATCAAGAAATGTGCCTAGCACTCTGGAAAAGGTGGATTGGGCTATCCCTCCAGACATTCCAACTGTGGTCTCAAAGGAACCAGAGGCTAAGTAGTGCAGAGAACACAGCACTTTCACATGTGCAGGGATAGTGGTCCCTAGATTAATGCTGGGGTCTAGCTCATCCCACAATTCAGCTATCAGGTCTAGGGTGACCTGTCCAATTCCATGCTCTTTTCTTCATCTGAATACATTTCAATATAATTCTAATGGATTAATGAGGGCAAAGTGCAAATTTGATCGTGGGTGCAGAATGCCAGGTGAACACCATTCTTTACATACGCTGCATTTTGCTCGTATCCTTACATCAACCCCAAAATGTATAACAAATAGTTCTCAGGTCTGAGTGGTGACACATTGATGTTCTTGAATTGTTTATACTACTGTATAAATCTCATCTGATCTGTACGTAATGGATTTTTGCATACATTTTGTTTGAGCCTGAAAGCATATTAAAGTTCAATAAGAGTAAAATAACATCTCTAACTGTTCTCAATGAAAACACATTTTCCATAAATTATCAGAATACATTGTAACAGATCTTGATTGCCAAATTGATTCAGACACATAAAAAGACTGGGTTTAGCTCAAGCCCTTGAGAATTATCATTTGCTTTGCAAGATAATAAAGTGATCTAATACAGAGGTCTGTAGGTTACAGCTGTATAAAATGGCTCCAGCGATGAAGATAGTAAATAGTAAAATACAAACAGTACCTTATTATGATACATACTGTATAAAACAGAATCACTTTTTAGATTTACGAAGATGCATTCTGTATTTTTTTTTTCATTTAGTAATGAAAAAACTAACATTCAGAATATGTGCAGTTACTCTACCATGCTAAAACAGTGCTCCCCATTTTTCAAATTGTTCAGAAAATCAAACTACAACTGTGAAATTATTCATTTAAGAAGCCTCTTTAAAATGTATATAACAGAACCCCTTTAGCTTTAAATATAAAGCACTCAATACAACACTGCACTGTAAATGCCAGATATTGAAGGCGGGTTGGCGCATTTTCTATGACAATAGGGCACAAGAAGATTGCACACAACAGCAAAAGATTCACCCATTAGTCAAGGCCACTTTTTTACTTTCCCCATTTACTCCCATAGACAGCAATGGGAAACCACTTTCAATATTAAAGCCACCATCAGCAAAAATGAAGAACACTTCTCCCACATAACCAGTCAGTATTGGTTGTAAATTGATATTATTTGGAGGGTGCCCATGCACCTGTGGGATGCATTCTTAAAGAGGAGACAATGGCCTGAGTGGCTATTAAAAACCCTGCCCAGAGTGGTTTTACATGCCCAAAAACTGATAGTATTCTGGGGGTACCACTGCACTTGTGAGATGGCTTGACCATTGACATCTTTTGCATATATATATATATATATATATATATATATATATATAGATAGATATAGATAAGAGGACATTATTAGGAGTTGAAGGATACCAAGATATTTAGTAAGTAAGGTGTCTGAATTGAATAAAAGGGACAGTGAATGAATGTCCCACTCATATTGTGCTAAGACTGGTGACACCCTCATTTTGACCGGCAGTGTACAGTCTGTACTGTATATTGGTTAACACAATGTTTAATACAGTTTTCAATTGCAATTATATACTTTAGCATGCACAAACCTTGTATTAAAATATCATCATGTAATATCTATAACCTACTAAACACTGAAAAAAAAAAAAAAACATTTTTAGGCATATATTGCATTACACACCGCAAGACGTTTTATAAATAATAGTCTGTCCGACAAGAAAACATGCAGCCATTGGTTAATCCTTCCGACCCCTGGAGGCCTGGTAATAGGATTTTTATCTTGAATGATGTGTTTCGGTTTTACCAGGATGTTTAGGTCTGGATATCTAATACAAAGGTCTGTTCTTTAGCATGGCCAGACAAACCATCGTTTTTGAACTGATCCTTGTAGCACACCAGTTATTTTGTTGGGAATTTTGGATACAGAATCACCAGTCAACCTAGTGCCTAATACTGTACCTCTTAATATGAAAGTTGCTTAGTGGTCTTGCCCATTGTGACTGAAATCCTGTCAATTGTACATTTCCTTTTGTTATTTAAACCAGGAATTCAGTGGTCCCCATATAAACCAAAGTTGTGACTCTGTGGAGCACACCATGTAGCATATCTACTTTCAAATTCCCAAGCTCCATCATTGCTGTTAAGCCCCAAAGTGACTTTAGAACTGCTGTGTTTGCAGATTTTTAGTCAAACTCCTGCATCCAGTGCTAGTGTTTAACATTAAATACATGGGTTAGCTATTGCAACGTTCTATTCTATACATGTGTCATGGTAAAATTGTAGAAGGCCAACATTCTGATTTCTGAAAGTACACATTTGAAGACACTTCTGGAACATTTCTTAGACTGAACAAACTGTGAAAATGACATTGCAGTGAGCATTTGATTGCTATCATTATCTTTTCTGTAAAGGCTTTCTTTTTCTAAGGCTGCAATGTCTTATAATCATGTTCCACTTTGAAATATGAAACACTCAACAGTGGAATCTGTAGTCATACAAAATAAACTCGAAAAAAAACGTCTACTGGAAATGTGTCAATTTGGTTATGCTTTATTTTAAGTCAACAACTAGCAATTAACTTAAAACATTGCCAATGTTATGCATTTGTCAATTGTTCATTTAATAGTATCCTATATGAAGCAATAAAAAGGCCAACTAAACTCTTCAGTAAACATCAGATCCCTACTTCAAGATCATCAACTCCCCATTCAATAGGATAACATTGGTAGGCCCTTTTGAATAAGTTACTGTAATACTATCAAATGAAATTAAAATAAAGTATGACAATTTACTAAGCTAATTTGTGTATTAGTAGAGTTTTAAACTAACATATGTTTCCTTGGAAACAGTATACTACTTTTTCGATAGTTTACCTTTCTGTGTAGCCCAGTGCGTCTGTTTACTTTAATTGGGAACTGTGGAAGGGTGTGGGTATTCACTGACACGGGAGACAGAAATGGTAGTTGAAACACCACACAGGTGGTCTGTTTTATTTTTACTCCTGGGAGTTGCACCGTTTTCTTTGAGCCCGTAGAGGGCTCTTGTGGTCCGTGGTCTGGCTACCAGCTATGGTATCCAGAACCTACAGGGAATACCATGGCAGAGTACTCAGGTACAGTCCAGCACTCGCAGGTGCTCACAAATTATGAAAAACGAAAAAGGCAAAAAGAAACAGGGAAAATAAAACACAGTAAGGAAAAACTACAAAATAAATGTGCTGCACCGCATGGCGTAAATCTCCCAGTCGCCGCTACCCGTACGACCCAGGCCTCCGTCCTACTCTATGCTGCCTCCAGCTCACTGCACAACAATATCGGGGCTGCCCAACGATTCCCCACTTTTCTCTCTCTTTCTTTAAAATTATTTTCTTTAGTTTTTCTTTCCAGACATTTGTTTTCTTCCCGTCCCTCTGTAGTCAAACGAGACCGCTTTGCTCGCTGTTCCCATCTAAAAGGGCAGATCTGAGGAAACAGCAGAGTATTACTTTATAGGTTAAACAATCCTATTAAAGCCCGCCTCCCAGCCACTCAGAGAGGGGGAAAGCGCAGGCACCCTCTTCCCCACCTCTCTGCATCACCGCCATGACTGGCAGGCAGACCCCACGGGACTGCCGCCCACTTCCTGCAGCATTGTGCATGCGTCAGACGGCCTGTCCAGATCTCTCCCTGTTACAGGAACATACATTTTTCCAAGAACAGCACAGTAATATTAAAATGTGCTTACTGGGCAAGTATCGGATCACTTCCTGTGCTGTAGGTCAACCCTAACTAAATAGTGTGGGCTACAAAAGTAATGACATGAATTCCTTTGTAAGCAAGTGCTTCCATGTTGATATGGGATGCCTTAACTTTTTATATTTAGTCCAGAAGGATATGATAATACAATGAAAGTAGCATCCAAATTACCTCAAATCACTGTATTAAAATCCTTAACTGGAGAATACTGTGGTTTATCAAATGCTTTTAATCTATTATTTATCAGCTTGTAGTTACTGATTGGTCTCGAGACTGCTTCTTATAAATATTTATCATGAACTTGTGGGGGTGGGGCTTTGTATTGAAATTCCCTTTTAAGCAGCTGAGGACTGGCAGCATTTTGCCAAGGTAAGACAGGCAACCTCAAGGGAGGAGGTATTTTAAATAATTACTGTATAACATGTGAGAGGTGAATAAATGCTTACAGCTTGTGTGGACAATGAATTAGTATACTCATCAGCTCACTGTCAGAAGGTCACATTTTTAGTTTAATCCAAGTAAAGTGGCTCATTCAACACTGTTAGGCAGTTAGGCCTGCATGTTTATAGGCCCTCACCCGCCTACTTCTGTTAATACAGATAATTATTTTATCTAGTTCAAGCTGTGATGTCCTACGATCGTGAACAGTTTTGAATTTGATTACTGGAACAGGAATTGAATAATTTCACCAGAAGTACAGTACTGTGCAAAAGTTTTAGGCAGGTGTGAAAAAATGCTGTAAAGTAAGAATGCTTTCAAAAATAGACATGTTAATAGATTATATTTATCAATTAACTAAATGCAAAGTGAGTGAACAGAAGAAAAATCTAAATCAAATCCATATTTAGTGTGACCACCCTTTGCCTTCAAAACAGCATCAATTCTTCTAGGTACACTTGCACAAAGTCAGGATTTTGTAGGCATATAGTCAGGTGTATGATTAAACAATGATACCAAACAGGTGCTAATGATCATCAATTCAATATGTAGGTTGAAACACAATCATTAACTGAAACAGAAACAGCTGTGTAGGAGGAATAAAACTGGGTGAGGAACAGCCAAACTCAGCTAACAAGGTGAGGTTGCTGAAGACAGTTTACTATCAAAAGTCATACACCATGGCAAGACTGAGCACAGCAACAAGACACAAGGTAGTTATACTGCATCAGCAAGGTCTCTCCCAGGCAGAAATTTCAAGGCAGACAGGGGTTTCCAGATGTGCTGTCCAAGCTCTTTGAAGAAGCACAAAGAAACGGGCAACGCTGAGGACCGTGAGACGCAGTGGTCGGCCAAGGAAACTTACTGCAGCAGATGAAAGACACATCATGCTTACTTCCTTCGCAATCGGAAGATGTCCAGCAGTGCCATCAGCTCAGAACTGGCAGAAAACAGTGGGACCCTGGTACACCCATCTACTGTCCGGAGAAGTCTGGTCAGAAGTGGCATGGAAGACTTTGCCCAAAAGCCATACCTCCGACGTGGAAACAAGGCCAAGCGACTCAACCATGCACCAAAACACAGGAACTGGGGTGCAGAAAATGGCAGCAGGTGCTCTGGACTGATGAGTCAAAATTTGAAATATTTGGCTGTAGCAGAAGGCAGTCTGTTCGCCAAGGGCTGGAGAGCTGCATACGAATGAGTGTCTGCAGGCAACAGTGAAGCATGGTGGAGGTTCCTTTGCAAGTTTGGGGCTGCATTTCTGCAAATGGAGTTGGGGATTTGGTCAGAATTAATGGTCTCCTCAATGCTGAGAAGTACAGGCAGATAATTATCCATCATGCAATACCATCAGGGAGGCATCTGATTGGCCCCAAATTTATTCTGCAGCATGACAACGACCCCAAACATACAGAGAAAGTCATTAAGAACTATCTTCAGCGTAAAGAAGAACAAGGAGTCCTGGAAGTGATGGTATGGCCCCCACAGAGCCCTGATCTCAACATCATCGAGTCTGTCTGGGATTACATGAAGAGAGAGAAGCAACTGAGGCTGCCTAAATCCACAGAAGAACTGTAGTTAGTTCTCCAAGATGTTTGGGCCAACCTACCTGCTGAGTTCCTTCAAAAACTGTGTGCAAGTGTACCTAGAAGAATTGATGCTTGATGCTGTTTTGAAGGCAAAGGGTGGTCACACCAAATATGGATTTGATTTAGATTTTTCTTCTGTTCACTCACTTTGCATTTAGTTAATTGATAAATATAATCTATTAACATGTCTATTTTTGAAAGCATTCTTACTTTACAGCATTTTTTCACACCTGCCTAAAACTTTTGCACAGTACTGTATATATAGCTACATACTATTGATGCACAGTACAGTACAATAATTACATATTCCTAGAGCCCTGTGAAATTCATTGTATTTTTGTTTTATTTTGTTTTATTACAGGTACACATTAATAAAATAGCTCAAACAGATGTATATACATATTTTGTATTAAGCATATAAAATGGATATTTTAAATACTCCTGTCCTGATTGGTCAAAATAGGTCACATGTCGGTGTTGCTATTACAGCATATCACCATGGGTTGGCACTTCTTTTCAAAAAGGGGCAAATCACTGGTAGGTATCCATACACCACTAGAATTTTGAAAAAAAACTAAACAAAAACGACAGCCATTTTATTGCAACAAAAGTAACTAACCAGATTTATGTAAATGTTGACCTTTTAGGAAACCAAAGTGTAGGTGAAATAAAGCCAAAGTAAGTATTCAGATCAATTCAAAACTCCCCATTCTGATCGCTCTGCTCCTTCTCCCTGAACTCTGCCAGAACTCCAGCGTTTCCCTATCCCATTCTGAAAATGCATAGTTTTTAAAAAATATCTTAAACTTTCAGCTTCTTAAAACAACATTTGGGTGGCTCTTAAAAGAGCATTTTGTGGTTAAATGGATGTTTGTGGTAGAGTCCTGGCATACTTGCCTCAGGCTGCCGAGGAGAACACAGAAGAGACTGAGGTAGAGATTGACGTTGATACACCGACACAGGCGCACGGGATTTAATCAATAAACACAAACAAAAACTAAACAATAATGTCATGTGACGCTACCAGCGATGGTAGCGCACAGAGGACCATACATGACTGTACAAGCACTCAAAATAAAACACAATACAGCAAACTATAAATCAAAGGTGCCGTGAAAACGGCAGGCCTTGCAGCAGCCCCGATCACAGTGATCTCTATGTTTTTATACTAACGCTGTGCCGAGACACGCCCACCTGCCTGCTGGAACTGCTCATTGCTTTCAGCTGCTGCTCCACGCAGACAGGTAATCACCCACGACAGAGAGCAGCATCAGTTAAACAATTAATTAAATCAATTTACAACAAATAATGCAAAAATATACAATAAAACTACATATTTCCCATGTGTAGGGCTTCCGCCCTGCCACAATGTTTTGTTGCTGTTGCCCCCGGTCTACTGTATGTCTGTACTCCTCCTTTGGTCGGTTGCATCTCCTATCCCGCCTGCACAGCTGTGTGATCTGTGATGCAGAGGTTATTTATAAAAGCATTTGAGAATTCCTGCCCTACCTTTCTTTACACATAAATTCGTCCCGGTACGATGGTATTATCTCTTCTGCTGTGCCCTGCGTTTTTTCAAAATTGTTTAACACAGGCCCAGTAGTTCTCCACGTTATCCAGCCATAAACCACAAAGTCAGTTTGATAAGTGACCGGGTATTCCATATTGCAAACGTCGCCACTGTGACGCAGTAGCGCTATTCTGGTATGGAAACCTCCTGTCACTTCTGGGGGGGGCGGGGGGTCTACGTGACTAAAGGTAGACTCATTTGTACTGTGTCATGATGAAAATGGGCAGTAATATTTTACTTTTAACATGTAATGAACAAACCAAGAAGTATAACAAATCAAGAAAAACTGCACTTTTAGGCAATGTTCAATTCAACATCTATAAATCGCTTTATTATTTTTTTTTTAATTAATGCATTTTTTTAAGTTACTGTATATGGAGCTATTTTTTCTTAGATCAGTTTTAAGCAGAAAGATATTTAATATATATTTTTTTACTTCATGTTTTTTTCTAGTTAGTTAACCCATTTGAAATTAGGGAACCATGTGCCCAAAGTGGTTGAAGCCACTCTACTTCAGGCTTGCAACACACCTGGGGCCTGGTGATATTCCAGTATATCACACAACCTGTGGTGCCTCATTGCTTACTTATCTGCTTTTTTTAACATTTTGACATACAGACCTAGCATGGAAAAATAATTTAGTTACCTTAATTTCTCATTAGCGGCGGCAGTAACAGTAACATACGTGAAGTCCCCTGCTATTTTTAATTAACTGCCTGTTTACAGTAGATACTGCCCATGCCCTCTGTAAAAATAAAAAGAGATAAATTATATATACAGTACTGTGCAAAAGTTTTAGGCAGGTGTGAAAAAATGCTGTAAAGTAAGAATGCTTTCAAAAATAGACATGTTAATAGATTATATTTATCAATTAACTAAATGCAAAGTGAGTGAACAGAAGACAAATCTAAATCAAATCCATATTTGGTGTGACCACCCTTTGCCTTCAAAACAGCATCAAGCATCAATTCTTCTAGGTACACTTGCACACAGTTTTTGAAGGAACTCGGCAGGTATGTTGGCCCAAACATCTTGGAGAACTAACCACAGTTCTTCTGTGGATTTAGGCAGCCTCAGTTGCTTCTCTCTCTTCATGTAATCCCAGACAGAGTCGATGATGTTGAGATTAGGGCTCTGTGGGGGCCATACCATCACTTCCAGGACTCCTTGTTCTTCTTTACGCTGAAGATAGTTCTTAATGACTTTCGCTGTATGTTTGGGGTCGTTGTCATGCTGCAGAATAAATTTGGGGCCAGTCAGATGCCTCCCTGATGGTATTGCATGATGGATAAGTATCTGCCTGTACTTCTCAGCATTGAGGAGACCATTAATTCTGACCAAATCCCCAACTCCATTTGCAGAAATGCAGCCCCAAACTTGCAAGGAACCTCCACCATGCTTCACTGTTGCCTGCAGACACTCATTTGTATACCGCTGTCCAGCCCTTCGTGAACAAACTGCCTTCTGCTACAGCCAAATATTTCAAATTTTGACTCATCAGTCCAGAGCACCTGCTGCCATTTTCTGCACCCCAGTTCCTGTGTTTTCGTGCATAGTTGAGTCAGCTGGCCTTGTTTCCACGTCGGAGGTATGGCTTTTTGGCGCAAGTCTTCCATGAAGGCCACTTCTGACCAGACTTCTCCGGACAGTAGATGGGTGTACCAGGGTCCCACTGTTTTCTGCCAGTTCTGAGCTGATGGCACTGCTGGACATCTTCCGATTGCGAAGGGAAGTAAGCATGATGTGTCTTTCATCTGCTGCAGTAAGTTTCCATGGCCGACCACTGCGTCTCGGTCCTCAACGTTGCCCGTTTCTTTGTGCTTCTTCAAAAGAGCTTGGACAGCACATCTGGAAACCCCTGTCTGCCTTGAAATTTCTGCCTGGGAGAGACCTTGCTGATATATATATATATATATATATATATATATATATATATATATATATATATATATATATATACACATTAAAAAAGTGATAGGAATTGTATTTCAATCCCATTGCACTGAATCAGTGCTTCAGTATACAACAAGCTTGGAGTTTCTCAATAAAATGACGAATTAGCATACTAATACAAGCAAACAAGCCATATTTTCCCTAAAAGGAATAAACAGCTAATGCTTAATGCCGGTATCTTCCGACTCCCATTCCAGCTGACAGTTACAATCATTATCATCAGCATCATTATTTTGTCATCGTCAGCTGCATACATCCCCTCACGCTCAAATTCTTCATAGCATTGTTTAATTGTTAATTATACATCTGCGCAAGTGCTAGACAGAGCTTCCGTTTCCCTTCAGACCATGTCTATGGTAACGACTGAGCTTTCACAACTATGATTGCAAGTATTTATTTAAAGTATTTTTTGTATAAACCTCCCAATTTAAGAATGTAATTCTGTGTTTGCATTGTAATGGTTTTTTATTTTATTTTGTTGCATTTCATTGTATTTTGTGTTATTTTGTATTTGCGAAAAACACTGGGCTCTACATATTCCTATATTTAGCATGCTGCATGTGTTGCAAAGACATTTGTATTGTAAAATTAGCAAAAAGATACAGAATAATCAAAAATTGAACAAACAACCAGTTTAGACATATACATTTAAACATAAATCAATTTTGTTAGCTGATTGCAGTAATAATATAGGCTTATAGGTAATGCCACAATAAACAAAATACTTAGTGTTCTTTTAGATGTGTTCAGTGCCTCTCTGACAGCCATGTGTACATCACTTGAGATGATGTCTTTATCTCTACCTCTTTTTTATTATGTACTGTCTTTTTATTCCTTTAAACTTAAACTACCTTAACATTCATTTTATTTAAACTACTGTACAGCAGATCTATATAATTGTTTTTTTAGTTTTATTTTTTCTTCCGTTCCAAAGAATGCATACAGAGAATCACAAAGCTGCACGTGGTTCCCTTTGAAATGCATGCACTACTGCTAAGTGCAGCTGATGGTTGTAACAATGTATGTACGGTATGTGCCTTCCTAGTTTTCTTTGCAGCAAAACCTGCACACGTCCATTAATCCCACTCATCACTGATGCACCACATCGTAGCACTGGCTGATGTTGTCAGCATTAAAACCTATTTCAGAGAGGTGCTTTAGTATTTGAGCTGTAATATATTCTACATCCAACTGATGTAATTCAAGCAAGCCAGTCAGATGTTCCTCAGGTATAAAATCACAAACAAATCTTTACCGTGATGGACAGATTTTCGACATTGCACTTATTTCGTGTCACTTTTGATACAGCACCCACTAGATTCAGAATGCATATATTTGTCTTTAATTTGATTAAGTACCATTTTACTGTGTCTCTATCACCTCATTTTGTAAATCTTTTGATGTATACTTTGTATTCTGTGCAGTGGCGGTGTTTGTCTCACAGTGGCTCCATGCAAAGCTTGATTCCTGGACTTCTATTCCCTATTCTTACCAGTGATACTGCTCTGCGATACCATGACTTTCAAACTAAATAAAATGAAGGGATGGCAAAAAATATGTATTTCCTTTGCAGTAAAGACTGCAATACTTATCTCTCTCACGGCTTCTTAAATGGATGTGAGCTTTTCAATGTGTATCGGATAAAATTAGAAAATGAAACAGGGAAGATAATATACACTTTTGGCCCACCCAAGTTCACCCTCCTTAGCGGTTTAATATTATTATTATTATTATTATTATTATTATTATTATTATTATTATTAAGCCGCTAAGGACAGTGAACTTGGGTAAGAAAAAGGGACATTTGATGGTGCAGGGCCTGCTGGTACAGTGACATATAGTCTGTTTGATATAAACAAAAATACTTACATGGTATTATGTGTTTAATAATTGAAACAGTGAAACATGGAGGTCAGTTAAAGGGAGTCTTACTATTGAAGGGACATGACATTTCTTGTAATAAATTAATACCATTGTATTTATATTATTTAAAAAGCTAACCGTTCATTTATTATTTTGTCATAAGTTTTTATTCAAATTTCATTTTTTTTGGGATATTTTTTAAAAAGGCAGTTAGTTTTATGTTGGTTTTGTTAGAAAGGTAATTTAACAGGTTTTAAAACATTTGGGAGTACATATGGTGGCCATACTACTGAATACAGGGATGGCCTTAATACTGAAGGTGACTTTATATTGCCATCAATAGGAGCCAATCAGGACTGTATAAATGGGTGTGAGATTGCCCTAAAGCAAGGTTTTAAGGTACCTGTATATTTATTTCATAGACAGTCTATGAAACAAATTAGAGAACTGGTTTATTCTGTTATAACTGCCAAGAGTGGCACAACAATACACTATATACAGTGTGTACAAGTCATTCCACTGGCACCTGAGATCCCACGGGATGCTCCTAATTTAAAAGAAAAACACTGACGCCAGTAAAGCTTAGTGTTCTGTGTAATGTGCAAATTATCTCCATCCATTAGCCTTCTGGAGCACGCATCAGAAAATCAGCATCTAGACCACCTGGGCTCCAAAACTGTCCATTGGGCTTAGAATTGTCAACCAGAAGTTTTGAAATAAATGCTTTAAAGAACGGTTGAGCACAATTAATATACCAAATTATGAATGATCAATATGGTTATACAAAAAAGGGAGGTGCTGGATTGTAGATATTACCTGGTCATTATTTTCTACTGAGAGTTTGTCTTCTTTGCATCTATTACATGAGTGAGACATTATTCCAGCACCATCTGTCTAAAGCGGAATTTATTTTAATTTTTCATTGCCCCTATTTAAATGCTACTTGCTTTTATTTTCTGAAGGCTTGTGGGGGAAAAAATCATGATAGTAGTGCATCTCCAGTGAATATTGCATTACTGTGAATTTTGACATGTATTCTGTTTGGTTGGCATGGGCTTCTGAGTGAAAGAATGTAGCTCTGGAGAACAGACTAGAGGAATTAGCTTCACATTTCTGTAGGGCTGGGTTCGAATTTTCGTTCATTAGCCAGGGATTCGAAGATTGTTTAAAAAAAAAAAAGTTGAATGCAGACTGCAAGCGACTCGTATCATGGAGATATATCTCCATGGTCACTTGACAAGCGTAAGTTCATATTATTATTATTATTATTGGTAGTCGTAGTAGTATTCATATTTTTAGTAGTAGTAAAATGTGACTGATAACCTGCTTAGAACGGTGACTGTTAAATAAAGCTTTGTTTTGCCTCAGTCCGCTGCAGTTGTGCAATGCAAGCTTACTGTATGCATCGCAAACATCTTCAATTACGTGTAAATAAACAACGTGTATTTTTATTTTTATTTAAATTATAAAAACATGATTACTGTTCTATATAACATATTTTTAAACTACATGTGAATGTTTTATTCGACTTATATGGATTACCCGTAAAATAGGATTTTCAATAAAATATAAACAAGTAGCTATGGTGACGTTACCAGTAAATTATGCAAATGAGTACCATGGAAGGTTCAAACCTTCCTTCGGTAATGTGTTCCGAACCTTCGAAGGTCAAAATGTACACTTCGTTGCAGCCCTAGCTTTCTGTTGACTTTTCACAGTTGTCTCTGGTGCTGTGACACTAAAGACACTCTTATCTAGCCTATGTTACAGATGGCATTGGTAGACAACTAGACCTGAAGAACAGCACCGGAACTCTTAATCGAAGCATGTCAACAAATTAGTGGAGTTATTTTAATAATTAGTACACACATCATAAAAATATAGGGCTGGCAAAAACTAAGTAAATAAGAAAATGTAATATGAAGGTATTTACTCTGCTGTTTCAATGCTTAAATAATATTTTGTTTAATAGGGATATTAGGTTCTAAATGTGTAATATATTTAGAATTTTGGTCGGCGCAGATAACCCATAAGAAGCACAATAACTCACTACAATATTAATGTGTATTTGTAATATACTATAAATAAATACTGAATATAAAATCCCAGCATCTGATAAAGTTGAAACACAATTCTAAACATTTGACTTTTGGATAACATTTGACTTTTATGAACCCAATTATTAAATCAGCTCGAATTTTAAGATTGCGGCTGCTTTTTGTGACACATTTACAGATCTAGAGCCCTCCGATTCAGTGTGACTTGTTGTCTTGGGATGAGACCTTTACTCAGTGTGCTGCAAACAGGGCTTGAAAATCCCAAAGGGTGACTCACAAGGTCTGCATGCTGCCTATGCACTTTACTGAAACTCAATGTCTGGGCTCCCTCCATCTCTGTCTGTCTTCTCTCTCACTATGAAAATACACTTCACAGTGTGACTCAGGCTAAGGTCAGGAAACAGAATGGAATTTCAATCTGCTCAGTAAATACCCAAACATGAGATCCATACCAAACCTTGACAGAAACAGCGGAGCAAAGAAATGCCAGGATAAAAACTTTAACCCATTGACGGCCAGGCACTCCATTTCCATGTGTCACTGCTAATTTGTGAATATTTATTTTCTGTTTTAGTGTTCACAAACTGGGGGTATAGAAACCTCTCCTTTGTAGAACAACATATCTATATTTAATGTACTGAATAAAAACATTCTTTGTGTTGTGGTGAGACAGACTTGTGATACTGACAGAACACATACATTAAACATTTGCTTTCATTGCAGTACAGTTCTTTACTGTCGTCTTTGCCACAGTTTTTAGTTGAGGTTATTTTTTGACTCACACCTCAGTTCTTAATATTGATGGCATACAACTTTGGATGTCTGACCTGAACTCTGTCCACTGTCTTTGTATTGTATTTAATAAAACACCAGATGGTTTAACAGAGTTAAAGAATAGCATTATTGAGATCTGCCGCAGTTTAAAATATTAAAATAGAACCCTATGCAGTTGCCTTTAGTGGAAGAGGCGAAACTTGCGTATTCAATTAAAATAACAAATTCAACTAATTACAATAAGGTATAATAGTCAAAACAGCAGCATATTTAAGCATGCATAAATATCTATATATATTAGAATAACAACAATTATCAAGAACCTATAAATACCTCCAGTGTTTGTTTTCAAACACATGCTCCCTAGAGAATGGTATGAACCATACTCAAACATTGGACAGCTGGCTCTTTGAGCAAAAAGAAAGAGATAGTTATTCAATGTATGAGGATCGCAGAGAAACTGTCCAGCCTGCACAGGAGGCAAGGTGAGTTGTTTACGACCATCTTCACGAGAAATAAACTTGGCACTCCATGAACCTTCACGAATTCTTTTCATATAACAAGAACAATGTATGGAAAAGAAATTGTCAGAATCCAGCTGATTTAGGGTTGAAGTTATGATTCCAAAATTAGATCTTGTGGGGAAAAAAAGGCTATTGTAGTTTGTTTAATGGTAATTGTGTTATCATTTTCATCCATATACCCTAGTCAGAGTGTAATTTTTGATTTTACATACAATATGTTAATGTAATTCGTTTTATTTGTTTGGATGCAAGCTATTGTTGAACATGAATATGTTTTGGCTTTTTAGAATGTGCTTGTGATAAGCAACCAGTACGAGCGTTTTTCATAAAAGCTCAATGGATGTGTTTTTAATGTGTTGGTTTTCTTTCTCTGGTCCCCTAAATAGATTTGTAATGTTTTCAGACACTTAGGTGTGTGCCTAATAGCAAAATGGGGGTGTGAGTTTACCTCAAATAGCCAGTTAGGTTAATTCACATCCCCATAAGCATATTTCCGGAGAAGATACTATGTCACTTTCCTCAGGGTATAAAATCCCAGTATTTCGGTCAGCCAACAGTAATGATTCTAGCATCTGCCTCCCACCACCTCCCCCATCTCCGCCTCTACAGCACCCTTCTATATCAGGGTCTCCAATCATCATCTTAAAATATCTATCAGACCATCGCCTCACTAAACCCAGCGTGCAGGAGTTCAAATAGTGGATCAATATGCTGTTGTCTTTTTTTATGTATTCTATTGTATTTACAAATCTGTTCAGTAAAATCATGTTCTAATGTTAGGGCCAGGTTTTGCTGTGTGCCAATGAAATATTCAAGGCAGCCCAAAAGTACAGTTACTGGATGGTTCTGTGCTTAGATCCATATAAATTGATGCGAGTAATTTCACAAACCTGAAATAAACAGCCAGCAGTGTACATTACTATCTAAACTGACAGCCAAAGTGTATCACGGAACTTATTGTAAACTATATCTGTTTGCATGTATCGATGTAAGTCAACCAAATCCACTAATATGTATTTTTCCCCTGTCAGTTTGTTCGCAGTTTTCAAAAGGAGTCTACGCCATCATTGGATTGTATGACAAAAAGACTGTAAACATGCTCATGTCCTTCTGCGGAGCTCTGCATGTGTGCTTTGTTACACCAAGTTTTCCCATCGAAACTTCAAACCAGTTTGTCATGCAGTTACGGCCAGAGTTACAGGATGCCCTGGTCAGCGTAATAGACCATTACAAATGGACAAGATTTGTGTATATTTACGATGCAGAGGCAGGTAAGAGAATTGGTTTCTATGTGTTTTGCTGAACGGGTTTGTACATTGCTGAGTTTTTTTATTGTGTGTGTGTGTGTGTGTGTGTGTGTGTGTGTGTGTGTGTGTGTGTGTGTGTGTGTGTGTGTGTGTGTGTGTGTGTGTGTGTGTGTGTGTGGTGAGAAAGGTCACTTGCTGTAAAAATAAAAACAAAAAATTGAGAAAAAAAGTTATAGAACTGCGAACCTTTATGCATGTGGATAATATCAGCAGTAAAAGTGAACGGGCTGAGGCTGAAAGCCAATGTCTGTTTGAGCAAGGCGATTGCTTAAACAATCGCAGTGCTTAAGGCAGCAGTGTGGAGTAGCTGTTAGGGCTCTGGACTCTTGACCGGAGGGTCAATCCCAAGGTGGGGGACACTGGTGCTGAGCAAGGTACTTTACCTAGACTGCTCCAGTAAAAAACCAACTGTATAAATGGGTAATTGTATGTAAAAATAATGTGTAAAAAATAATGTAATTGTATGTAAAAATAATGTGATATCTTGTAACATTTGTAAGTCACCCTGGATAAGGGTGCCTGCTAAGAAAATAATAAATAATAATTGCAGATATAGCCAATGCACAGACGCTTGCAGTCCTATAACTCTGTTATATACTGCTTTATTAATAAAGCAAAACAATCCAGCTATATTTGTTGTCCATTAATAACCAGCCTTTTATTTAGTGCACTGTGCTTTTCATTAAAAAGAGGAGAAGGTTGATGATGAGATGAGAATACCGTTATGTGTCTGAGGTATGTGCCTGGTTGTTTAGCTGATTCCAAAAACGGGGTGGGCAGCCGTACAGCTTGTTAACCCTGCTCCCCTTTACACAGTGCAATAACTACAAGCAATGCATTTTTTTTAATGTATAGCAACAAGAACAACCAGATGCTTTCCCTCTACAGTAAAACTACTAAAATGAAACCGTCTGACATAAGCTTAAAACTGTGGTAATGTTATTTTGTGTTGCGTTTTTTTAAGTAGCTGTTTTAAATCCATGATTTCTGTATGGAGGTAATAGAGCCAGACTGCCATATTCCAATCCCATTATGTATGTGGCTGCCAGACCAGGGGGTGCAATATGATAGGATGTGGTTGTGTTTTCCATGGTAACTTGTGTTCTCCTATGTTTTTTTGCTTCACTTCATTATTCACACTGTTGGAACTTGCTTCTCATACCCTTAAACCCTATGCTCAGGGTTATGAAGAGGAACCAAATGGTCTGGTAGAAATGAAAACTTTGTTGCTTTTTTTTCTTTTTTTTAAACTGTCCACTTCTCTTTTTTGCTGTCATTCTGAGTGTTTTTTTATTGCACTCATATATTTCTACATGTGGGAAAAAAAAACATCTATTGATCTGAACCATCTATTGATCTGTTACTTTAGACCACGTTTTCTTTTGTTTTGTTAGCAATACACTGTAGTGCACTAAATTAGGCTGGTCACACTGGTGCTTACCAGACTTGTAGGACTGGAGTCTGGGACTTGTACTCGAGTCGCATTTTTCATGACTCAGACTCGGACTCGAGTCACGGCCGCAAAAGACTCGGACTCGACTCGGACTCAACTTTGTGTGACTTGGACTCGAACATTCGTGCTCCGTGACTTGAAGATACAGTAATCCATCGTGTATCTGCCCATCACATATCCGCCCTAACCGTTTATCCGCCATGATCAAGCTCTTCAGCAACGTTAGATTATTATTGAACAGAGAAGATTAGTTCAGTGATTGCAGATCCTATCAATGTTTTTGCAGACTGTGTTGTATGTGCTCCGTGCGCTGCTATTACTGGTAGTGTCACGTGAGCTGTTCGGTGTGTTGATGTGTAAATAAATCCTGTTCGCCTGCGGGGGGCGTGTCAACTTCAACCTCCGTCTCGATCTCCTGCCTGTCACTCAGCAGCGAATGCACGCACCCACACGGCTACTTATCACAAGAAGTAATACCCTGTAGCTTTCTAAACAAAGGATTTAAGGGAGCTCCCTAATAAATGCTGAATCTCAAAACAATAATTGTGTGAATATGGTAATTGTTACAGCTGTGTATAATGGTATTTAAAACAGGACTCATTCATCTGACTTTTTACTTACTCTGGTCCCACCGCAGTCAGATATGTGACAGATTACTGTGTTAATGATGAATCCTTTTTTATTTTCTATTACACAAGTAATAGTACAGTTACTAGGAAACTGTGCACAAAAAACACCCATCAAAACATTATCCAATCACTGGTTAGCCCAGTTGTCTTCCAGCCATAGTTATAGTAAGAATAAGAAATTGGAAGCGATTTCCATCTGATCCAACTGCAAACATCGCAGACCATTTTTTTTCTCTCTTTTGCATTAAGTTTTATAATGAATAAATAATGTCGGCATTTAAACAAGTTAGTAATTATTTGGCTTTTAACAAGCTTTTCTCTTTACTACTTTAAACCGTGTTTTAAGTTTTTTAAGCACTGTAGAAATCCATTTCTAAAACTGCATTCTTGAAAAATATGTAATTTGATTTTGCTGAGCTCCCTGAATCTCCTGGAATATAATTTATTTGTTTGCACTGAAAACAATAGAACATTGGTCACCTGAGTTCACTGAAAACAAAAATGAATGAAAAAGAATAACCATATAAGACATCATTGTATTACAGACTTAATAAAAGTGCAAATGCAATGAAAGTGAAACAAAACCTTTCTGTTTTGCAAAACAAATAATAAAATGATACTTACTATTTAAGAACACAGTATATGTACCGATCCGACAATGTCTAAATCAGATTGGAAGATTTTACCCAAATTGAAGTCAAAGTAAATGCTGTAGTCAGAGGTAAAAGGAACATCCGTTAGGTAAACTGTTCCCCCACTACTACCACTAGTTTAAGGAAAAATGCTTTGAGTTTGTTTCAAGGACTCATGCTCGAAGTCAAGGACTCGTGACTCGAACTTGGACTCGAATGATAGGGACTCGGACTCGACACTCAGGACTTGGATATGGACTCGGACTTGAGGTTTGAGGACTCGACTACAAGTGTGGTGCTTATTAATAAAAAGGACCTTTGGGTGATCTACCCTACAATACATACGGCATGTCTATGGCAGTCAACTCAAACTTAAACTCTTCATCCATGATTTCAAAACGCTCTAGCAAAATTTCAGGTAAAACTTATTGGATATTGAGTCATTCAGCCATTCATCCTCCAGCACTGTTTCCTTGTCCTAAACCCCTTCAGGGTCTTGGATATTTTTATTTGTATTTGCTTGGAAGATTTGTGGTCAAAGGCTAAGCCGTTGAAATGAGATATAAGGCTACTTGTATTCACATTTAGTTTTATGAAACCGCTAAGATAGCCCCTTGGGATTAAGAGGCACTTGAGAAAGCATCCTTTATTAATTGTTTTTCTCGGCTTATTTAGCCTTATTTATTGCCACTATTGGGTTTCCCATAGTAACCAGATTGATTCAGAAAAAGAAAGTAGAGGAGGAATGGTGAAAAGCTTTGTCTCAGGGAATGGCAAACATCGATAGCTATAGATGGAATTTTTCAAGTGGTGGTCTTTATTACTGGACAAACTACAATACAGTGATTGCTCAGGCACTGTTTCTGTGTGTGACAAGATTAATTGTGTAGTTTTTATGTGCTCTGTAACATTTTTTTTTAATACATGACCTATTTTGGACAGATTTGACTGTAGTTAACCTTCTGCCTTTTGTTACTGAAATGGAATTGCTCCTTTTTGGAGTGGGAGGGGCGGTGGTCTGAAGCACATAGAATAGTTATCATTTGAGCATTTTAGATTTTCAATAGTATCGAATGCAAATATTTTCCATGGAAGCAGTTTAAACTAACTGGTAAGGCAAGTGGAATTGGACATGGCAGTTTTTCAAACACCTTAGTATTTATATCACCTGTCTTGTCCGCTTCAATTCACTTTATTATGGTAGTCGTTCAACACAGAGCAATGAATGAACAGGGGTGCTAATGCCGGAGGGTAGTGTTTTTTCCAGAGACATTGGCTTATATAAGTGATCCTTCACTTCTCATTCCCTTTATTTAATGCAGAATTTTGATTGCTCAATTATAGCACCATAAAACTTCCATTGTATATGTATTTCATGGCAAATTAGTAAATGTATGCTGTATATCTATGTGTAATGAATTAAAGATGGAAATGATCAAACACATTTTCACTGTAAGTGTTTAGTAGTTTTAGTCATATTTACATCATTTTCATTTATTTATAGCAATTTGTCATACTGTATTCAATTACAGTGGCTCACAAAGCATCAATATCTTGCAGTCATTTTTCTAGCCTTAAATGGGATACCCCATTTCTAAATCAAGAGCCATATTGGGGAGCTCATGGAAATATATCTGGCTTAAGAGACATCTGTTGGACAATCGTGGTTTAGAACCTTTGCATGAGCATACAAATTTTATAACAATCATTGATTATATATATACAGTATATAAATATATATTATATATACACTACCGTTCAAAAGTTTGGGGTCACTTAGAAATTTCCTTGTTTTCGAAAGAAAAGCAAATTTTTTGTCCATTAAAATAACATCAAATTGATCAGAAATACAGTGTAGACATTGTTAATGTTGTAAATGACTATTGTAGCTGGAAACGGCTGATTTGTAATGGAATATCTACATAGGCGTACAGAGGCCCATTATCAGCAACCATCAGTCCTGTGTTCCAATGGCACGTTGTGTTTGCTAATCCAAGTTTATCATTTTAAAAGGCTAATTAATCATTAGAAAACCCTTTTGCAATTATGTTAGCACAGCTGAAAACTGTTGTGCTGATTAAAGAAGCAATAAAACTGGCCTTCTTTAGACTAGTTGCGTATCTGGAGCATCAGCAATTGTGGGTTTGATTAAAGGCTCAAAATGGCCAGAAACAAAGAACTTTCTTCTGAAACTCGTCAGTCTATTCTTGTTCTGAGAAATGAAGGCTATTCCATGCGAGAAATTGCCAAGAAACTGAAGATCTCGTACAACACTGTGTACTACTCCCTTCACAGAACAGCGCAAACTGGCTCTAACCAGAATAGAAAGAGGAGTGGGAGGTCCCGGTGCACAACTGAGCAAGAGGACAAATACATTAGAGTGTCTAGTTTGAGACACAGACGCCTCACAGGTCCTCAACTGAAATAGTACATTATTGAAATAGTACATTTCATTAAATAGTACCCGCAAAACACCAGTCTCAACGTCAACAGTGAAGAGGCGACTCCGTGTTACTGGCCTTCTAGGCAGAGTTGCAAAGAAAAAGCCATATCTCAGACTGGCCAATAAAAAGAAAAGATTAAGATGGGCAAAAGAACACAGACACTGGACAGAGGAAGATTGGAAAAAAGTGTTATGGACAGATGAATCTAAGTTTGAGGTGTTCGGATCACAAAGAAGAACATTCGTGAGACGCAGACCAAATGAAAAGATGCTGGAGGAGTGCTTGACGCCATCTGTCAAGCATGGTGGAGGCAATGTGATGGTCTGGGGGTGCTTTGGTGGTGGTAAAGTGGGAGATTTGTACAGGGTAAAAGGGATCTTGAAGAAGGAAGGCTATCACTCCATTTTGCAACGCCATGCCATACCCTGTGGACGGCGCTTGATTGGAGCCAATTTCCTCCTACAACAGGACAATGACCCAAAGCACAGCTCCAAACTATGCAAGAACTATTTAGGGAAGAAGCAGTCAGCTGGTATTCTGTCTATAATGGAGTGGCCAGCACAGTCACCAGATCTCAACCCTATTGAGCTGTTGTGGGAGCAGCTTGACCGTATGGTACGTAAGAAGTGCCCATCAAGCCAATCCAACCTGTGGGAGGTGCTTCAGGAAGCATGGGGTGAAATCTTTTCAGATTACCTCAACAAATTGACAACTGGAATGCCAAAGGTCTGCAAGGCTGTAATTGCTGCAAATGGAGGATTCTTTGACGAAAGCAAAGTTTGAAGGACACAATTATTATTTCAATTAAAAATCATTATTTTTAACCTTGTCAATGACTATATTTCCTATTCATTTTGCTATATTTCCTATTCAAACTCATTTCATGTATGTTTTCATGGAAAACAAGGAAATTTCTAAGTGACCCCAAACTTTTGAACGGTAGTGTATATATATTGTATATATACCCATTCTTAAAATGAGTCATAGCCTTTTTCACCCATGCTGCTAGATTAATTCACATAGGCAGCAGGATACAGAAGCTGTACATTCTTCATCCCTCTTGCACATTTGGCATTGAAACTGAGTTTTGTGGAGAGAGAATCCCCAGTGCCAAAACAGCTGACCCCTGCACATTATTAACATATTTACTTTCTGTGGCTTTGCATTAATTACACAGAGTACATTTCCATAGAAAAGAAAAGTAATTACTTCATGATTATATTGCTAAATCCTCTGTCTCGAGGGGGGGTATTGCATTTATTATAAGTTTTATTTCTTTTAATCACAGAGTGCATGTAATAAATGTACAACATCCAGGAGAGTGTATTACTCTGTTCTGTTTCATTAAAGTACGTAAAAACTGTATTCAGCCACAAGATAATGCTAGTTAAGGGCATAGGGATTATGCAATGACTAGAGGGCTGGAAGATATCTAAATTGAAAGAAGTGTTACGAGACTTGGCAGCTGTCATTCCCTGCACAGACTCACTAAGAGCTTTTGTTCCCGGTTTGACTTGTGGGAATGTTTGGATTAGAGCTGTTTAAGTTTAAACTTGTAAATGCTACAATTTAGTTTACTAAATGTTTACAAAGTATACACTGGGAATTGGAACAACTCTTTCCTGGCCTCTTTCTGAGAATCCAGCTGGTGTACACAATCCCCGACAAGGTTTACAGCAATAGATAGATTTAGGAGTGTTGAAAAAACAGTTAACTATAAATGGTTTTTTAATGGACCAATTTTTTCTTGGACCAGTTTAACAAGCTCCTCAACAAAGGTCATGAACCAGTCTAACCTGCTGAAAACCAGCAAACCACCAGCTCTGACCAGCATTCACTTAATTTAATATGGAGTGGGCAGTTTGTTCATAGTGGAAAATACAGGCAATTGAAGTATAAAGTATATAACTAGGGTCTCTGATTTTCGGTTTTAACCGATAAAAAAAACATCCTGATACAAAAAAATGAAATCGGTGTATATCCAATAAATATCGGAAAGGCACTGGAAATGGTTATTCAATTTACGTT
This sequence comes from Acipenser oxyrinchus oxyrinchus, assembly GCA_030684275.1. NCBI lineage: Eukaryota > Metazoa > Chordata > Actinopteri > Acipenseriformes > Acipenseridae > Acipenser > Acipenser oxyrinchus. The sequence goes on from CM060268.1 coordinate 10,316,111, forward strand.
GACTTGAGCCCTTTCCACAGTGAAATAAATAAATAAAATAACCTACAAAAAAAAGAAAAAAAAACTTTCCCAGTGCAGTTGGGCAAAATCTCTCCTCCTGACTTGTATCGATCATTGATTCGTTCTGAATACTTTAAACCCATTGGTACTTCCTGTTGTACACAGCTGTGTGCATATTTATATTATTATTTATTATCAAATGTGTTGTTTGCAAAGGAATTGCACTTACACTTGCCTTGGTCCTCAACAGATGACAGAATTGCCAGGAAATTAGTTTATTATCCTTATTCCCTATACAATATGCTTGCTACTTTTCAGAGATTGTATTCACGAATTGAACAGCTAGTTAAGTTTGTGAATCTACAGCATACTGTTGGTTTCTGTTTTAAAATGGTCCGTTTTACTATCTTTGACAAGGTTATAAGAGGTATACATCGTGAAATACCACAGTGTGGGTTTTTATTTGCAGAGTAAAATGTTTCTTTTTTGTTATGAATCCCAGGAACTATTTAATGTACAATCTCTTGAACATCCAAGATGAGTAACACATATACAAGCTAACCACACTCAAAATGTCAGTTATTCTAACTTGGTGGGAGCTGTCTGTGGTACTGCAGCTTTCCTGTTCTGTCATATAGCAACAAGGTGTTCCTTTTTTCAAAATGCCATTTTGGGATGAGGATTTTGTTATGCTTCTTTGAACTAGAGTGGAGTTTGCAGGATATATTATTAACCTCCTGCTGATGCAAGCAGCACGTAATGCCAACCAGTGACAAGACAGAGGTTGTGGGTCTGCAGTTAAAATTACCGTGAGGGAGTTGTGACAGGGCAGAAGCTCTACACAGTGAAAATATGTGTTTTAATTCCAAATGTGAAACACAGATCAATATGGCATGTGTAATTCAAACACTAAACTAACTCACTCAGCCCAGTTGCTTACTCATAAGTTCTGTTCATCATCCAAACTAAACAGATAAATATTATTTTAGCTTTTACAAAGCCTTTTTACATGATGGGGCTGACAGAAGAAAAATGCTGACAACATTTACTGGTGGAAGGATGACAGATATTTTGATTGGGATGCAACATTGAAAAGGTAAGTGCAGAAATTTAGCAGGATATGATTTTGTGATCTGCTAGACCTGTTAATTTGACAAAAGATTTTCTCTGAAATTCTACCCCTGTAAAAGGTCTGGTCTCCGATGAAGTATAGTGCACAGAAAGCTAGGATATATAAACAAATAAACAGTTACCAGTACTAAGGAGTCCTGTTTTAGTCCAACATGAAACATAACTATGGGACACCAGAGCTTTAAATCAGGAGCATTTTGGATTGACAACCTTTTTGGACACATTTTTTGTTCCTTGCTGTATCCACCAGGTGTGTTCTAGAAATCTGTATTTCATTGTAGAGTTTTGATTATATAGAACAGAAGTGTAAAATAAATCAATTGATTATTTAAGCGATAGGTCCCGTCGATGAAGGCTCTACCGGGTGGTAGTTCATCACTACTGGAGTTATGAGTCCCGAGCTGAAGGCTTGTCGAGTGCATATCTCCCCAGTGTATTTGAACATCTTAAAGGGTGAAAATGTCCTATGACGTATGACTTAATGTTTTAAACCTGCTGTGGGATGGTAGCTCTGCATAAGGTCTCTTCTTGCTCGGAAAAATAAAGGTATGCAGAACGTTCTGGGATTAGGCTGAAATATTTACCTCAAGTGACAGCTAACTGTATACCTTCCACATACAATGAGTCTAGAAGTGTAAGGGTGCACTGATTTAGAGTAGTGGTGTCTGAATAGAGGATACTCCTTGAACGCTCAGGCAGTACTGCAGTAATTCAACACATGAGAAATTGTACAAATCAATACTTTTCTGTGCACTGATGAAGTTACTCATGCAGTGCAAAAAGCAGTATCCCGCTTTCCTTAACTGCAGACAGGGATACAAATAATTGTCAGACTCTGTCCTTATCTGACACTTTGATTATTTAAAACTCAGACAATAAACAATGTTACTTCTGCTGTAGTATAAAAAAACATTAGTTGAATAAAACAAATGCATCTCCTAGTAAATCGTGGTCCCCTACACCTGATTTGTCACCATTTCATGGCTTATAGTGTTCATGCTTGGTTCAATCATGTCCATCCTTGTTGGAGATAATTACAACTGGTAGAGAACAGTGTGTCCTTATCAAATGCTGAAGAATGTTTTTTGACACAGTGAAGTTTTGAATATCAAATTAGCATCTAATTGTGATTTTATGTTGCATTACTGAACTGAACAGTGCATTCAGTTCCCTTTTATGAGCAATCCCCCTAAAGCGATATACTGCGAAATGTTCTGCATTGTAGATATTTTTAAAAAGAGATGAAGAAAGAAGGTAGAAATGTGGAACACTGTGGCTCAAATTACTCCATTCTTTCAAATAATTTGAAAATTGGTCTCAGTATATTTATTGTGACAAAACACTACACATGCATGTGAGGGTTCTTGTGGTTAGCAACTCTTGTGGTTTGTTTGTGGTTAATCAGTTCACCAGTAACCCCTGATGGAATTACATCCATTCATCTGTATGTCACACATATAACAGCAGAATCGCTTATCAAATTATTTTATCCTATACAGTATATTATGGTGCTTTTGTTATCCATATCCTCATTAATTTGATAACAAATGTATATACATTTAGCATAAATGTTTTTAAAAAACCCTTTCTGTTCTGTGTTTTGTTGATGAAAAACTGAATTCAGTTTATTTATTTATTCTTAAGAAGAGTCCAGGGAATATGGACATATTCTATGATAAAATGTTTCCTGTGGATTTCAGGAAATAAGGATACAGAAAATGATTCCACTGGCAGTGCCACCTGTGGTTACCCTCTGAGGTCAAAGCTCATATGACAGTAACATTTATAATTGCAAGCAGTGTGCAGTCTGACAAAAAAAAACAACAACTATTAACACCTTTTCTTTCTTGTACCACTGCTCAGTTTGAAGTCCTTTGGAAAGGGCCAATTTACTAAATCATGACTGGGTACTGTACATGATGGTTTGTTTTTTGGTCTGTCTCTGAGCTGGTTATGGGACGTTGTGTATTTTACTATTAAGTTATTCAGGTTTTCCTCTTCGAGGACCTGCTGTGCAGTGTAACAGTGATTTATATATTTATTTGCTAAATAAATAAATAATAATAATAATAATATTTATTTCTCAGTTTATTGCTTATATCTCGAAGTTACGGTAGCTTTCACTTTGAATTGAAGATAGCTGTCTCATTGTGGCCATGGGACTTCGTCTTAAAGACCGTTCAAATATATCAGCTTCATACTTGGTAGTGTATTCTGTGATTCTCAAGTGAGGTCATGGGTATCATACAAGAACAATTAACCCTTTTGTGGCAGTCATTTTACAAAGCTGCCTCCGCTGCATAAAAAGCTACACACCTCTAAGGAAGGGAATTACTTACATGTTTTGCAGTTATATAAACACTGCGTGTTAAATGTGCTGACAAACATGACGTTGACCTCTGACCTAATATGGTTGCCATATTGAGATTATGTGGCTGTTTAGGATCCTGGTGAACACTGAGTTATTCTCTTCATTTTGTATTCAGAGGCATTCCATAATTTTCTCAGATAAGTTTCATTACAGGTGCTGTGCAGTAATTATTTACTCACTGCCATTCACTGCCACTCAGTGATGCGGACCACAGGCTTTGGGGTAGTGTATTCACAGTTGGTTCCCAAATGTGTAATATGAGTCTTTCACTCAAGTTCCATTACCAATGCTGTCCAGTAAAAATGAACCAATGTAAAATAGTTTTACAGCTTGTACAAAGACACACTAGATAAGACACCCCCATTATTGGCTTTGGCAGTGGTACACTCCAGTAAATGTAGGTTCTTCTCTGGGGTGAATCTTTACTTTCAGGTCAGGAAATGGTGATATGACAAAAAGAGCAGTTTAAGCTATAAGAGGCCCCTTCACACTTTAATAGCCTTTCTGGTAAATACAATATGAACTGCTGGAGGCTTTTCTTATATATCTTTATCCCACGATCAATGCTTTTAAGCAGGTCCCTTCTTCTTCATTAGAGATTTAGGCAAATAATCCAATAGGCTTTATCTCCATGAATAAAAAGAAGCTTGCATTTCTGCTTCATGGATCAGGAAAGCTTAAGCTCTGTTCATCCTAATAACTTGTGGCAGTGACACATATGCAAGGTAATTGTTTTTGAGCTAAGCAAGCATGCTTTGTTAAGAAGTCAATTTTCATTTACAGATTTTGTCAGTCATTTTTTGTAGCATTTGTGCTGTTTAAAAATAAATAAAAGTTACAAATAGTAATCTTATTTGGGAGACAATCAAGTTTTTTTTTTCTTAAATATTTGTATTAATTCATTTCAAGGTGCTATATTGGGGGTTATATTTCAAGGCATCATACTTTCAACCATTTAGAATTCTATGCTATTACCATTTGGAAATGTATGCTGTGTATTTTATGTATCAACTGTACTGGTAGTTTTGTATCTATGTACATAATGTAGTGTTTTATCGTACTGGTAATGCTGCATATTGTTATGGCAGGTTGTAGGTTGCTATGATGAGTTTGTAGGAGGTTATAATGAGGTTGTATAATGCATTGGTGAGATTGAACATGGAACACTCTTGTTTAATTCTGGTCCCTGTAATGCAAGAAAGGACATTCGTCTTGGAGAGAGTCCAACGAAGAGAAACCAGACTAATATCAGGGCTTAAATAATTTTGAAGAGCTGAATATGTTTAGCATCGAACAAATAAGAATTATGGAGGACTTGGTTGAAATCAAAGTTAACCCTAGCCAATACTTTAAGCATAGCATATGAAGGCTATTGAAGTTGATTAAATTAAACAAGGGTTTTTGTTATAAGAAGGTATACTATATTAGCGTTGAGAAAATATTTGATTTATTATGATATTATCAATAATTGTTTGTGGTGCGACAGGGATGGAAATAACACTCCTATTATAGTTTCACCCATTCCAGGTTTTACTAAGAGCTCGATTAGCCACAGTGTATAGGTAACAAGCTCAGGTGTGTCTTATTAAACTCCTATAAAACCAGGAATGGATCAAGCTGCTATGCAATGGGAGTCTTATTTCTATCCCCACACGATTATTTATTGAACTGAAAATTAATATTGACAATTGTCTTCACCAATAACAGTTTCTGTAAGTCATCTAAAGCTGAAAAAGGCTAAGCACCACTGCTATTGAGATGCTTGTTCTTCTCTCTTCCTTAATATGGATTTGTGTGGGGATATTAAGTTAGTTCCATATAATTTAATTGGACAAAGAAAAATTACTTTAATTCCATTTCCCCTCTATTGTGGAATTTAGTATTATTTTAAAAAGCCAGCGCACAAATATCTGACGTGGAAGAACAAGGTGACAGAAAGAACAACTAAAGGGAAAGTCACAATTAAACAGTTAAAACATTATGTTTATCATCATCATTGTTAACCAATAATATGCTATGGATTTACTTGCTGTGTAAACTACTGTTTCATGGTAGAGATACCTGATTGTCTGAGTTACTTTGTCTGAGTTACTGAGGGCCTCTTGTTAGTCCACACATTCAGTTTTTTTAGATTTGTCATGAAACAGTGGATTATTATATTTATTAGATTCAGTCATAGAGGCTGCTTTTTATTTGTTCACAGAATGTTCAGTTTGCAATTTGTGTTGACTATTGTTCTTGTTATTGGTTTATATAATAAATTGGAAGTCTTTTCAAAATGTGTAGTCATCATAACTGGGTTAAGCAGCTGTAATACTCTTTTGTTTCCTACCAGTGTTTCATTTGGGCAGTTCCCACTTTACATTTCTGTCAGAGCAACGTTCCTGAGTTTACAGTATCTTAGATGTTATGCGAATCTCAGTTCTGGCATTTTTCCAGTGAAGGTTGTAGGAGTATTGGAGGTCTGCAGTGTTGCCCTAGATACCGTTCGGCAGTTGTCTTTGTGCTCTGAAAAACTGGGAAGGAACACTGTAATATAATGTTGGGCGATTCCATGTCAAACATTCTGATGCGTAGGAACCTGCTTATCTCAAACAACGGTTTTCCAGGTCAGAGGTCCCGAGATATCACCTTGAGAAAAAGTGAGTCAACCTGCTAATGTTAGTTTATGTGAAAAGGAATATCTTGGGATCTGTTTCACATTGACTTCATAGATCTCATAACATAGCATTTGATATTAAATAAAAATGAACCCCCAACCTAGTGCTTCATTGAGAAACAAGCCCCTAGACTGTTTACATTGACAGAATCCTGAACGGATGGTGCCGCATGAACCAGGTGAGACAACCACTTATCAAAGCTGTTGAATATTATTTCAGGAATGACTTCAAATAATCTAATTTTAGAAAATGTAGAGCCTCGCAGCTAGCAAAAGTACTGACACCCGGAGGATAACAAGAGTTATCAGCTTCAACAGTGGCAATGTAATCTTTGAATTTTGGAAATCATAAGCTTTACAGAATTTTGTTTTAAATGACTGTGTGTCTTGGTGAAAGAGACTGGGAATTCATATCTCTGTTACACATTTGAGAACCAACTTTCGGTGTTTCTGAGGGAAGCTTCAGATGAGTTACTTTTGCTGTCTCCTGGATATCTGTTGAAATGCCCTTCTATGGGGAATCTGATATCAATGGCCACAGCAATTGGGGAGTTTCTGGTTATTGGGTCCACATATCTCATAGACGGACTGTTAATGCATGCTTATTAATGCATGTGAGTAGACCTACATATGATCCATGTTTGTTTTTCTGTTCCAAGCTTTCCTATGACAGGAAACTGGGTCACATAAATATTAAACAATTACAAATAAATACAAATAATAATACAAATTGGCAAGAATAGAGAGAGCAATCTAATTGTTCCAACCTGTGCAGATAAGTCACCATACCAGCATGGCTTTAGAACTTTCAGAAGCATTCTGCCTGATTCATTTCACAACCAATTCACTCAGGGAGAGTTGGGGTAGGGTGGCGGGTGCTATTTAAGAGCAATAACATACTCCAGGGTGTTATAATTATGGCCCAAAATCTTCAGACCTAGGCTGCTTAATGGCACTTGGATTACCTCGTGCCAAAAAACACCCCAGAGCGTGCAAATTTTGGACCATATTTGAATACCCTGTCGTGTACTGTGTGCTGTTTTGTGCATTCATGAAAGGATGAGGAATTAGTATTATGTGTGGTGGCTTCCAGTGTATTTTGTTTGAATTCCATGCCCCACAGTTCCTTTTTACATAAACTACAATTTGTAAGTTGACCCAGATTTTCTCAAGACCAGATCTCTGGTCGTAACTGACTCAGTGAAGTGATTTCCATGATGGATGTCAGCATGGAATCACCCAGTCATTAGTAATACATCAACAACAAAGACATTGCTTGTCAAACAGACAACTTTTTCTCATCAGTAATGTTCTTCCATTATTGCCAATCTGATTAATTACAATTATGTATTTGCGATCAGAGTCAATCACACGAAAAGCAAATGGTTGCGTGATTTATTGATACATTGTTGCAGGTCTGTGATATTCAGATAGATTGTTCCCATGAAGTCTGTGCCAGGAGCAGTTTGCAGAACGTACACAAAACAAATAGATCAAGAGTCTGTCGTCCCAGTGAATAATTATAATGCTCTGCTGAATAGTCCGATTAGTGCATCCTTAGCCAGCTAAATTTAGTAATATTGCTTGAGATATGTGGAAAAGAAAATCATTTACTCCAATATTTAATTAACAAGTACAGTACTGTAAGTGGTTTCAAATGGCATTTTAAATGACAGATTTGAAAAGTTACATTGTCACATGATTTAAATGGATGAAGGCTGTTCAGTGCCAGAAATTAGGAATCTCCAGACAAGCTTGAAGCCAGGTAAAGGCTGATTTAGAGAAAACAAAATATATAATATTGGAGCAACATAACCCAGACCCACTCAGAATGATTCCAAACACTAAAATAGTACAGAAAATGTAAAAAAGAAATGAAAATGACATGAAACAGTGTTTGGTCTTGCTGCAGTGTGTAAGTAGCTTATTGTTTGCACATTTTAGCTTATTGTATTGAATTACACCAGTATTACTGTATTTGAACTGTCAAAAATATTTAGCCACATTGATACAGTGCTTTTGGGAGTCGTATTTATACTTATTTTCTAATGCTTAAATACCACAAGACTCCCTGAGGCAACTAGCAGGGATTCAAATAAGTAGATCGCATGCAGGACAGAATGTAAAAATGCAGACCGAGATTGCAAGGGCAAACGCGAACCACAAATTGTCTATAGAAAAACAAACTATATGGTGATTAAGCAGTAAACGTAAAAACAATGGGGTGGTGCAATAAATGTGTCCACCTCTGTAAGCAAACAAACAAATAAATGAATAAAAGTGGTGTGCGTACAGTCAAGTAAGCCTCCTTTCGATCTTGTCCAATTATTAAACTTAAAAATATGCAATGGTAGACGTGTTTCCTGTGTAATGTTTTTGAAGCATATCATCAAAATTGGCATGTGGGGATAAAATTGTTTGGTTCCTAGTGCCTAGCCTTATTCCATGACAAGGCTCAGAAAGATTTGATTGATTTGATTGCCCCACTGCTTATTATTGCCGTGAAACATCTCGGAAGAGTGATCGCGTCATCAGTGCTTAGGCACCGAAATTAGAGGTTAAAAAAGAAGAGTACAATGTAAGTGTACAACAGAGAAAAGGTAACGAGATGGAGCTTGTTTCTTTTTTGCGGAAAGTAACTGTAATATTATTACAGTAGTCTCTGCGTAGAGGAACACCTCCTAAGAGAGCACTTCAACTAACAGATTTTTCTCATTGTAAATGATCCGCCTAAAGGAACAGGAACTTTGCTTAAAAGAATACTTCTTTTTAGCACAGACAACGATTCATTTACAACTGATACAGTACTGTTTTGTAACCTGATAACTCATCATCATCAAACTTAAATTCAAATGGTTTATACAAAACAAACTTGTCCCTGCGAGAGTGTCTTGAGGAACACTGATTGGTTTATTCAGTCTTTCCAGAACCACTGTCATTTATCATTGCCTCGTTGTGCATTCTGATTTCCACGAGTGCTCCTCATCTCTACAATATAGCATGTAAACAAACAGTGAAACGCACCGCTAATTCTATTGCTACAAAAAGTTGAAAATTGTTTGAGCTCTTGAAAAAAGTTGCCGAGCAATTTGGTGTTTCCCGTTCTGGTGAGTTGCTTCACCATTCTATTAAATAATATTGTTCATGTCTTGAATATTGCTGCTGTACATGTATTCATAATTAATCTAGTAAGGTCTACTGTACGTTAAACAAACAAAAAAAAAATACATGTCATTTGAAGCTGCTTCATTAAAGAGCTTACTAAACCTCCACATTGTAACTTTGAAGTCAAACAGGTAGGTTTCTAGGATGTAGGAAGCAAGCACAGAAGGCTAGGAAATGAACACCAATTAATTAGATTTTAATTTAAAATTAAACCTGATAGTGGGACATTGTAGCTTTGACATCAACTCAGGCTGTGGAACTGTAGATTAAAATAGAAAAATTAAATAGAGTACCCTCCAATTGGTTTAGCAGTTTGAAATCTAAAAAGCACGTCTATCTGAGTATGATTTTTTTAATTTGTTTTCGAATTAAGGGTGGAAAAAAATAAATAAAAGGAATTCCTATTTGCAGACCTTTTAAAATGTCAAATGGTTTGCATTCAAGCAGCTGGGCTGGGAATCAGAATAACAGGCGATAGTGTTTGCCAAGTCACCCAGCCCTCAGACTTAATGTGGTAAAACTGTGTAAATACATACATGCAATGTAATTTCATATGCATACTTTATTGCAGTAACATATCTCACATACTGTACAATGTGCCATGTTAAATATGAATGTTTTTTTCACACTGGTTTGCTTGTACTACTGAGTTTGATCATAGTTTTCTGTAGCTTACTACTGGTTTGTTTTGCTATTTCTTATTATTATTCTTTTGTTATCCCCGCTGGTAATGCACGTCCCAGGAGACGGGGATATAGTGGAGGGTGGACATACATACGGCTCATCACATTATGATGATTCCTGAAGACTGTCTATTGTGGCATCTGTCTGTCTATCTGTATGTCAAACGTACTTTTGTACATGTACATATAGGGATGTAAGTCAGTGGTCCTCAAAGCTGTGCCCACAAGACCAGTAGTTGAGTAATTAAAGCCATTACATTATTCTGCTCTGCTCCCAATCTGTGTGTGTGTGCCAATTTGTACTTAACTGTTTTATTTTACATTTTAGAACATGTAGTTAGTTGAGTGTTGAGAGGGAAAGGATCACGTTTACGGCTTTATGAGGAATACACAAATGTACCCATGGGTTATGGTGGTCTACTTTCTTTGTGTTACAGTTGAGTATTTACAGCTGTGGCAGACTATGGTAAAAGGATACATTGATTTTGACAGGCATAGGGTACCCATTGCAGAAGTGCTTTGTTTTAATCAATTTAAAAATACAATAATCAGATCAAATACATTTTTGCATTATGATAACAAGTTGAATTGGTTTGTCTCTGCAGGACTGACGGTTCTGCAGAAAGTGCTGGACACTGCTGCAGAGATGAACTGGCAGGTCACCTCCGTGAACGTGGAAACCACCACCGAGGACGGCTACAGGAAACTCTTTCAAGATCTGGACAAGAAAAAGGAGAGGCAGATTGTCCTTGACTGTGAACTGGACAGACTCAACGCTATTTTAAACCTGGTACATTTCTCACATTGCATTCAAAGAGCTGTTGTTCTGTGAGCTTGTTCTTACTGCTTTGCCTAATTAGCCCTGCTGAATACGGCTCTTGAAATTTCTAGGTCAGTTCTTGGGAATCGTCTGTGGAAACCATGGTTTTTATTTGGCGATTGCCTGTGATACAATTAAACATTCTTTATTCACAAGTGGAAAGATGTTTATTCTTCCCTGACAAACAAGGTTAATAGTCTTAGGTATACAGCATTTGTGGGGTTTTCTGATGTATACTCGTACCCAGTTTACTCCAGTTTAGTACCCAATGACTCCTGTCTTGAAATGATGAAACTTTGCTTGTACATTTCTTAATAGAAAATGTTCATTGGCAGTATGTCTTGCATACTTGCTGCCTATATAGATGCTCAGGTTGAAATGAATGGCAGTAATCTCAAGTGAGTGTTGAAGGAGAGGTTGCAAAAGCATTATATCTGGTGTTTATCTGTGCTTCCTGGAGATTTGGAGATTTTTTTTTTTTTTTTGTAAAGCTGGATACAATCGTTTCTGGCAATGTGTTTCACAATGTTTCACAAATCAAGTTACATCATGTCAAATGCCATTTGTTAAGGTGACTACATGTCTTATACTGCTGTAAAAAATGAAAAGCAGACACAGAGTACTGGGAAGGATAGCAAGTTTTCATTTCTGCAGCTGACCTTTTCTTTTAGTCTAATTTTTAGGATTGCAGTGTTACTGTTTTACATATTGTAACAGTAGCATGTTTAAAGGTATAGATTTATAAAGCTTGCAGTCTGATCCAGCCCTTCAAAATCAATCACTTATCAATTATTTAATTTCTTTGAAGCTTTAAATTAAACATGTAATCAGAAAGACCAGTGTCTGAGTATACATAGCAATGCCTGTTCTGCTATGATGGACTAGTCTTTCTTATACTGCATGACTGGTCTGCTGTTTTGAGTGAAGTTATCTTTCTTAGACCTGTCTACAGGTCCACAGTGTTGAAAGAATTAGGTCCATAACAAAAACAAAAACAGTAATAGACAAAGTAGTTAATGTTTGTTTTCGGAATGATTTGTCATTTAACCATTGCGTTGTCACATGATTTGTCGTAATAGATGCACCTATTATTAACACAGCTCTGTATTCCTGTTGACATTTTGATTTTTTCTTGCAGATCATCAGCTTAGGAAAGCATGTGAAAAGCTACCACTACATCTTTGCCAACTTGGTAAGTATCTGGCTTTCTTTTTGATAGTTTTAGCAAACAAGAAAAGCTGAACTATTCATATTGGATTAGCCTTTGTCTTTGTGTGCGTGTGTGTGAAACATCCAAATCAAGTTTGAATGAGGCCAGTACAATAACTTATTTTATAGGACTAAGGTTAGTGTGGATGAAAAGAAAAATTATTAGTTTCTGAATAAATCCTGCTTAAGTAAAACAGACGTCCCTAAAATGTATGGACAACCCTTATAGAATAGTTAATACCATTGGGGTACCATTATATCCCAAGTGAATTCCATTAAAGTGCTCACCCAGTGTTTTAAATACATTTTCTTACACCTTATTGGGACTAGCAATAGCATACAGTAACGGTCCCCCTTGTCTGCTGTTGAGATCTTTTTGGTCCTTTGCTTATATTTTACACTTCAATTTGAAATATGCAGATAATATCATGCTGTAGATGAACAGCTGCTACTGCTTCCTGCCACCTGATCGCTTCATGTGTTGTATTTCAAACTCATATGATGTTCTTACAGCAATCAGACCGTGTGACCCACAGCAATGGGACAAGGATGCTGCCGTTTATCTGCAAGAAACAAAACAAGCACAGATATGATAGAATCTCAGGGCAATAAAGGAGGGACCAGTTATAATGTTAAGAAAGTTAATAAGAAGATAGTTACTAATCCATTAGAACCATTATCCTGCTACAGGATTATATTAGTACTAACACGTCATTACAATGGTTTACCAATGTGTAGCAGCTTATGCTGTTATGCTGGTATGTTAAAATATGAAATGTAAAACAGAATGAAGCAGTTTGATATATGAATTTGTAATCTGCTAGTTGAATGATGGGTGGTTTGAAGATGGGAAAATGGTCTCAATGGTCTCATGTTGGAAAAATTGCTAAACAGTCATTATGGTTTTTTAAAGCTTGATAGAGAACTACTGCACAGAGGAAGTGCAAGATTCAGTTATAATGTTTGAGAGAATTATAGAGCATAGGTGATGTTTGGGGAAATGAAAAAATAAATCAGTAATTCAGGAAAGACATAAATGGGACTTGAGTTGTTGTTTTCTTTTTGCATTAGCCAGGAGTTTATTCTTCTCAAATACATTCCTGTTTTTGCATGTGGTGAACTGTTTTTTTCTTCTCACATCAATTCGCGTGTTGAACAGTTTCCTACTGTTCCCCTGAAAATACTAGCTGAAGGTAATGAATGTTTTAATTCAGTGTGCTAGTTGAAGGAGGGGAGACCGGGCACCAGACTGAGGTCAAGCACTATCGGACCCAAGTCAACTTGATTAGATATGCTTGGATAGTATTTTAAATATAGGACCTGTATCCATCATGTTTGAAATTGTTGTATAACAGGTGAATTGTAGATGACTGCATACTGTGACTGCTGCTGATAATAACAGTAACGGTACTATTTCGAGTGAATGACTTTTAGGTAATGTAAACTAATTATAATTTGTGTTAATAAAGCATTTAAGCAAAAATCGAAGGGAATTTCTAAATATAATCTGATTTATTAATGTAATAATCTGTTAAGAAAAAGAGTGCAACAGAGGATCTGTTTTATAGTTAATTAACAAGCCACACTGCAAAATACAACTCAGTAATATTATTACTGGTATTATGATGATTATTATTATTATTAGTACTCATACCACTCCTAGTAGAAGGAGTAGTCGTAGTTGTAATAGCCGTAGTAGGGCTAGGAGAAAAAAAGTGTGTCAATTCTTAAATGTTTGTTGTGCATTTGGTTTTTATTTTAGTTTTAATGCGTCTTCATACTGAATCACAGATATACGTTGACAAATAGTCTGCTTGGTTATTTCACTAGATTTTACATGTTAAGTTTCCATGTATTTTTGAGGTTTATATTTGTGTTTGTGAAATTTTAAAGACATTCACTGTTGATAGCACAGCTCCAGTTTATACCTTAATGACACAAAGCTGAACTTTTGTGGTCATTATAAAATGTACATTGGTTTATGTTCAAAATACAGCAAATGGCAAATTTAGTGATTCTGACAAGGGATTTTTTGCATAGCCTTTTACCATTCCTCTGTAGTAACACTTGGAATGAAATTCCAATCCAATATTGCAAATGTTATCCAAGCATACGGAAATCCATTTATGTTTATTATCTTTTTTTTTAACTCGGATGTTTTACAGTATGTTGACACTCGAAAGCCTTTGGTTTTTTTATACAAAACATACTTTTACAATGTTATCAACAGTAATAGTATGCAGTAGCCTACAATTCCCCTGTTAATCTGAGTTGATTTATATCTGAGTTGACAGGGCCGACAGTGCTTGGGCCGACTTGGATGAGTTGACTGTGAACCGGGGAAGCCTTGGCAGGGCAGTGGCTGGGGGTTGGGTTGGGGTTGGGGTTGGGGGGGTCGACCTGGACGAGTTGACTGTGAACCTAGGAAGCCTTGGCAGGGCAGGGGTTGGGGTTGGCATCGACCTGGACGATTTGACTGTGAACTGGGGAAGCCTTGGCAGGGGTTGGGGTTGGGGTCGACCTGGATGAGTTGACTGTGAACTGGGGAAGCCTTGGCAGGGCAGTGGTTGGAGTTGGGGTTGGGGTTGGGGTTGGGGTCGACCTGGATGATTTGACTGTGAACTGGGGAAGCCTTGGCAGGGCAGTGGTTGGGGTTGGGGTCGACCTGGATGAGTTGACTGTGAACTGGGGAAGCCTTGGCAGGGCAGTGGTTGGGGTTGGGGTTTGGGTTGGGGTTGGGGTTGGGGTCGACCTGGATGAGTTAACTGTGAACTGGGGAAGCCTTGGCAGGGCAGTGGTTGGCTATTTACAAAAGCTAGACATTTATGAAAATTAATTTTCCCTTCACACATTTGCTGAAATAGGTAAAAAGCCCATTGAATGGAACGTATAGGTTCTTTCAAGTATTCTTTTTATTTAGTTGCTGCAGCTAGTGCATTACCACAAATTGACAACACACATGTATTTCTCAGTGCCGGATTGACCCATTGACCTTCAGTGGCTGAAGACCCCTGGGCATGGTACCTTGACCAAACCTTTGTCCAGAATATGCCCATGTGTGGAAGAACATAGTTCAAGACCTGCAAATTGCCATAAAGTTATCTGTGAAGGGCGTTGGTCAAGTCTGTTCTAAACCTCCATGCATTGAGCATTTGGCAGTGTTAAGGACTGAGGATCAGATCTCCTGTCTAAAAAAATAAAAATAAAACATAATCTTCAATCCTCGAACACCATACTAAATGGTGAAGGCATGGAGGCTCAGAATAGACCAGTTTGCCCCTACGTCTTCATAGACGTCATCGCAGGAGATAAGCACGACCAAGGTGTGATGCAGAACTTCATCAATCACCCCAGGCATCATGGTACTCAGGACAATGATGAACAGACAACCCAATACTAAACAGGGCATATGTGCCTTTTCTATTTCCCTAACAGCAGACATAATACAATTGTTATTTTAACCCAGGGTGTCTCAACATCCAACAGAGCCCGCATTCTCACTCACAGTAATTAGGAACAGGATTTTCTTCCATAGGAGCTGTAGCATTTTTTTTCCTCTTTAAATTTCTTAAAATATATATTTAAGTTTCATGCACAATACAGTACAATACCCACAACATGTATCCTTCCCACACCAGCACACACACTGTGTACAGTACAAAAGGGTATCTGTCTCTTGGGAATAATTTTTGATTTAGTCATACCTGTTTCTATAGTAACCCATCAGATTCACTGCATTGCGTTTTGTTCTGTAGGTGCCTGCTTACAAAAAGAAACAGCACTTCTTTCAATATATCTGGTTGGTAATCCGAAGCACAGACAATGCAAAAGCAGAATTAACAAAACTCAAAACACATGGGGAGGAATGATGCAGTATTTATTTATTTATTTCTATTTCTAGATTTCATGATCATTAAAAAAGTAAGAATATCCCCTCTTTTCCAGGGTTCAGTAGCTTGGTAAAATCAGGTGAGTAGGGTATAGCGGTGAAAAGAGGAGTGGCTTGATGGCGTGAACAGATTAATAACCTTGGTAAATAGTGACTGTACAAAAATAGTAAGAGTGCACATATAATAGCACATTAAACAGGTAAGAAATGAAATACTATGCAAATGTAGATATCGAGTTTCCAGGGTTTACTTCTCTTAGTCCTGTGCAGCTCTCTGGGTACTAGTACAGGAAGCATGGGTAAATCTTATAGGAACTGAAAATAAGACCCCCATTGCATAGCACTTTGATCCATTCCTGCTTTTACTAGGCGTTTAATCAGACACACCTGAGCTTGTTACCTCTACACAGTGGCGGATCAAGCTTGTATCAGAACCAGGGATGGGTGAAACCGCTATGCAATATGAGTCTTATTTCCATCCCTGAATGTAACTGTATTAAAGTCCCTGGAAACACAGTTTAAAGCAAACCTTTAACAAAAAAACTGGTACCCTGATACTTATTTATATTTTGTATAGGAGAAAAAAAAACACACAGGTAATTTAGATTGCTGGTAATCAAATAATCAATAGAGCCAACATTGAATATACACCAGCTAATCCATCTTCTTTAAATCTGTCGGCAGTGCATTGTGTGTCTTGCTTTTTTGTCTTACAAGATTTAGACGGACCCGCTGAGCTATTGAATTTTAATTTGGCCCGCTATGTATGGCTAGGCTGATGCATTTTTCCTGTTTTCAGACTAATGTTAACTGTGCAGCACTGAATGACGTAATAAAAGTGTTGGAACAAGAAGGCAGCCCCCTGGTGATCGGAAGATATTTCTGCCTGGTCCAAAGAGGGACAGCTGTTCTTGTGTGTTTGATAAATCAGCATGGTTCCTGTTCCCTGCCAATCACCAGCCTAATAGCTTTACATTAATCACAGAAAGGCATTAGTACTGTATGTGTGTGTATGTGTGTGTGTTGCATTGTGCAGCACTGGTTTAGTTCTTTGATTGCAGTGCTTTTGCTGAACATGTCATACATAGTTGGATGGTTTAGTTAATAAGGGACGCATTTAAATGTGTATTTAATTTGCTACTACTAAGCTCTTCTCTAAGTGTTTATACAGTGGTAGCCATGGCCAGCTATAAAAATGGTGAAGTGTGGCACATGTTAGGCTCCATGATGAAATTAAGGGCAATGTGATATGCAGTTTAGTTAACCTGTACTATGTCTTTTACATGCTAGAGGGCGTTATCTGGCTAGAAACTAGTTGGTTACCGATTACTAGAGAAATACAATGTTTTACCAGCAGGTCAGGTCACTATAGGAGGCCATCTTCCAGAACGAAGTACTACACGTTTATAATTTGATCAAACAGGAAATTAAACTAAATCCAGTGAAATACTGTACAGTGGATGTGGATCAATGCACAGGCAAACTAAATGTTTTATCTATAATAGTCAAACAAGTTGTTTTTTCTTTGAACAGAGTAACTATACCAGTTACTATAATATACAAGTAATAATGTTACATAAAAGAAAGGTTCCAGAACCCATGACTCCAGTCCATTTACATGCAGGGCCTGTACACACGGGTCATAACCCAAAATTACATTTTCTTATTGGTCTGATAGAGCAATTATTGTCCATATCTTTTCCTTTCTGACACAGGATGCATTATTACACACACAATGTACAGTTTGTAGCAGAGAAAGGGCACGCTGTAGGTCAGATTGCAGTCGGGCTGCAGGTGTTACCTGCTGCTGCATGCTGGAGTCTGAAATGAAGAAATGAAACTGGTATGGCTGAAAGAGTCTTAAAAGAGGAGCAGACACTTAACAGATCCTTAAAGAGAACGAGACCTGTTTTGAAGCACATTTTCCCAGAGGAAAAAAATCAGTAAGCAGCTTAATCACAGAAGAAAGCAGTTTAATTATTTTTGTGAGAAGTTTCTGGTTAGTTCCTAATATGCTGTTTTCCTAAGCTTGATTCACTTTTTCCATGTCTTAAAGCAATTGTAGCTAACATCATTATTCCATAAATCTTATCTGTTTTGCATTTCCATCAGTGCAGAAAGAAACATGTGATATCCAGCGTTGTTTTAGGTTAAAGCAAGTGTACAGTTTATATGCATTGTTCTTATGAAATCTCTTACACTTGCACTTCCTGGTCACTTTACCTCAGCAGTGTCTTCCAGGTCAACACTCTCTGAAAGCTATGAAGGTACAAGGATATGGAGCAGCCCTCTCCTCCATGTTGGATTGTACCTCTGTGTTTTTTTTGCTGGCCAGAGTCCCTTTTCATTTCACTAAACATTCCATCTTGCTTTACTGAAACAGTCGGGTAGGTGAATGTAACATGTCCTCTGAAAAGAGGATACTGTCCGGCACAAGAGCATCGGAGCTCAACACGTGGACCAACATGGAGGAGAGTTCTGGTTTTATAGAGGAAAGGGGAAATGGTACTGGATTATTGTTATTATTATTATTATTATTAGTAGTAGTAGTAGTAGTAGTAGTAGTAGTAGTAGTAGTAGTAGTAGTACTATCACAGTACAAAGTATCACATTACAAAATATCACATTATAAAATATCACATTACAGATAAGAGCAGTTATACAGTAAAATCAGTAGAAAATAAGATCAAATTCAAATAAGAGCAAAATAAAGAATTCAGTAAATTACATTTAAGAGCGAGTCCGACTAAGAGCAGTTAACTTATAGTAAAAATATTTGCTCATACGAGTAAATTCATTTAACAAGCTCAGTTTTGACACCTGGCTGTCCCACCATATAAAGACAGTTGGATTTTCATTTGTTCAAAATTGTTTTCAATTAAATTAACAATAGTTTTTGTCTGTAAATCTTTGTTTCTTAATTCAGTTCTGTAGCAACTCATGCAGTATAGTTAATAGCAAGCAACAGCAAAGGTGTCTCTCCCACTGAGAAGAAAATAATGCTCTCAGGCTCAGTTGGTTGCTAGGCAGCTGCTCAACTTTCTACCAATATATGTAAGTGTCTTTAATACATTTGTTTCATACTATTTTGTTTACTGTCCCTGATTCCCTCATCCTTGTGCTCCAGTTGATTTGCGGTATGAATTTTAATATAAAAAAAAAACTACTGTAGAAACTCGTACCATATGTGTTCTAGCCACAAGGCTCAGGGAGCTGGGGAACAATGGCAAAGAAAGATTCTGCCTTCGCCTACACAAGGCTGCGGGGCTAAAATCTTCACCAAGATATAACTAACAGAGAACAGGGCTAAAAGGAGCTTGGAGATTCACAGAACAGTAGCAAACAACATAGGTTTCACCCTCATACTCAATTTAATATTGAAATATTATTTCAACTTAAAAACTTAAATTCAGTCAGAACAACAGCGTTTTCAGTCAGGACATTCTTGCGCTAAATAACCAACTTATTATAATACAAAATCTTACAGATTTCCTAAAGCATTGAAGCCAAACAATGGGTGAAAAATTGTCGGGGGATCCTGGTGCCGCCTGGTGCGACGTGTTCATCCCGATGAACAAAAAACGTTGTTTTTAATAAAGTTTACTGTTGCTGTCTTAAAACCATTTAGCCTATAAACATTTTTCTAATTGGGCCAGATTATTTTACATACTCTACATCCATTACAATGATATATTTAAATACATTTACCAGCCTTATGCAGCCCTGCCACAGGCCTTATGTAAGAGGCATCAGTGTAAATTTCACAAGTCCTGTGTAGCACAGACTCGTAGCAGTTCCAAGGCTTGTTCTCCTGCAGTCTTGGATGTATCCAAATTTAGAAAATATTCTCTCCACATCAGCTGAGCCAGGCGGGACGCTGAGGATGCGAGAAGCAGCACGGCTTAAATCTGGAAAGTCGGAATTCACTTTCCAGATGATACCGTTTTACTTTTTCTACCCATTTTAGCATGAAAAGTAGTGCAACTGTAATTGCTTTGAAAGCTGTTAACTAAAGGGTGGAATGTGTACGTGGTGAGCGTGAGATTCATTAACAATACGTACAGATACTCCTGTGTGTGTGTGTGTGTGTGTGTGTTGAGTGTGTGTATAGCTTTCACTACATTGCCTTACTTTAAGCAGACAGCTTTGCATATACATGCAGTCTAATTTATTATTAACATAAACACATACTGTATATCTAACTTAATTTTATTGTATTTTCTTATTTTGATGCACTTGAGCTGTCCAAAATTCAGGTGAAAATCGATAAAAAATGAATAATAGTTTTTGTAAAACCCGGGAATTTTTCAGTAAAAATCTGAAATAAATTGAAAACGAAAGGCCCTGCTCATAGGTTAATGGGAACGTGTCGGTAATAGGCTTGTAGATTAACCAATAAATGTACTAGGCACTTGTACTATAGATTTCCTGCCTGAAAACCTTACAAGCTTTATATTAAAAACAACCATTTTTGAAATACATTTGAGAATGTAAATAGTCGATATAAGCTTTTATCAGCCAGGTAGATTTTAAACTACGTCTCTTTTAAAACAGCCGTGCTTTGAGTTTTGCTCCTTCTCTCCAACCTTAGCCTAGCCAAGTGGGTAGGCAGTCTAATTACCTCCCCTCCTATCTGTCTGAACCGACTGCGAGCTGCCAATCAACATTTCAAGGCGACATCAAGTCAACTAAGAGGAGAGGCCGAGAGCCAAAACCAATTTTGACTTGGCATCTCCCTCCGAAGAGGTAAACTCAAAGCACAGCACAGGCAGTTCTAAATGTACTTGACTTGAATACATCTGATAGCTGCCACTGATTGAAGGTTGACATGATTATCCAATGTCTGCTTGACCATTGGCGATGGTTGCACAGATGTTCCTGTGAATCAGATGATCACATTGGTAATTGTATTTACCTGCCTGTAACTTTTTGAATAGCTTTACATCCTCTATTGTTACTTTGTCTGACTTACGCATGTCAAAAAAAAAAAAAAAAAAATACAATTAGAGTAGAGAGTACTTGTACAATTTACTGTCAGTGTGACGAACAATGAATCTTGAAATAATGTAAATGTAATGTAAATGTAAGTCCTGCAATCAGAGCAATTATCTAGAGACTGTTTAATTATGCATTATATTTACCTATCTTACAATCCCTAGGTTCAAGCCATCTCTTAACCCGCTTGCTTATTTGGGGAAGGGCTTAGGGTTGGGATCTGTGGAAAAAGCTTTGGAACGTCTGCACTGGGGCTGCAGTACAAAATCCCCAGCACTTACTCCCACACCCCAACGACGCAGAGCTTGAATCTAGCAACATCTTGCTGCTTGAGACTGCAGTGAGAACTCACTGTACTTCATTAAGATGCAAAGCATCACCACATTTGTTTTTTGAACCAGCATACACTGGCAGGGCTACATTACTTTTTACTGTGGTAAGAATTCCCCAAATTAGGTTACTGATGCTGCAAACTTCCACGCACCCAAATGATTCACCTGCTGTACCACACAACAGAGACGACTGCATCTCCTCAAGCAAGCTGTGCACCGCTTAGTGTTATTCAGTAGTGGTGCATTCGTCAATCTAATTTCCTAATCTATTATCGCATATGCATTTATCGACAGTAATCGATGCATCAACAACATTTTCAAAATCAAGCATTAGGATATTTATCAGAAGATTTAGTAACTAAAAATGCTGCTGCGCATACTAGTTAAACACCAAAGCACAACTTACATTGAAAAGGGAACACTTAAGAATTAATGATAATAAAAAAATGAATTCTGTTTTGTTTTTTAACAGAAGTCATTTTGTTCTTAAACATGCTTGTTAATTAACATTGCTGTTAACATTCTGTCAAAAGCATTCACCATCTACACAAAGGCCAATACATGGCCAAACATCACTTTAATGTCCTCCCTTTCCTTTACCCCAAAAAATGACCATATGTTGTGTCAGATTCTTCAATTAAATTGTTTAGCTTTAATTTCTAAATCAGGAAAATGTAAATACAAATATGATGTTGCTTGTCCAGTGCGAATCCAGAGGTCGAAGGTTTGTATCCTAGCAACGCGCTGACGTTGGCTAACTACCATACTAGCACTACTATAAGCGCATAACTACATAATCAATGTTTTAATACAAACCGGCAATGGAATACATAATTAGATATTGTGGTGGTGGTGCTTCCTTTACATACCAGTCTTTCACACAATATTTTCATAATATTTTGTGTCAGTCTATTGCATATAAGTTCAAAAGCTCAGGGTTTCTCCATATATGCTGTGAAGTTTGCTCACATATATTTCTTTATTTTACAAATGAAAACTATTAAAGTATTAATAACATTGCACAATATGCAATCTCTTGTAAAAATAGTACAGTACTGGTCACAGGACAGTTTATGAATCTTCTGCATGTAAATATGGTTTAAAGGAAAAAAGGACAACAAAAAGAATGATAAAATGAAGCATAATTTGCATAATATGAATGTGCTGGATATACCTTTCGGATAGTTTAACCCTGCTCATGATGGAATGAAAGGTCAGTATATAACATGGGGTTTGCACTTTAACAGGGAGTTAGTTAGCTATTTCCTTCGCAAACCTTTAAGAAACTCTTTGTTTCAGGATGGAAGTAATGACCTTTCTGCTACTTCAATGATCATTTCTTATACCGCCTATTGCCACCTCAGACTAAATGACTTTAAGGAACAGCACTAAATAGTGATTAAGAACACGTACAGTGGGATAATAAATAGATTAAGCAAATCAGAGGGTATGAATACTTGCTTTAATGCATCTCCCAAGTTACTGAACGAACTGCATAATCAATAGGAAACGGTTAATTGTGTCTTTTTGTTATTACTAAATAAACCTGTATGTGTGTCGTTGAATCATCCAGCAACCATTTATACTTCATTCTGTATATTGTTTACTATTGGTTATTACTGTTTCAATTAGGTCTCAATTAATAGTACAGAAATCTTTTGGGTTACAAGAGGATATTTGGACCTAGTTAAAGATTTTCCTGACTGGCTGCTGTACGTTGAACACTGTGTTCATAAACTTACCTTATGATTCCTGGGTTCAAATGATGTCACAAAGTGTGCGGGTGTCCTCACTGGACAGCAATATTATAACACCTGTACACAATTCAGCCCATTTTCAGGGTGTCTCAAAACAAGAAGCCAGGGATTGGAAGGGCATGGAGGCTGAACTGTGGTCCCTCCAGGGCAGGCTTGAGGCATGCTCACAGGCAGTGTGGGGAAGCTTAAGGTTTCCTTATTGTGCTTTCTCTGCTCGGTGGATACATTGTGACAGATTGGTGCCAATACAACAGTAAAATCATTTACAAAAAATACATCTGAAAACCAAGTTGTGTGTGTTTTGTTTTTTTTTCTCAGGGATTCATGGACATCGACTTGAATCAGTTCAAGCACGGTGGAGCCAATGTGACTGGGTTTCAAGTGATGAATTACACAGACCGGAATGTCAACAGGATCATGCAGCAGTGGCTGGAGTTTGATAGCAGAGAGCATCCCAGGGAACCCAGGAAGAGGCTCAAGGCAAGGCAGAGCTGTATGACCTTTTCAGCCGAAACAAAGATTCCATCAGGGCTTTCTTGTCAAACGTCAGCGAGGTGGTTTGGAGGATGTACACAGAACACATAGATGCATGTATAATACCATGTTCAGACACGTGTGTAATACCACGTTAAGAGACGCATGTATAATACCATGTTCAGTGACACTTGTATAATACCATGTTCAGTGACACTTGTATAATACCATGTTCAGACAGATTTCTTAAAATCCTAGGACAATACCCTTTACCCACAGTGCTTTTCTAAAACATGACCTGAAAGATGGCCATGATATTCCTACTAAGAGGAGGACTTAACTAAAACGTACAGCACAAAATCATTGAGACCTTCAGAAAGACTTCCAGTAACATTTTTTTACTATGTTTCTGTTATTACTAAAGATAGTTGATTCCCCAAAACATGCCAAAAAACCCACGTTGACTATCAATAGATCTGTAAGCAAAAGCATGTGATTGTGATTTACTGTGTTAGGCAAACCACCTTCTACTTTTGTTATGCGATTCCTACACAACATTAAGAACGTAATATTTACAGCTACCCTGGCAACCACTTCACACAAGCACAATGCAACTCAGTGTAGAAACAGCCATGTGTTTCTTTGATAATATGTAACCCTTGTAATGACTAGGATGTTAACCTGTGCAGTCTGTTTTCTGTATCCAGTATACAGGAGCGCTTACCTATGACGGTGTCAAAGTCATGTCTGAGGCCTTTCAGAACTTGAGGAAGCAGCGAATTGATATTTCTCGAAGAGGGAACGCTGGTGATTGTCTTGCCAACCCTCCCGCACCATGGGGCCAGGGGATAGACATTCAGAGAGCGCTGCAGCAGGTACAACACCCGCGCCTTGTTTAGGCTTTTCAAGTGAAATCAATATGTAGTTTCCACCTCTTAAGCAGAACACAATGTAGCTACTGCGTGTCAGGTTAAACATCACCTTAGCATGTCAAAGTTGTGGTGGTGGTTGCTGGCTTGCTTTTACAGCATTGTTACATCACCATCTAGTATTGAGCGACAAATAAGACTAAAACCCGGTACACACTGCCCCAATGTGTGTTAAACATGTTTAAACTTTGCGAGCCGACTGAAATCGATCGGCCAACCTTGTAAAATCACTAACAAAGCATACTACACGGCCCGATGAAATCGAGCAGTATGTACCAGGCTTTACGGATTTAAGGGAACTACAATAGTTTTCCAACTCGCAACCACAGTTTGAACCGAACGCAAAAGGCATGGCCTGTTTGTGTTTGTGAATTGTGGAACATTCTGGAAACTCTCTACTTTCTGTCCTGTCTTTTTTTTTTTTTTGCTCAGTGTGTATTTCTCTTTTATTTAATGCTTTAGCTTCATTCTGGGATTACATTTGAACTGTAGTGCCGCTCTCCTAATAGAAAGAAATTCCAATTAACAAAAACTGTGATAAAGATAATTCAGCTGCTAAAATTGCCAAAAACATCAATTATCGTAATGACACTGTTTGTTGTGTTCTTTGGTAGTTTCCTAAAGCCACATTGATGATAGTTGCACCATAATTCAAATATAATCCCAGTCTTAAATACTTTGCCTTAGTTAGTAAAACTCATTCATAGTGAAACATAATAAGTGAAGCAGTACATACAATCTGTAATAATGATTATCTTACATTAAATACTGCTAATATTTTATATCTTGACTTTTATATCTACCTTTTAAGCCATTTACCTACAAGACTCAATTTGAGGTGATTTACACTGCCAGCTTCAGTATGTAGTTCATTTAACCAACATGTAATGCTAGCCTGTTATTAAATGGCTATGAACATCGTTATTTACTCTATCAAAAGAAAAAAAAACTGAAACACATTATTGTTGAAATGGGTGCATAGAGAGATTATCCATCCAATCTGTTTAGAATTTTCATTGAGTCCTCTCAGGTCAAAGTCACTCGCAAGATCTTGCAAAAAAAATTTTTTTTAAAAATTCTTAATGGACTTCTTTCACAAAGATTTTCTTTTCTGCATTGCATTTGCATCAGAACGTATATTGCTTCACAGCAAGGAGTAAGCCTAATTTTACAGAACAAAGAAACATTGCTTTGCATTTAACATGAAGCTTTAGAAAGTCCTAAGCTACCTTTGAAAGGCTCAGGCACTTCCCCAATTATGTACAGTTTTACACTGATGTTGAATTACTGTTTTTTAAAATCTACCTGAAATTCTGGGCTTATATGTATCATTCGTGCATGAATAAATGACTTGATTTGTTCGTAAGCATAGCGTTTGCATTTGTCACACGCATTATTAAATCATGATTTATCAATCTTGCGAAGGCTCTCGTACACGCGTTGCTAAGTAATAGGTGTTAACAAATCTCAGTGTCACCAAAGTTATTGGCATGTGGACATTTGCATTTAAAACACCCCTATATAGCTATGTATGGTAAATGTAGCTGTCTGTCACTGCTCAGTTTTCTAGGCGAGTGCCCACACTTGCTTAAAAAAATAAATGAATTGTTGATTGCGCCTGGCCATTTAGCTGCAACATTTATTAGAGGTAGACAGGCATCAGATATAACCTGCACATTCATTGATTGGTACTGTTTTCTGTTCACGAAATTAAATTCATTCACTCTTGGTGCTTTCGTTGCTACATGAGTACAGCCTATAGCACCGATCGTATTTGGAAACTCAGCAATTGAATTACAATCCCGTTTTGCTCCACTCTGCTGTTTCCTATAAGGAAATTGAATTTACTGAGGACAGAGTGAAATGATCGAGTCCCAAACCCTAGGCATCAATGCGCTGAAAGACGCTTGGGAAATTCCTGTTATATCTCTGATCTGCCTTTTAATTATTAATGATATTTTTCTTTTATGTATTATTATTATTATTATTATTATTATTATTATTATTATTATTATTATTATTATTACCGGTATTCATTTTTTTGTTTGTTTTTACATATGCTCTGCTCAGTTTGTAGCCTGTCTTACTCTATGCACCTGTCAAATAGGCTTGCTGCCATGTTGTTTTCAAGCTCTGGTATAGCTCATAAATCCAAACTGATAATTGAAGTTGTTTTTGTTAGCAGTTCTATAGCTATATAGAGAATAATGTGCCTCTGCTTACTTACAGGTTCATATAGAAGGCATGACTGGAAATATTCAGTTTAACGAGAAAGGACATCGCACCAATTATACCATCCATGTGATGGAGATGGCACCTATTGGAGCTAAGAGGGTATGTTTTCAAATTGCTTAAACTTCATTTACATGCTGGAGATAAAACTGTAATTTACTAAGAGAAGTACACAAACATGCCAGCTATATTACTTCATCTTTTGTGTACTGTACTTTACCTGACTAGTTGTAAAACAGTTTATGATCTAAACTGCTATGCAGTGAGTGAGGTTTAAAGTGTCATTAGAAAAAATAATAAATGTTAAAGCTAGAAAGAAAGGATTTTTAAAGTCTTATTTTACTCACTTGTCATTCATGTTATTTGATTTCCAATTCTTATTATTGTTTCTGTTTTTCTTCACATCATTGGAATCTAGTTATAAAATGTCAAAACACAGGAAGACCCCACGCCTTGCTCATTTTATAATGTGTATATGATCAAAATGGAAACCAAATAACATGAATGACATTTCCACTCTACCTTTAAAATTATATTTTATATTGTCTACATGGTCCTGTTATTTTGTGTATTATTAGAACAATATTAAATATTCTTCAAGGCTGAAGTGAGCTGGGGAAGCATGTTAGTATTGCACTGTGCAGGCCGCGGGGGACACAAAGTATTCGGATCTTTAACATCAATTAAATATTAGGAAAATGCATTTTGTAAAATATCCCTTTAAGGTACTGTAACATGGGTGGGGACATATCTTGTAACCTTTCTTTACGTAACCTAAGCCCTAAGGTATATTTGTTTTTGCATAATGCCATTGCATCTCTTAAGAGCTTCGACTGTCTGCAAAGTGACAATATGTAAAACCAATAACCAACACCTCCAGGGCACATTTTGTTCTGTCACCATAACATTTTTAAACAAGTTGTAGAATTGCATATTTAGGATGTCATTTTACCTTCATTAGTGCCTTGTTTAGTATTATTGTCTTCAGGCTAAAATGTACAGTTCTTTCTACACAGGTCGGGTATTGGACTGAAGACGATAAGTTTGTGAGCACAGAGACAGACTCCCATGCAGGAAATGAATCTACAGGGTTACAAAATAGGACCTACATCGTAACGACGATTCTAGTAAGTAATGTTAATGTCATTTCACAGGGCGGGAGCTAGGGCTGTGAGAGGAAGGGAGTGTTTTTGCAACTTAGGATCGGAGGCTCGGCCTCTAGAACAGGGGAGAGAGAGAAGGATGGCCCGGACTCCAACCGAGAGAGCCTTCCCTATGGAGTCGAGGCCTCCGGGCCCCTGAAACATAGAGTCCTCTGACTTCTCGGAGATTCGCTATAGGCTCGGCCTCGCGACTTGGTCCTAGTTAGCGACCGGGTTCGACCCTCAGAGGATGGAACGGTTCATATGAAGCCTGAAGTAAGGAAGAAAAGAGAATCTGAAAGAACACAAATAATTGTTAGTTACGGGACTCAAGCACAAAGACTATGAGGGCCATGTCCCAGGAGAATAAAGGAGGAAGTAAGACAGAGCCATCTTTCATGAGGCAAGATAAAGCACATGAGCTGTGAAAGAATAGTGTGGCCGGTGGTCCCTTCTGACCGCACGAAGAACCTGTGGAGGTTGGGGAAGTGAGGGGACCGACACAGAGGCACGCGGCATATGAAAAACTGAGGAGGAGGAGGAAATAGGGAGTTAATGATGATAGACAGGTGAAATTAGGAAGGAGCGAAGCCCTGGCTCACGCGCCCCGAACTTTCACTAAAGTTAACATTAAGTTATGTTGTGATCTGAGAAGTATGTACCCCCTCATACAGAAACCAAGGAAAGCCAGGTAACAATACTGGGAATCGTAATGTAGGCTTGAAGTGTGTATCCTAGCAACGCGCTAATCTACCGTACTAGTACTAGAAGCAGCACACTCACACTCAAGGTTTTAGTGCAAACTGGCAACAGGAGACTTAAAACTGGGTACTAATTCAATGCATCGTTTCACCAAAATGTAATGGAAGCTCAGTAAAATTTAAGGACAGATGATCAATAATCGATGCATCGATTAATTGTTGCACCCCTAATAATAGGATATGATTCCCATACTTTTTAGACCTCTGTTGTGTAATCGTAAAAGTCTTTTGGGTTTACAATAGTCTTTAAACGCTATTTTTGACAATAGTAGCTGATGAAAAAGACAACTTGATGTGAGAAAACTATCAATACAATGCAAACAATATATATTTTGTATGTTCGGGGTTACTTGCGGTGCAATCAGCAACCAGTTTTCAAATCAAATATCGGACAGATAATCGGCACTCAACCAGCAATCAAATCAAATGTGATTGCAAATCCTTTCAGGTTGAACTGAAGGAATCTTCTGCAGAGAACTGTTAATTGTGTTCACTTAACCCAGTTCGTGGTGCAGTTTACAGTGTTTCTATTAGAGGTACAGCATTGTGAGTCCCATCTGTGCTGTTATTTGCAGTACACTATGAAAAAGTCAATTCACTTTATAAACAGTTAAGAAAAGCAGCAATACACTGCTGTCTTTTCTTTTGATTGTGTTTTTTTGTCTTGGATCAGAGAGTAGTCAAAATAAGTTTCCATAACAGGCCTGCTAAAAATACCACCTTCTACAAGAGAACATTTTTCAGGTGTGAAAGGTTTAACATTTTCCCCAAGTTTATTGATCTCCTCAGGTGTTACCCAGCCTTAAAACGGACATGACTGCTTCCGCTGGTCTATATCGCAATATGTAATCTTTATTAGTTCTGTTTGTAGGGAAGGCAGGAGATGGCTAGCTGGGCAGCAGCTGTGGAGATATGATATGACTCAGCTGAACAGTTCATGAATTACTCCCTTTGTCTCACTATACTGTGTTTATTCTTTACTGCTGTGATAAATGTAGGTTCAACATTGAATATTCTTTAGATACTTTATGGTTTTTATAAAGCTTTGACACCCGTGTCATTTACCATGCTTGTTGTATTTCACAGAGCTTTTTCTCTGCTTAACTTATGTTTTTAAAGAGTGAGTAGCATCAAGCGACACATTTCCATTACTGTTTTATGGTATTTGATGTCATTCCGAGTGTTTTCAGGTTCTGTTTCTGGAACTAACAGCCTTCCCCTTCGCATTTAAATCATGTGACAATGTAACCTTTGAACCCAGCCCTACTGACTCTTAGCTGTTCAGTCCCGACACTTTCACTCCAGACAAGCTCAAAGCCAGGTAACGCAGATTGAGAGAAAAATCATGATAAATCAATATGGAAGCAGCAGAGTTTGATAGCAAACACCATTAAATAGTAAGGGGGATTTAAAAAGCAATTAAAAGTACATTTTAAGCTTGTTATTTTTGTGCTTCTTGTACACAAACTGAAACACAAACTTGGTATACATTTCAATCAATGCATATTTAAATTATCATTACCGTCTCATAAGGAACTTTTTTTTACCAGTACAATCTTCCTCATCAATACGTGTCCAGCGCTGTTTTGTTTTTTTTTGCCTCCCTGTGATTTGCCTTTTAGCAAGTCTATAGACCATTGTTCATCATTCTCAGATATTGTTTATCTCTGTAGCTTCTGTAGAAATGGAGAAATGTCAGGCGTCTACCATATCCACGTTCTACTTCACCGATTTCACATCAGAATTCCATTCTCTGCGTGGTTGACTGGGGATGGGTATTCAGTAAGAGCCTGCAGCTGGGGCACGAACCTGCAGCCTTTCATACTGCAACCCAGTGCTCTAACCACTGAGCTGTAACTGCCTGCATAACCAAGGAGACACGTACTGAGCATGCATGGTGTCCAGAGTGGAACAAACAGGCTCATTCAGTTTGAAAGAAAACCAATAGTAAATACCATGCAGTTCCTTTTGATTTTTTATTGATTTTTCACACATGCATTGTTAGTTTTACTGTATATATGCATTGAATTGCACAGAGGAATGCTTGAGTAATAGCATACTTTTTTTTTTTTTAAATTTAGTAGTCGGCAATTGTTTTTATCATTTTCTCCCAATTTAGAATAGCCAATTATTTTTAGGCTCAGCTCACCGCTACTACCCCCGCTGAGTCGGGAGCGCGAAGACGAACACACGCTGTCTTCCGAAGCGTGTGCCGTTAGCTGACCGCTTCTTTTCACACTGCAGCCACCTCAGAGCTACAGCTTCGGAGGACAACGCAGCTCTGGGCAGCTTACAGGCAAGCCCGCAGACGCCCTGCCAGACTACAGGGGTCGCTGGTGCGCGGTGAGCCGAGGACACCCTTTTTTTTCAGCTTCTCTCTACCTCTCTCGGCCATTGAAAGCTTTTCTCTGCTTTTTCCGGAGAAAAACTGACTAGGGACCTGTGATTGACACCTTTTTGTTGGACCGTAAAGGAAAAATTTGAATGTCGGACCTGGTCTGACATAGGACCGCGAAGGATTAAACTGTGAGAGGAAATTTACCAAATATACATACCAATTTCAACTACAGCATGTCTAGAACTTAAATTCATAATGGCCATATTAGAGCACAGCCATTACACACCACTTCTCTAACCAAGCTAACCCACACTGCCCACTCACAGGAAACAGAGTGCAGGGTTGGGTAACTCAGAGGCTTAAGTGATACTTTTAAAGCGACAGTTCTCAGTTTCTAACAACTACAATTATACAGAAAATATAAATAATTACAATAGAAATAAAGTACTTTTGTGTACTCCACAATATACTGCAGTCCATTGTGATTGTCCAGGACCATTAGCCTTTTCGATGGTAAACAACTTATGAAATGTAGCTTTCAGTTTAACAGGTAACTGTGCTATGGACGCAGTAACTGCCACCTTGTGTGCCACGTAAAAACCTTTCTTTTTAAGTATTTTACAACCAAATAACTGTGTATCAAATAGAAGCTTATGGAGCATGTTTTACTTGGCTAAAGGCATGTTATAAATGAGATTGTTATACATAGGGGTAATGCGTACATTACGCTGGAAGTCAAATTTCCACCACTCTAAACAAAACGATTTCAGTTCTATCAGATTTCAGTATGATGCAACTCCACGTTACAAAAAGATAGTGTTTGTGTAATGTCTGTAGTGGGGTGCAGGGTGTATAATACCAGGAGCCTGAAACCAGGTATGCAGTGCAACACAAATGTTTACTGGGTGACACCACACGGATGTATTTACAATAATTCAGTAACTCAGTGCTCGTAAACAATCTTGCCCAGTCCAGTCCGCCGAACCTTCCTGTGGTTCCTGTGTCCTTGACAGAATTAGTCCTCCTGGGAAAAGCAAGCTGCAATTGTAAATCCTCTGTGGTTGTGGCTTTTGTTGTTTTCTTGTTATCGTTCGCTCCCGCACCAAAACCACTCCAGCTCAACTTCCTGACTCAGCCACACAGTTCCCTAGATGTATAAAACCCCCAGCCCTGTTAACCCGCTACAGCCAATTGCTACTCAATAAAACTGTTTCTGAAACCTCGGTCTGAACTAGCAGGAAATCAGTACACCTGTGTAATTTAACAATATAAGGTATGCCAGGGGTTGGCCACTGCTGCATTTGAAGACACTGTAAAATGACAAGGTCTTTCAAGTCTACTGAAAAGGTTAAAGAAAGCTCTGGGTGTGGAATCTAAAATGTGGGCTGTATCCATTTCTTTAGCAGAATTGAAATAAGTATATATAATTTATTTTATTTTATTAATTGTTTTCTCTCACAGGAAGCTCCCTATGTAATGCTGAAGAAGAATCACGAGCAGTATGAAGGCAATGAAAAGTATGAAGGCTACTGTGTGGAGCTGGCGGCGGAAATTGCCAAGCATGTTCGCTACAAATACAGACTAGAAATTGTACCAGATGGGAAATATGGAGCCAGAGACCCAGATAGCAAAGTGTGGAATGGCATGGTGGGAGAGCTGGTCTATGGTGTAAGTTTCTTTTGTAATCCACAACTTACAGATGCTATGACTGTGTAGAATAGAGGTGCAACCCTAACTGAATATCAGACAGATAATCAGACTGAGAAAAGCAAAAAATGTGTAGACCTCAAAAAAGCCTTCAAATTCAAATGAAAACATGTGCACACACACACAGGAATCACAACTGTATGAATAATTCAGTGCTTGGATCTAACATATTAGAGCTAAACCTTTCCTGGAAGTTAGTTATGACTCCCCAGCTGATTGAAAGATGAGCTTTTTCTTCTGATTGTTTATAACATGCCCTCCTCACTTCAGTGAACCATTTACTATAGAGACTATTTTTTATGTTGTCTTTAATTCAAACTTCTAGAAATAAAGGGAAAATGGTTCTATTGTCAACAGCATAGGAGGGATTATTATAATAGATTTGTATTTCTTTCTTTTTTTTTAAATGTGACACTCCTGTAGTTTGCTGCTGCTTAGTTTGCATGGGTTAGTGAGTGACAGGTGGCCTTTAGAATGTTTCCTGTCTCCCAAGATCCACTGCTAATTTAACAACGCAAACTATTAATTTGTAAGCCAGTCGTATTTTTTTAAGTAATAATTTTAGAAATGAGATCTTTTCAAAAGTAATAATGTGAATGGACACCTAAAATCCCAGAAAATGAAACTAGATACTGATTCACTGTGTCTGCAATAGGATTCCATTCTTGTTCAGTGGCCTTCAATAAATATTGCTTCTTAAGTCCTTTGGGGCATGAACTCTGCAAAGAGTGTAGAATGGTGCTTGGAGGCTCTTCCTTGTGAAACTCAAGTCATTTGTGCAGTCTAGTCTAGGACTGTGGGCTTCAAACCTGGGAAGGTGAGACTGATTCCCCAGCATTGGGGATGGAGATAAGATCACATTTGAATGATCTAAACAGAACCGTTTTGGAACAGTTTAGATTAAGGAATGTTCTGTCAATGATTCATTTGAAGCACAGTTTAACAACGCAGTTTGTAAAAGGAAGTTTGCAGATTTTATAGGATCCCCTACTATTTGTAAAATTGTAATAAGTACCAGTCAGAATGTCAGCAGCAGTAATAAAAACAAAAAGAAAATGACATTTTTAAGGTACTTACTACTTAAATAACCTCCCTAGGAAATATGTTAGCGAGAAATAAATACTTTAAGGGCTTAATACACATGTACTGTATTATATATTCAGTGTACGTAGATGACTTGAGTTCTTATCAAAAAGCATAATCTTCATTTCATACTCTTTGTCACTCTCACAGCACATATAATCAGGCTAATAGATTGATGATGGAGCTATAATCAGACCACATGCTGACAATTAAATGGGATTCCCAAATCTTGTTATTGTTTAATATATCAATGCTTAATCTATTGCTATCTGAAAAGAACAGAATCTCTCGAAACCCACTTTCATAATTTGCATTTGTTTCATTTCAGTGCATTATTTATTTGTTGTGAATATTTAACAAAGGGATTCAATTTAAAAGCACAGCGCCAGGTTTATGACAGTATTTTAATGTCACTATTCAAAACATGAAAAAAATTACTGTCCCAACAAAAGTCATCCGTACAGACTGGAATATTTCAAATATCTCATCCATAACAATAAAAAAATAAGGCATACACTAGACTAATAGAAAAGCAGACACATGTAGACAAATGTGTCTTCACCCGTCTAAAGCATACAAGCCAAAATATTTGTCTGGCGAAGTCACTAGCCGAAGCGTTTGTCTACTGGATTGAAGTTGTGCAACACCATCACCATCTACGGCTTGGTTTTTTAAAGCAATCTAACTGAATGATCTCTTGTTTCGTTTCTAGAGGGCGGATGTTGCAGTTGCACCCTTGACAATCACATTGGTAAGAGAAGAGGTAATTGACTTCTCCAAGCCGTTCATGAGCCTGGGTATTTCAATCATGATCAAGAAGCCTCAGAAGTCTAAGCCAGGGGTGTTTTCCTTCCTGGACCCCTTAGCCTATGAGATTTGGATGTGCATCGTCTTTGCCTACATTGGGGTCAGTGTAGTGCTCTTCCTGGTCAGCCGTTTCAGCCCCTACGAGTGGCACTGTGAAGAGTTTGAGGAGGGGCAGGATCAGCAGCAGCAGCAGCAAAGCCAGGAGCAGCAAACCAACGAGTTTGGGATATTTAACAGTCTCTGGTTCTCCCTGGGGGCCTTTATGCAGCAAGGATGCGATATTTCGCCAAGGTTGGTCACCACCCCCAATACCTTTAACTTTGTGCATTTTCGGTCCCATACTGATGCCATGGTGCATATACTTGTATTTCTTTCTTTTCTTTTGACCGAACCCTTTTCTGTTGTCTTTTTTTCTCTCTGTAAAAAGACGTACTAACGGGGAATGCATGAATGATACTGTATGTGGGATGTCATTGATGCATTTCTAATAGAAAACTTATATACACCATGCCGAGGCCGTAAAATGCATAGAGTTGGTGTAGCTGCCACCCTCTTGGAGGGGTACCGTGTTTTTGCTGCATATTCCCATTTTACGGTCAACGGTTCATGTGTATATAAAGATTCAACTAGAGATAAAGCAGAATGAGGAAGATTAGGAAGGTGTTAAAGGTGATGTTCCACACAGGTGGATTTCAGTAGGGTTAGGTACAAGTAGTGAGCCCTTATCACTGGTCCTCCCAAGAACTGACTGCAGACAGCTGTGATTTATACTATTTGTTAAATAGGCCTGTACAATGAATGTCAACAAGCATACTAGTTTATTTCAGCTCCAATCTGCAGCTCCTTAAGTGATTGAAGATAGCTCTGACAGCTCAGAATAACGGCTTTAAATATATGTCGACTCCATGCCCAGTAATTCCTTGCTGAATGGAGACAGCGACTGACACACAGGTTTAGATTTGTATGGCACTGCTGATTTGATAACTTTCTTCCTCAAGATGCACTAGTCCACGTCCCAGCCTTGGCAAAATAGCCCTGCCAACAGGTTTACAGTGAAGACTCAATAGATAATGTTGACTGCCTGTATCATGAGTTCTGGCCTAAGATTAGCTCCCCAAAGTGGGACTTTTACAAGATGCTTTTTCGCAAACTGCGAATGCAGGTCGTAGTAACCTGCTTAGTCACGGCTCCCACACCTGATTGACAGAGCCACAGAAGACTCTATCTTGTGGACCACTTTCTGTTGACAGGTTTTGATAAAAAAAAATATATGCCACGTGGTAGTGACAACTGTGTTGTACAGATGTATGTTGTTTTTTAATTATTTGAATTTCTTAGTATTACGATGTAATGGTTGCTCGTGGATTGCATTATACTGTGAATTTTGTTTAGCAAACTCGTGGTAATATAGAAAGAGAGATCATTTCAAGCAGTATAGAAATATGAAAGAACATTGGAATATATAAACATTCCCGTACTTAATATTCTCTTTAGTACAATACTGATAATACAAGACTGTTTAGGGTCTGTTTCTTGCACCTTTTCCTGACAGTTTTGAGTATGCACTATACGAAAGGGAGTTCACCCCTCAGCGAAATGCATCAGCGACTGTAATTGGGTGTATTTATTTTAGTTAACCTCCCCTGAACAGATGTCTTGTACGCTGTCAGACACAGGAGCCTGTTTTGAATCAAGTTAAAGACCAATTGACCTGTAGTTTCCTGCTAGTTTCACATTTCTGAAAAATCACTTTGCTTCAGATGGGGCCCACAGTTTGTTGTTAAAGTAGCTTTTACCTGTTTATAGATTTGTATAACTGCATATTCTGCTGCTTTCTTATGCTTATCATGAGTTGAGAGAGTATGGATTTGAATTGTGTGCTTAGTTGAATGTATATTCATACAAGCAGCAACAGGTTGGTTATCTTCCCTCAGAGTCTGTTCTGTGCAGCTGAACCCCAGTCTCAACACAGTAGGCTAGTTCTGAAGCTTTGCATGCCGTCTGCCTTAGCACTGTTTTGTTGCAGGGCTAGATTTACAGTGTGCGAATTTGGCTGCCAGCACATTTTTGCTTGTAGCTTTACAGAAACGTGCCAAAGCCTTTCAATGTAGAAGCATTT
Source organism: Acipenser oxyrinchus oxyrinchus (assembly GCA_030684275.1). Taxonomy (NCBI): domain Eukaryota; kingdom Metazoa; phylum Chordata; class Actinopteri; order Acipenseriformes; family Acipenseridae; genus Acipenser; species Acipenser oxyrinchus. Next base: position 10,352,714 of record CM060268.1, read on the forward strand.
TCTTTGGGTGAATTTGTGCTAGAATTTTCTCAGCTGTTGGCATTTTTGTCTGTATCTGTGTCTTCTCATTTAAAATAGGACAACCCTACACAGTGTTTGTCTACATGGTTTCAAACCTGTAGTTTAGCCTTGTATACCACAGCTCCAGAGAGTGCCACAATTATATGTATTTATAATATTATCATTAGCAGGCCACCTTTGGAAAATTAAGCACTTTGTTAGTCTCACAGGTTCTATTTCCAGTAGATAAGTTTTAGACACGTCAAATGGTATCATACATTCCGAGTTACACAAACTGTTGAAAAAAAAGGTATTTTTGCATTTCATTGATGTTAAGTTGTGGTTTTTAAGCGTGTGTGTGTGTAGAGGGGTTTACTATCTGTTCAGATAATACTAGTGGCGAGAATGTGAACAAACTGGACAGTCAACTGGCTTTCTTTCTACTAGCTGAGTGTATTGAAGAAACCGTGAAAACATTGTTAGTGATATATATATATATATATATATATATATATATATATATATATATATACACACACACACACACACTAATAATGTTTTCACAGTTTCTTCAATACACTAGGGTAAAATTGAGAATGATTGTGGGACACACATTGTAAAAAGGCAAATTCATCATGCTGCTGCTACTACTACCACTACAACTAATAATAATACAAATTATGTTTTTTTATATCTTTATAAGTAATTGTATGTGCATTTACAATAGTAAATGCATTTCTTTTGTTCTAGAAATGAAGAGGGGGTGGTAATTTAAACACTGGAATAATTTTATTAAGGGAGATTAATGAGATTAATTATTGTAGGATTTTGTGATGTGACATTTAATTAACAAAAAAAGGTCACATTAATAATGGTCAGCTTCCCTGATTAATAAGTTGAATTTTTAATATAATGCCTTATTATACAAAAGGCTTAGGCTATACATAATTTACATAACCATCTTGCATCATCATAAGGCACTGGGAATTAGAGGGCACTGTTTGGTAGCCTCTCTAATCATCCTGCCAGGATAAACAAAACATGGATCAAGAGAAGACACAGACAGCTCAGCGAGTAGGGTCACTGCTATTGATTTATTATACATATTTAGAGTGTTAAGAATGAACTTGCCATTTAGGAATATCAGACTTTAATTAAGGCCAATTAATGGTCCTTACTACTGAAAGCGCATACAATTTTGTATTGGTACCATTGGCTTTTGGTAATTTAAAGTTCTTAGTTTAGAAGTATTTAACTGGTATCTGAAACAAATGGGCCTGTAGAGACTACAGGGGACTGTAGAAGATGGCCCTAATACTTAATACACTGCGGTCTTAATATTGAAGGTGACTTACATTGCTTGTCAATAGGATCAAATTGGGATTTTTTACCGAGGTTTTTATTACATTTTCATAGCTACCTTGTAAAACATCTGTAATAGGGGGTCTTAGTACCTGCTACTTTTGTTATGGGTGTCCGCTGAATGATGAGAGAGACTGAGGGATGCAGTTGTCAACACCACTCAGGCATCCAGGTTTTATTCAAATGAACAAAAAGTTGCAGTGACAGGTGGCCACCACTAGATTACCAGCAATGATAGCCCAAGTGCACAAGGACATACACAGACAGAGTAATCAAAATAAGAACTCAAAAAATGCAAAACGAAATACAGTGAGAAAACAGCTAAAAACAAAAAGTTTGCCAAACACTGGCTTAGCGCTGCTCCCACTAAAAGGGAGGTCCCGCTCCGGAACCTGCTCTGTGACACACTAAAATAAACTGTGGTGGGATCAAAATCCCCTAAATGAATCCCTACACAATTCACTCACCCTGGCTCTCCACACAGCCATTGCACACTTGCTGGAACTAGAACGAAAGAACTGGCTTTCCAGCTCCTTTTTTATACCATGTGGCTGGGCTTAATTGATCATCAATTAGTCAATTAAACCCCAGACACATTCCGCACATGGATTTGGCAGAGTTGGATTTAACTCCATCCCTGCCAAATTTAAACTCACAACTGCAAAACCTGCCATATCTAGTGCACACTTCAATATTTTTTTAAACTATACATATACACAAATACATGATTTACATGTGCAGGGCTTTTGCCCTGCCACACGTCCTTATTGTGTTTCTGTTTGAGAATGCATTACTCCTGAGCACCGCAAACAAGCTCTAAACCACAATGCAAAAGTAATGGCAGTGTATCGCACAACACTGCCCGTTACACATGTACATTCAATATTAACATATACTGATGAAATAATACATCTGAAATAATACAAGCTGAACTGAATCTTTAAAGAGTAATTAGCTTCAGTCAGTGGTTCTGGGTTACAGTAAAAGCAGAGCTGTAGAAAAACACTTACTCAATATTGGACCAACATGCAGAACCTGGCTTTGAGCTTGTCTGGAGAACCCTAAGTGAGAAGCCTTCTTCATTCCATGCATATCATGTTCCAGGGTAACCTTTGAACTGGCAGCCCAACTCACTCTCTCAAGGCCATGTCACATGAATGGAATGATTCTTTCCTAAAGCTCGTTTCCCAGGCTTAGGGAGCTTCAGCTCCAGAGATCATCTGACCCAACCACTCGGCAGTCGAGTGAACACATGCCTGTCAAGCTAGTAAACATGCTTAGTAATATACAAATATAATGCACAGATGAAATGTGTGTTACAACCATCAGGGGGTGGTGTCTTACATGCTAGCCGCTACTGTAACAGAATGCTCGAGTCATCTGATGTAAGCATAGTTGTTTATATATATATATATATATATATATATATATATATATATATATATATATATATATATATATGCACCCTTGTTTGCTTGGGGCCTAGTTTGTTGCAGAGTGTATTACCATAATTGCTTGATGTTCCATGAGTTGCATGTAAATATTGACCTTTTGTAAGAAGCGTGACACTTTTCTAGTGTCATCGTTTTGTTTGAAAAATGCTTTTCTGCTAGTTTTCTGATATTGTAAACACTAGGATTTAGATGCTGAATCAGAATTTAAAAAGTTATTTAGTTTTAAATAGTTCTGTTTTAATTGGTCAATCCTTGCAACTTCATCAATGCTTCAGCGCATATCTCAATATTGCCGCTCTCCCCTAAACCAAAATAATGAATAATTCTCAACTCTTATCAGTGAAAATGGTCACATAATGTGTGTTGGATAATACATTCAAAGGTATGCTTAGTATATTTTAGTTAAGTAAGTCTCTTAGAGTAGTATTGTCAGCATGTAATCATGAAGCATCAGCTGGAGAGCTCTTGCCATTACACTAATGTTTTATGAAAGTAGCTCTTTTTAGTTCTGGTTGGGCTGACATTGAAGTTTGGAGTTTTTGTCCTCATCTTTCGGTGGCTTCTTTGTTGCTGTTAATACTAATTGACTGGTAGTCTTCTTCATTTAAATTCATTTTCTGTCTATTTATTTTACAGGGGTGTAACTCTTTGAGATGGCTAAAAGAGTGATTTACTTTGAGGATATTACACGTATCAGTCTTCAGATATACAGGCGGGTTGCAAGGTTGTTTGCAATGTTATTTTTTGACTCTTGGCACTTTCAGGACAACTGGGTAAATTCATTAGATTAAAAAAATGAAATTGACCAAAATGCAGTTTTCAACTAGAGCTCAAGTATAGTCGCTTCAGTGAATTTTTCAGGCTGGTATTTTTTGTAATTGTATACAGTGATCCGCACACAGAATAAGTTGAAATCTAGCTGTCTGACCAACCTTAAGCAACCCTCTGTTGAACAACCTCAAGCAAAGCTACAATTTCTAAGTAAAAATCCTAATCCGCTAGTTTAGAGGATATTTTTCAATGTGTTTGAGAAAGATAAGGTAATGTCTAGCCAAACCTCCAGATATTTATATTCATCAGTAAAAGACGATCCATTTCCAGCTAGGATTTGCAGACCTAGTTCATCCCGTCAGCATCTTTCATTTAATATCAAAACAACCTGACCTAGGGCATGCTGTGTTTAATAGCAACGTATTTGTTTCCTAAACTGTTAAATGAAGAGGATATCTTCTTCCTGGACAGATGGTGCTAAACCCTGCTTTTAAAAGCATCACAGAACGCTCTGGGGGGAAATTAGGTTGTATTTGGAACAGCAGTGTTGGGATTAACAGGTGTGCTCCTTTCTACTATGGTGTTTCATATTTAGAGTTGTGCTTCTGCAACAGGGCAGAGGCTGGCCACAAACCGAACAACCCTGCACACTGCAAGCGATCGTGTTTACCACTATGTAAAAGACCCAGGCTCTGCTGCATGTGTGGTTACAGAGCTTGTAACCTCATCTCAGAATCTGTAACGGCAGTACATCACTCATCACCATTACACTACATCAGGGACGGTGCAGACAAAAAAAAATCCTCTTGATATGGTCATCAATTATGTGAAGATTATCGTAAAAGGTGAAGACTGTTCCCCTTAAGCACTGAACTGATTTCAATTACTGTACCTCCGGTATGAACATGTGCTCCATTGTTATGTTCTTGTTCTTTACTTTGTGGAATTGTTAAACCATTAGTAATGCATCAATTAATTGTTCACGCTTGTACAGTCATTGTATATGCAAATTAAAATATGTTAATATAAATTCACACTTTTTTAAGTTTGTGTTTAGTGCCTTGGAAAAAAAAATCATTTTAATATTTGAAGATATTTCTTAAGTTTTTTTTTTTTTTTTTTAATACTGTACAGACATAAATGCAGCATAGATACCGGTACTGTACATATATTTTAGAAAGATTGTTTTAACTTGGTGTTGTATTCCGAAATTTAGACAGTGATTCTGCTGTAATATATAATGGAAAACGGTGGTAATGTATTTGTTTGGTATAATAACTTTTGTAAAAACATGCCAACTTCCTGGTGTTCAAATAAGTGGTATGCAGGTCCACATGAGGTCCAGAATTTAAAAAATACAGACTAAATAACAGATAAATGCACACATTATAAACATAATTAAATAAAATAACAATGCTTATTGCACAATAAAATAATTTGCTTAAATTTATATCTGAATGATGATGTTGAATGGAACCCACAAAGCAAGCAGACACTAACAGTATACACACTTAACAACAAAAGCATGACAAATGCCTTTTGCAAACACAGAGCAGTGCCTTTTTCAGCCATGGTTACTCGTATTGTATTCCTTGTGAAATGCTACCGTTCAACAGATATTTTTTTAGTGAGAAACTCTGTGGAAAATAAATGATATTTCAATCCCTGCCTATTTTTGTAAAACAGGCCTTTTGAGTTGTTCTCATTCTTATAAATTGTGAAATGCAGACTCTTTGATTGCTTGGCACGTTATCCCATTTGCTGTAAAAACACAGCCATTCCATTCCCTGTTCTACTTTAGCATCATCAAATGTACAGTCCACCGTGATCTCAATGCATCGCTCTATAAAACTGTACAGTGGTTAAGTTGTCATGCCGTGTATATTTCTCAGCTGTCAGGTTTAATTGTGATCTCATTATTTCTTCCTATTTTATATACACAGTATTTGCTCACACAAATGGTTTAAAATGAGGGATGACTTTTTGAATGTTTACTGAAGACCAGGTCTGAATAAACAGTCATCAAAGTCATTATGATTTCCACCATGACTAATCCAAAATGATTTATTGTAAAATGGCTTTCAAATTCAAAATGAACGCTCTAAATATGGAAAACTGGCTGATGGTAAAGTTTCAGATGCCATCTACCACCTCGTAAGGCCTGGTGAGTGTGTTAAATGATTTTTAAATGCAGCACTAGTTTTAGTTGCTTATGAAAATGATTCCAAGAGTAATTGTCTGACACTCTTTAAGCTTCAGTATCACTTTCAGAACTGGTTATTTCAGAGTACTATATAATATTAACATTGAATTCCTCGATGTTTATGGTTTATGTTAATCTTGGCTTTTGGTGTTAATAGCAAGTCTTTCACCCGGAGTCGACAGTGCCACGTTGTGCTATTTTCTATATTAACCTTTAAAATAATATGCCTTCGACTTACTTGCTTATCTTCAGTTTAAGCACCTTGTGGACAAAGCCGGAAGTGGTTTGCGTTTCATTTGTTTGTACCCACCTCACCTCTTAAAATTATCAATAACTGGTTGAATTGAGTTTGGGATTTAAGTGTAGGCTCACGTGTTTGTGTAAGATTATATTCAGCAGTTAATGTGTTTACTACAAAGCTAATGTACCGTATTTAGCTAGTGTGCTAACAAAGCTTCTAAAAGTATTCTCCATCTAATTGTTTGAAAATGTTCAAATACTTTTTAATGCATTTGTTTAGTTCAGCCTAATGATTTGTATTTTATCTTATATATATGTGTTTTAATATAGTATGGAATAGAACACCAATAATGCAGTCTTTAGCCTAAATTACTTTAAAGGATAGATTCAGGGGACATGTGCTAGAACCGAGATTAAATAGAATGTAGTTGCAAAAGAAATGTACAAACTACACTGTTTGAACAATAATCACATTCAGTCTGTATCTTAATCATCCCTCGCTCTTTTTTGTGAAACAAGATCAAACATATTTAGTGTGGAAATATGACTTTATTTAATTAGAAATTTTCCACAGGGAGCACTACATTCACTGTCCATGAGAATAGCATTTCCAGGGCCTGTTTCTCCGCACCACGCTACAGCAGACCCTACTGGCCAGGTGCCCAATGAGCTCAAGCGGACTCCTGCAGAGCTGGCCTTTGTCCTCCAGGGGCGGTAGCTTGGCGACATCCGCTGAAGACCTTCTTGGTGTAAAGAGACAATTGGCTTGGTCGTGGAGCGCTGGACACCCACTGACCTTCAGTTATCCTAAGTGGCTGTGGCAATTTTTGCAGAGAGAGAAACTAAAAAAAATGAAAGATATCCTGCCCTTACCTAAATTGCATTCTTAAATTGTATACAAGTTTGTGAGCCTCTGTAGGAGAATTGATTGATTTTCTGTAGATTTTTATGATAAAAAGCATATCGTACTTAATAATCAAAGTCAAAATACTCCAATATGTTCAGGGTATTCTTTCTCTGAATACATTATTTTAAAAATCCTTCCGCTAAAATAAGAAACGGCTGAAAATGCTCTTTCACAAATAACATAAAAAGCAGCTCAGTAATTGATTTTGGGTTTCAGTGATTTCCAGAGGCATTGATTTATAGTTCATCACTTTTGTGTGTGTGTCGCCTTTGTTGATTTAACAAAAACATGTCTACGTCAACTGGTATCTGATTTACATTTCTATTAAAAGGTCAAGAAGCAAAGACAATTAATACCCAATGCACAATACAGAATTTATAATACATGTGGAGCAACATTATTTAGGTTTTAGAATACAAGTTTAATAGCAATAAAGTATGTATTCATTATTATCTCAGTCTCGCATTTCCATGTATGAATGAGGGGAACCTGGGGATGAGTGTCTTTTATTCCAACACATATCTTTAGCACGTCTATGCTTTTACTTAATGCTGCATTAAAGACAATAGACCAAAGAAACTCTTTTTAGTTTGTTATGCAGGGTTCACATGTAGAGCTGAGAGGATACATATTTAAAGGTTATCTGTTACAACAGAGACAAACCAAGATGTTTCTGTTTTTACAGCATAAGCAGAAATCTAATTACACATTTATCTGTCCTTTATAAGTGGAAATGTAAGACTGAAACTAGAGCATTGTAATATGTCAGCTAAAAAATAGCTATTGTAATAATTCCATCAATCTTTTCAGTTGTGCTCTTCAATTTGCGATGCAGGTTTCATGAGTGGAGTTTTGAAAGAAATATGTTGAGGTAAACATGCGTTTTTAGTTTAGCATATTGATAGTATATAAGGTTAGAAAAGTTTCCAGTCTGTCTTCTTTGGTCATTTTTATCACTGCTGTTTGGTTAATGACAGAAAGAAGGTGTCACAGGATTGAGTCCTCCCTCAGAATGTGACCCCAAAGACATTGCTGTGACCTGAAAAGAACAAGTGGAAACGGCATGAAAATAAAGCTTTAAAATAAAGAGCTTTCATTAAGCTTGTGTGGTACCAGATGCCAGGAGAATCCATGATTGATATAACATTTGCTTCTTTCAGTAACTATCTAGCTTTGATAAAATGAATGAAAAGGCAAAAGGTATATTAGACTAGCTGGAAGCAATGCATGCAAACTGAATATGGTATCCGATACCAAGGAAATGAAAATACACTGCTCATTCAAAACAGCACATGTGAGACATACATAGCGAATAGAACTGCATGACAGGTAAAGATATATGGAGTTATTTAATTAGCTATGATTCTTTCAGTCATCCCACAGTAAATATAGCAAAACATGACCCCACGACTCTCTTCCTGTGTTTACAGCTGGTGTCGGACCATCTGATTGCTTCTAATAGATAGGGGGATATTGTCTAATAGCTGTGCAACTCCCGTGTGACATTGTGTTTTAGATCCCTCTCTGGTCGCATTGTTGGAGGCGTGTGGTGGTTCTTTACCTTGATCATAATCTCATCCTACACGGCCAACTTGGCTGCCTTCCTGACGGTGGAGAGGATGGTCTCTCCAATTGAGAGTGCCGAGGACCTTGCCAAACAGACTGATATTGCATACGGAACTCTGGATGGTGGATCCACAAAGGAATTCTTTAGGGTGAGATGAATACTTACACAAATAACTAACAATTACTCTTGGTCAGCAAAGTATATCAATCATTTACATTGACGACTTATATATCAAAGTTGCACACTGGGTTTATCCAATGTCAGCCATGGAATTAGACAAGGTTTTTCTTGAATGTCAATTTCCAGATGTTTTGTGTTTGTATTTGAAGCACTCATTGCAAGGACATGTAATCTTGAGTTATCAAAGTAAGTATCATAAATGGCTGACAGAGAAAGACATGTCAGTATGGCATTTGTGGCAGCTATTCACAACAAGAACCTGGTAACTTAGCAGCTTATTTACACTACTTCCATTATTTCTTCAGCGGTCCAAAATAGCAGTTTTGAAAAGATGTGGTCATACATGAAGTCTGCAGAGCCGTCAGTCTTTGTGAAGACAACGGATGAAGGAGTAATCCGGGTAAGAAAATCCAAAGGAAAGTATGCGTATTTGCTGGAGTCCACTATGAATGAATACATCGAACAGAGGAAACCCTGTGACACCATGAAGGTGGGAGGCAACCTGGATTCGAAAGGATATGGAATAGCGACACCCAAAGGATCTCCATTAAGGTACATGCCTACATACTAACTAACTCTATTGATATTTTCCTGGTGTGCCAGCACTGGTTTGAACAACTTTGCCAATGTTTCATTATATTAATCAATTAGAATTGATCTCCGTCCCACTGGCCAGTTGGACACAATGGCTGCCATTATTGGTTCTCTGTTGCTTTGGTACATAAGCTCTGATAAACATTTGAATTAGCCTTGAATTACACTTTGCAGTAATCCTGTGTATTTGGATATGAACTAAAGTATCATTATCTTTCCCAGGGATCAAAACAAAGGTAGCCAGGCACATATATAGCAATTGCATTATATAATGGGAATTTCTGTGTTTTGCTTGCCTAGCAATGAACACAGTGTTAGTAGCAACTGGACAGGGATTTTGAATGTATTTCAAGTAATTTGCATAAGTGCAAAAATACAGCCATGTCCATGAATACCAAGTACCGGAATCTGAAAATGTTAACAAAATGTCACTTATTGTAGCTGTTCCTTATGAGTCACTGTTTGTTCATATAAGATACACAAACAATAGACCAGTTTGTGTGCAACCCTTTTGTCTGTATATATAAATGTGTATATTTATATGTTGTTGTTTGCTGTTTCTGCTTATTTACCATGCTAAAAAAATAAACCTTTTAACCACAGGAGCTTTTGAAAAGACTCCTAATGAAAGGTGCTTGTAGACATGACCAGTGTGCAACTGTTTCTGCCACCTTTGCAAACTTGGTAAATGGAAAATATGTATTCAAAAAATAAACTGTAGCTGCACAATCCACCATTTAGAAGTGATTTTAGAAAAAGTAAAAGGGACATGTTTTGGTAAAAAGGACATGTTTGCTGGAGTAGTTGGTGAAATAGTGATCTGAGCAGAAACAGCAACAGTGAATGAGAGGGAACACACATTATAGGAGATTAAACAGGTGAGAAATATTATAAAAATGTTGAGGGTGTTTTTTTTTTTTTAAACTGTGAGAAAATCTGTGTACCTGAGGTAAGTCACCTAAAGAATCTTGTGTATTCATAAAGCTGATGCATCACACTGTTTTACCAAGTAAATACCCTGCAGACACACAACAGAACTATATTCATTGCCTCTCGAAGAGAAGTCATTTCTGCATCATCACTCTAGTGTCCTCTTCCAGAGAATCACTTCCGCTCCACCAGCTTTTAGCCTGGAAGAGAAGAAGAGAAAAGGTCTGCATGAACAGTTTCTGCTGGAAGCGGTAGTGAGAGGCAAAAGGATACACCCCACATTTGACATATCCACCACCACAAAACACTGAGTAGAAAATGCCACACATAGTACCTGAGTTGACCTGTTGGAAACCTGTGTTATTTCCCTGTTCAATCAATTGTTTAGAGAGGGGCTGCATACAGAACATGTGTGCAATATGAAGAGTGTTCTTCAACAGTGTAATGTAGGCAAGGCTCTTTAGTTATTTTCTGGGAGGTTTTTTTGTTGTTGTTTTTTGATGGGGTAATATTGGAGCATGGACTGTAACACAGCTCACTGTGAATGCCAGCTAACTGAGTGACCATGTAAAGATGTCAACCTGTACTTGCTCTGAAATCATTACGAGCATAAATTCATTAAAAAAAAGACATGTAGCTTTAGTAAAATCTATTAAGTTTTCTGTAAGAAACAGTAAAAGAAAATGTTAGCATTATAGAGGTGTGTTTTATGTGTGTTTTAAATGATTCTAGAATCGAATCCTGTGTTCTGGGCATTCCTCCTATAACTGGAAGTTTGATTGAACAGAGCAATAAAACAGGGAAAAGAGGCAGGTCATGACATGGCACAGTATTTTCTGATTTGAATCCACCCTTTAGTTGATTGGAAAGCACCACAGAAACTGATCAAGAAGATTCACTTTATTACCATTTTACATTTACATTTCTACAAACTCGTCAATCAAAATCTGCTCAAAACTCCTTTAAAATGCTTTAGATTATCCCCCCCCCCCCCAAGTGTTTGAATGTCTTGTTAATTGAATGCCTGACACTGAATTTTACAGTGTGTTCTCGTCTCGGTACTGACGAGTATTATTTTATCATTTCAAGAAACCCAGTTAACCTGGCAGTGTTAAAACTGAACGAGCAGGGGCTCTTGGACAAATTGAAAAACAAATGGTGGTACGACAAAGGAGAGTGCGGCAGCGGGGGAGGTGATTCCAAGGTCAGCCCCAGTAGGAACATGCTAGCGGGTAACAACAAACTGGAGGGTAACCAGCAACACACACAGACAACCACTTGGGTGGAACACTGGATAAAGTGTGACAGCACTGGAACCAGGATGTTAAAAAAACACCACAAGAAAGGCCAAACTGTGTCTTTAAACTACTATATAATTATTAATAAGAACTGATAGATGGTGTTAACTGTTTTTTTTTAAAAACACTGCAGTTCGCTAAAGAACTAAACAAAGCTATAAAACATTCATAATATCTGTGTTTGTTAAAGTTAGTGTTCAAGATATACGTTCAAGGTTATAGATATATGTCAAAGTAACAGAAGCAAAATTGAGTGATACCATATACAGTAGTTACTGTTTCAGTAATGTATTTTCTAAAACGTACAACATTCATGTTTAAGTTTATAATAATTTCAATATGTCATTACGTATGACTACATCCTGGGGCAACCAAGTGTTTGCTGTTGCTGGTTACTCAGAGTGATATTGTAATACACATCTTGCTGTGCCGGGGAGTGAGGCAGACGCCAGATGGAGTATTAACACATCTCACTTTGGAAATGCAGTAGAAGCTGTCAATATAAATAATAGGTATATGTATGATATGTATTGAATAACATAATATAACATTGATAATGTTATTTATGTTATTTCCCTCGTGAAGAACTCCTGTAAATCTAGCTGTATTGAAACTCAATGAACAAGGCATCTTAGACAAGCTGAAAATCAAATGGTGGTACGATAAAGGGGAGTGTGGAAACAAGGACTCTGCAAGTAAGGTTAGTCCCCAGGTCATCAAAAATAAAGTCAGAAAGACACCATTTAGAAGCTGCAGAAGTCATTCTTTTATTTTCATTTTTTGAAATGATTTTCCTTTTTTTAAGGCCTTTGGTTTGCATGTGCTTTGAATGAATATACAGGCCGATTATACAGTCACTAGGTCACTTGGCACACCACTGTGGTGGGGTGGGATGATAGGGGGCAAAACATTCATGCAATTAGACTACTCATATACTTCAAGTGCTGTGGTGTATTCACTGCCTGTGCTATTGTAACTTCTTAATATTCATTTCTGTACTTCATAACACTCAGTCTATAAAAAGCAAAATGTATAAGAAACTAAGACAAGCAGACACATGTTTTGGCTAGTGCCTTCATCAGTGTACTACCAAACAATATATTGTAAAATCCACTATGTAAAAATAGTTTTTACTACAGTTACTTTTATGTGATGGTTAAGTTATCCCATTCAAACCAAGTTGCTGGATCTATGGCCCTAGTTTACTGTTCCAGTTTAAATCATACCAACACTGTACTGTGGTGTTATGCCCGTTGCCCAATTACCTGCTTATAGTGCGGTTTAAAAAATACTGTCTCTGTAGGCAATGCAGTGTAATACAGCAGAGAAAAAAGAAAATAGTCAAATAATATGGTAGCACGTTAGATTAGATGAATGGAACGATTAGCAATGTAATTATATTAACTACCTGGTAATTACCAAAGGTTCCTGCTTGTGCATAGTAACTACTAATAACATGAACATGTGGACAGGCCATTCCCATGTAATTACACACGTAATCCACCAGCAGTTACCATGTAAGAGCAGGGGTTAATGGTGATTACCCAGTTATTACCATTTTATTATGCGGTTATGTGTGTCCTGCAATCTAAAGTGCTAACCTAATGCTATAAAACATTTTAAGAACACTGAAGAAATCATTGTTTTGCCTCTAATGAGAAACAGCTTTGTACCTTGCTCGAAGCGGCACATCTTGGGAATTTGTCATTCCTCATCATCGGTGGCATAAAACTCATTGAATGCAGAATTCCTGGCAGTAATATCTATTTGCGTCATCCATAACTATTAAACACTCAGCAGTGCTGAATTTAGAAATACTAAAATAAACGTAATACATTAAAAGACAAACGTTTGAAGGAGAATTCTTTTTTGTCCATCTATAGCTGAAGAAATAGTTGGCTAGTCGAAACGTTTGTCGTTTAAGTTTCTTTTACATATCTAACCTCTGTTTGAATAGGAAGTTTATAACAGAAGCTCATAAAATACAATCCACACGTTGCAGGGGAACACTTCAACAGTGACCAGAGACTTTATAATCACCCTGTATGGGATGTTAGGATAGGTTCTATGAAGTGCATGAGCCTGCAAATTCCATCGTTACATGTGCCTTGGTCTTATGTGAATAAGCACGAGAGTGTTTGGGTGACAACCTTTTAAAAAGGACTGGCTTTAGAAATCACTGTCCAACATTCTGTAACTCAGAAAACAAACCATGCCTCGTGCAGGCGAAAAAGTGAATTACTGGCACATACAGAAGTGTTTTCTGCTTGCTTTAATACAGCCTGTTTAAAATGCACTGTGAGTAAGTTGCATGACAGCTTCAGGTCACAACCAGTGTTCATCTGTCATGCCTTTTAATACAGCTTCATTGTTTGCTTTAAGTAATAGGAGGTTTAGATTAATAGGAATTGAAATGCTGTTGATAAATCAGATAGGTAGTTTAAACAAGGTTCTGTGCATTAATATGTAATTATTGGAGAAATACCAAATAGAAATTGTTGGAAATGGATCTAAAATTACTAGAAGCATTGTCAATTTAAAGTTAAAGTATACCAATATCAGTATAACATTGTCAATTAATTAACTGTTGCTTAAAGTTAAGAGAAGTATTTAGACATACAGTATAGGATTGGTACTTTGAAATACTTTTGTGAGAACAATAATCTTAATTGTTGTCTCTGTTGCACTTTTTGTTTTCTTTAAGGACAAGACCAGTGCCCTGAGCCTTAGTAATGTGGCTGGAGTCTTCTACATCCTTATTGGTGGGCTGGGACTAGCCATGCTGGTCGCCTTGGTTGAATTCTGTTACAAGTCACGAAGCGAGTCAGCGCGAATGAAGGTGGCAAAGAATGCACAGGCTTTTAACTCCTCTACCTTACAGGAAACAGGCACTAATACTACCTATAAAGAAGGTTACAACATATATGGAATGGAAAGTGTTAAGATATAGGGGTAGGAATGAATGTCCTGTGGTGCTTTGTTCTTCAAGCCGTGATATGGCCAATGCGATGCCATACATGTTTTTTGATAGGCTTGTCTTTCTGTCATAGAGAACACTTTATTCCGTTTTTCAAATTATTTACTGTACATTAAATCATACAATCATATGCATGCATATAAATATAAATCTATATCTGCAAACCATACTATAGTGGTAGTTATTACAGGTAATTCATATATATTTAATAAAAGGCTCTATCACTTATTTTTTTATTTCTTTTACAAAGGCATATAAAAATTATACAGTTATCACCGTCTGCCTCTCAGGAACACTGTCTTGTGGAATACCATGTAATCCAATGAATACCCACATTGCCTTATTTGATGCTGAAGAAATAATTAATACTGGAAATTAGAGAAATGTCCAACCTTCGTGTAATGCATTTTAAACTTAGAAATGGTTTAGATGCAATGAAGAAAAGGCCATTTCATGTGTATATATATATACTATATATATATATATATATATATATATATATATATATATATATGATTTAAATTGTAAACTTAGATTGATGGCTGATAGCAGGATCTCAATTTGCAGGTGCTTCTGTATCCAGAACACTGTTGTTAACCGACTCTTAATTCCTTCAGAGATGTGAATCATTGAGGAATGGTTCTGTATTGCTCTAGTACAATTTAAACACCTGAGAGATACACCATGTTAGAGTGGGACTGACCTAGCAGCCTGTGGTGGTCCAAAGCCCTATTAAAGGGTACATCAGCACTACAGGAAAAATAAGACATAAACTATCCCACCCTGCTGTTCCGAATGTATTTAGTCATTGTATAATAATCTGTATGTAACTAAACATTTGCATAATGCTGCACTGCCAATGTCCCATTCTTCTGGAGCATCTTTACTGAGCCAGAAAACTTGACTTTCGTGTGTACTGTCAGATGTACTGGCGCATGCCCAATGAAGCGTTGTGTAAGCTTTATTACCTTCCTGTGGAAACACACTAGTCTGTGTGAAAAACATGGTCCGTCTAATTTTCCGTAAGGAAAGAACTTGTACCTGCTTTCATTTTGTGTAGTAGACATCTTTCACATTGTACATGTTTCCTTCGCATGTTGTATTTTGATGTATTATTATGATTAATGTTGCATTCAATAAAATAAAAAAAAAGTCTGTGCTGTGTAAGTGGTTGCGGGGAAAAGAAAACCAAGACAGAGTTGTTCTCATTTCCAGCTAATGAAGGGACCCACCCACAATTATAGCAGCACTGTGCTATTTCAATATACATCCCCAAAGTCTTAAATACAGCTCCAGCTGATTCGGAATGTTTGTAGAATGGACACGTATCAAATAAAGTAGCAAATGAGATTCGGAAATGATGTATTTCCTTTCGGAATGAGGTCTTTGAGGATGATCCGACCTAAAAAAATAAATATTGCATTTTTTCATCCTTCGTATTTGGATTTCATTTGCATTTCCTTGCACAACACTGTGTTTCCACACAGAGGTAATATAGCTAATACAATGCTTCATTGGGCATGCGCCGGTACGTTTCAGAGCACATGTGTGGGTACATGCGGGTCATGTTTTTTGGCTCAGAAGAGATGCTCGAGAACAATGATTTTGAACATAGCAGTGTGACATTATGCAGATGTTGGGGCGCATACAGATTATTATACAATGACCAAATACATTCGGAACAGCAAGGTGGGATAGTTTATGTTTTATTTTTCATGTAGTGCTGATGTACCCTTTAACAGTGTTATAGAAGGGGTTTTGAGTTGTTTGACCAGCTTTGTACAATAATAGTGAAAGTTAGACTCTGGTATGCTTTGTAAGACTTTAAATTGGTAATATAACACAGAAAATAATTCTAGAATCACTCAAAAAGAAAAATACACATTTGACAAGAATTGAACATACAGTAGAAATGTAGTACTAAAACCAGGATGAATCAGATTGCAGGTAACCATTTCCATATGACTAATAATGTAATTAGGAATTACAGGCATTATTAAAGATAGTAGATAGATTATGTTTATGTTTAGGCATGATTAAAATTCAAAGGTAGAGCACAGCACACACGATAAAGAATCAAGAAGGGCAGTTAACATATTTATTGACTAGTGAAATAAAATTCAGAGTTGCTGCAGTAAGTACACTATTTTGTCATTTCAAAGATGTTCACAAAACAAACATTCAACTTTAAAGCTACAGTGTGCAGTGCAAAAGCACATCATGAAAAACCACATTTGTAGGTGAAAAATGCTAGAATAAAAGTCGCAATATTTAAAAAATACATAAATATGTTAAGTTTTTGGTCCACTAAAATAAATGGCTTTACATAATCTCTGTTAGTAAGACACTGGAGTGTCCAGTGTGAAAACACAACACGAAATAATACATAAACATAGCATCCGAAGAAGCACTATAGCATTAAAATGTTTAGTGCAGTGCCGAAACAAAAATCCCAAATATGGACTGTAGCATAATAACAGGAAAGCGCAATATCAGACTATAGAAAAAACTGCCTAGAAGTAGTTGCTCTGTGAATTGAATGATTCAGACAAGGTTCAGATGACGAAGACAAGGAGTTCGGCATTTTCGGATGATTAGACTACGCAGTCTGATTGATTACGCTTTCCTGTTACGCTGCAATCCATATTTTTGATTATTTATTTTTTCAGACACAGCAAGAGCTTGTAACTCAGGCATTTTTTTGTATTGGACATTTTAATTGGGGTGGGCACGATATTTTGATATGATATCGATATCGTTCGTCAGCGGTTCATTGCATTTTGTCAGTGTGATTTACTTACACTATTATTAATGTATTTTTAAAAGGTGACTGTATTTCACCAGTCAATAAATATGTTAACTGTCCTTCTTGATTCTTTATCGTGGCTGTGTGCTGTGCTCTACCTTTGAATTTTAAACATGCCTGAACATAAACGTAATCTATCTACCGAATGTTAATAATGCCTGTAATTTTGCCCCTGCCGAGTCAACGCCCCCCCACCCCCTCTCACACTTTTGCCTTAATGACCATTTTACACCCCTGGGCGTTGACTCAGCAGAATCTGGTATTACTGAAATGCATTTTATTCAGTAAGTAAAGTAAAATTAAATGTGTTGTTTTTTGTTTGTTTTTGGTACTAAATATATTCTTTTGAATTTGTTTTTTTTCTTCCCAGCAAAATATCAATGAAGCCATGAGGAGTTCAACCCTAACCAGAATGACTGGAACAGGGAGTGGAGGTGAGAATGGGAGGATAATGAGCCACGATTTTCCAACGTCAATGCAGACACTACCTTGCATGAGCCACACTGCTGGGATGGGACTAAGTGCTACTGGAATGTAACATGGATGAACAGGACAGCAAACCAGGCTTTCTAGAAATCTGCTGCCAAAAGGACAATGGGCTTATAAAAAAAAAAAAACTACATTAAAAAAAGTACTAAGAACTTAAAAGATTTACTTTTCTAAACAAAAATGTTTGTTTAAAAACGATCATGCTCTGCAATAAAGAAGACAACTGGACTCATTAGGTGTACATTTACATGTATGTCACACAAGGAATCGATCTGAAATGAAGGTAGGGCTGTACCAGTTATATAGACTTGTTTACTTAAAGTCATGGTGTGCAATATATTGGTTTTTATTATGTTCAATAACATTGTCTGCCTTCTCTAATGCTTTCTTTTTACATTTTATTTGAAATTTGTGATTATACGCTGTTTTTTGTTGTAGTCAAAAGTAGTACAAACAAATAATAATAATAATAATAATAATAATAATAATAATAATAATAATAATAATAATAATAATAATAATAATAATTTTAACACTCCACCATTGATCCCCCCCCCGTCCTTGATTAACTATTTTCTTAAAGATGGCATTTTGCAGAACTTTAAAATATGGGTGACATTTTTAAGTTTCATTAATAACAATGTATTAACACACAGTTGTTACATAGTACTACAATGTGTAATTACAGTACTAAATAAAGCTTTACTAGCTTGTTAGAACTTTTGTAACACAGGAACTACACAACATTAGTAATTACATGGCTGTGTGGTCCAGTGGTTAAAGAAAAGGGCTTGTAACCAGGAGGTCCCCGGTTCAAATCCCACCTTAGCCACTGACTCACTGTGTGACCCTGAGCAAGTCACTTAACCTCCTTGTGCTCCGTCTTTCGGGTGAGACGTAATTGTAAGTAACTCTACAGCTGAAGCATAGTTCACACACCCTAGTCTCTGTAAGTCGCCTTGGATAAAGGTGTCTGCTAAATAAACTAATAATACATTTTAGATGCTGTAATTAATGATGCATGAAACTAAAACCCTTTTATTGCGCTTCTGTTGTCTGTCAACCGCTGGTAATACAGTTGTCGCAGCATTCAAAACAGATCTCCTTCCTTGCATGGTGTGATTGAGTAGAGCACTGCCATACCACAGTGCCACCTACTGACCGAAATCTACTGTGCCGCTGTACCTATAATAGAGAATGGATTGCGCATCCCCCAAAAAAACAATGGAGCTCAAACAGCAAACCCTCTATCGACGTTAATTACATTCCATAAACTCAAGTTCATGAGTTCTCACTGGCCAAAGAAAGTGTTTGTCTGAGAAGGAGATGAAAACAAAACAGAATGTGTCTCCCTTGTTGGGGAGCAGTCTTAATAAAATGTGACATGTTGGATGGGCACAGTGCATTGTACTGCAAGTACCTTTTTGTATAGTGCAGGTTTAATTAGCAGTGACAAGGCTTCACTGGAACAAATGTGATTGAATTATCCTTTAAAAAGGAGAAGGATTAAGACTAAGGAGATTTCTTTAGAGAGGCAACTTTTTGTTGTTGTTTTGCTGCTTTAAAATAAGATAAAATATCCTCAACTGTATGGTATTTTTTTTCTCCAAAAGGCTATGGAGCCAACCCAAATCAAACAGATTGTTCATGGCATTTTAAAGCTACTAAAAGTGACCGTACAGTGACAAGTCATAAGACAGGACATTAAGGGACAGTCTGAACATTTACTGCTTTGGAGTTGTGCGGTGTTTTTAAAGGCTACCTCGATAGACTCAATCAACTTATTTTGTAGAAATAATCAACATATTTGTCTGACCTTCCCAGCTAAAAAAAGAGCATTGCTAGTGTTGCTACCAGTAACAGTCATTATTAATAAGCTGGTTTGTTTTGTTTGTTTTTTTCCTGATCTCGTCAATAGACACCCTGTCCGGATTTAGAATCCCTGCTGCTACATAACAAGTCCTCCTAGGTTGAGTCTTTAAAACTGTCCCTTCACGTACAAAGATGACAGAATCTGAAGTTTGGATGTTAGATGTAAAGTAAAAATGGAAAAATGGTACTGAAAGTTATTTTTTTCTTGTGTTCCTGTTCTCCCCTATCAGTAATTAAACATTACAATATCTCTCTTCTATTCACTTTCAATTGAATTTTAAATGCTGCAATTTAAATTACCAAACTTCACAAAGGCTCCCATTCACAGCACAGCAAAGCCTGTGTGCGCACTGAAGGAAAGTCCACAGCATGTTGTTAGCCAGTCTGATAATGGGCATTGTCTAAAAGCTCAGAAATACAAGACAACAGTACAGGACTGCTAATTTATATCTGTAATCACCCAGTAAGACATGTAGTACAGAAGCTGATATAAGGTAATAACAGATCAACTGAAAAAAATATGGTTAACACGTTTTTAAACGAGTGACTGTTGAAGGCCTGGAATTCTAAGGAAGTCAATATTCAGTCATAATTTGTAATGTCTGTGGCCGTCTTTTCTAGACTAAGAGTTTAGAATCTACTTTTTATAGTAAACAATCAATTCTAATTTGTAAACTTTACACCACTGTGTTTTAGATGCTTAGTTCTGTAAAGCTGTTCGTCTGGTCCATTTTCAGTTTAAATACAGTATAGTACAATAACATTTCTAAAGCTTCTTTTGTGAGCATAATATCGCAAGGCCCAGTACAATAAAAAGCTATTGATCTGGATTTCCAGTAATACACGCTCCGGAATTGTCACAATTGAAAAGCTTACAATAGCACCAAAAACATGCAAAGAGGTCACAACATATGATCAGTGAGTGACAGGGGCAGTAACTACATATTCGGCAGTCCTTATTCTTGGAACAACTGCAGTAGTCCATGAATTCCACGAATGTACTCTATAAATACAATTTAAGATAAAACTGATCATTTGACCTGTGTATTTTGGCATTACCCACGCGTGTTTTCTGTTCATCCGGCTTGAAAATGCCTACTTTTAAATGGAGACACTCCTTTGAATCAGTTATTATCCGAAGATACAAGTGGATAAGCTGTTTTTGCCCTTAGACCAGCTGGTGTTTGTGATTTATTTTTCTGTGGCCATCAATTTATGGAAACTCAGTTTGCTTTGGAATACACATAAGCATAGGATAAAAAGTCCAGGATTTGTAATAAGCAAAGTACAAAACCAAATTTGTTAAAAAATAAATAAATAAAAAGTCTAACATGCTTCCAGCTATATGCCATAGAATTTAAAAACATAATAAAGTTGCCTAGCATTTGGTTACTAAATAGATCTACAAAGTTGCTTGCATACTGTATACAATGTTTCTGGTTTTTGATGTCAAGGTTTTTAGTTGATTAATTTATATTTCTGTAAGTAATATATCACATTTATATCTGTGTGTGAATCCACCAGCAGTTGTAGTAATTTTGTAATATCTACTAAACTAAATTGCTTGCTATTAGTGTACATGACGTTTGTGTTTTGTTTTGATTTCTAACTGTCAAAACTCTACCTTCCAAACCGTCCAAACAGCATCCTTACACAGTGTCCTTCAGTACAGCACTGGGCTGCTTCTAACTCGAGCAGCACAGTGTCACCTAACCATGCCACTGGAATAGCACAGCAGACCATCCCCGCAAAACAGTGTGCTTTTAGAGCACCACAAGGATTATTTACAAGAGCAATAGAGTCAGAGAACGGTGTCCGATCTGGAGAGCAGGTTGACTACAGAACTGAGTGTTTCCGGATCACATTTCACAAACTGCACCGCATCTATGTCAGGTTAATGTTTACTGTTATGTGTAAAGCTGTAAAGCTTTTGCAACTTTGTTTCTGCGACAGCTCAACCCACAACCACACTTAAATCACTCTCTCGCAGTGACCTTCTGCACAGAACTCATGGCATAGTTATGCAAATTGTGGAAAATGGTTTGGAAGCTCTCCAATATCTTTGATGGGGTAGATATGAATTAAGACTCCATAGGCTTGCATTTGGAAAGTATCATCGAGACTGGTGTTTCATACAGTGCACTGTTAAATTTGTTATCCATCCAACCAAATCAGAAACAGTTTTTTTAGGGAAAGAAAAGCAAAGATGTTTTTTCCTCCTATGGACCAATAATATGGCACAACACTACCAGGGAAAATGGGAAACAAATTGTTAACTTCACTTCATTAAAAAAAAAGGTTTTATAAAACAAAGAATATTTGTACATTAAAAAACACTATTTAAGATATTCAGTTCTGGCATGAAAGAAAACTCTTATGCGTGAAATGGTGTCAGACTAAAATGGAGATGCTGGCATGAAATCCAATACAATAACATAGTTTTACTTTAATCTTTGTGTTTTTAGGTTACTAATTGATGAAAGATGTTTTATTTTGCTCTAACCCTGTATTATGTGGTTATTAGGTTCTGTTATACTACAGCACTATGGCATTCTCATTTGTTCATTTCAACACTACCCTTACTGTATTTTCAAATGAGATGTGACTTGAGGTTCTTCCTGATGATAAATCAACTGTTAATCAATACATTTTTTCGTATGATGGGCCTATGAGTTTGGAATGTCATTTACTGTACTATTTTGAAGGAATTTGGTATACTGTATATATATTTTTGCATTTCATATGTCTGTGTTTGTCAACGATTACACCTGTAAAGGTGTTCCATTTTGACCAGTTCCCTTTTTCTTTTTTATTGTAGTCGATGTACCTCATCTTACTGTAGCTACAGCCTATTTTGATCCTTGTCTGTAAGTACTGCAGTGAGAAAACAATGCACATTAGATATCTGTTCAGGCTGAAGTAAAAAAAAGGACTGGTAAGGATCACATGGTAACATTCACGATCATGTGATCAGAAGGGTATTATAACTGGGTGTTTTAACTGACAGCACTGGGGTGATTTGGAGGGTGTTACCAAGTGTATTTAAGCTCATTAAAGCCACTAAGAGAAAACTATACCATTTATTTTTGCATCATTTGAAACAGCTGCCAATTAACAGATGTCTGAACTAGCATTCTGTACTATAAACGTGTTATTACTTGTTTGGTTGTTTTTTTTTTATTGCATGTTAGCCTTTTTTTTCAAATCTTTGCTACTGACCAGCTCCTTATAGTGAACAGCTCACAATCCTGACTACATTCGGTCATTTCATTTTAATTTGGAGACAACCTGAACATCTCCCTCTATTTAGACTATTTTACTGGGCCCCTTGGTCGTAATAGAGGGGTTCTGAATAGATATTTCTCCACCAAACTGTTGCGCTTGGTGATATTGTTTACCCTAAATATCCACGGTTGTCTGAAAGAAAAGAAAAACAATTTGTGTTCCCTTTGCATCGCCTACTGTAAAATACGTTTTTTTTTTGTTGTTTTTGTTTTAAATGAGCAACCAGTGCTCCACTGCCTCTATTTTCTCATTTCTTATTTTCAACCTTTAAGACAGCTCATAAGAATGACCCATCAGATACACCACAATGCAGCATTCCTCTGTTGTGATTAGACTTAGAACATGCTGGAAAGATCGATGTCAACGGTGTCAGAAATTATAAATTAATTTTATGTCTATATATTAGATCGTCATTGTTTTGACACTTTGAAATAAAGTTTTTTTCATACTACTTCCCCTTCTCCCGGGAGTTATTTTTGATGTTGTTTCCTCAGTTTGTTCTGCTGTGCTGTAATTCTCAGATGAGATGAAAAAATGATCTGCCCAGTTTAGAATTTCAAATTACGTTCCCTCTCTGCAGAAATTCCCCACAACAGCTCTGGAGAACTGAAGGTCAGTGGGCGTCCTCTGATCCCACAACCAAGCCAGTCGCCTCTTTACACCCAGGTACTCCAGAGCAGATGTTGGCGAGCTACCAGCCTCTGAAGCCTGCAGGTGTCCGCCTGAGCTCACCAGGTGCCTGGCCAGTAGGGTCCGCTGTAGCATGATGAGTAGAAATATAGAAATAGGCCCTGACAGTTTTGCCTGCCTGAACCGCGGGAGCGTCAGAGCCAGTGTGCCGCTTCCTCTGGAATCCCCAACAAAGAGCGGTGACTTCACACAGCCAGGATGCAAACCTGCTCTGCGCTCCCCTTGTAATGGAGCACAGACCTTCCAAGAAACTGCAGACGTCACACAAGACCTTTCAGACAGTGTCTGAAATAGCTGTAATCAGATAACTTGTATGTGCCAGGCCAGTGTCAGAGATGCATTCATACTGTCATCTTCTGTAGTAAGTTGTTGTTTTTTGTTTTTTTTTTATATATACTGCATTGTTTATGATTCACCCTCCAACTGTATTCTTTATTCTCTCAAATCATTATCGTTTAATTACAGTCTGCTAAGTGTACCTTGAAGAATTGATGCTGTTTTGAAAGCAAAGGGTGGTCACACCAAATATTGATTTGATGTAGATTTTCCTTCTGTTCACTCACTTTGCATTTTGTTAATTGATAAATATAAACTATTAACATGTCTATTTTTGAAAGCATTCTTACTTTACAGCATTTTTTCACACCTGCCTAAAACTTTTGCACAGTACTATATATATATATATATATATATATATATATATATATATATCCCCAGTAAAGGTTAATAAGGGACTTTATTGAGAGTGTTATTTTGCTAATGAGGTATTTTACAGCTGTGGCAGTTACTCAAATCGTATTGACTGTGGTGTGCAGGGTGAGTCATACAGCGCAGGATCGCGTCCTGGCTGTGTGAAGTTGCCAGTCTTCGCTGGGGATTCTAGAGGAAGCGTTGCATTGGCTCAGGCACTCCCATGGGTTAGGGAGGTAAAACCAGCAGGGACTGTTTCTCCTCATCGCTCTACAGCGAACCCTAATAGCCAGGCGCCCAGCGATCTCAGGTGGACACCTACAGGGCTGGCCTTTGTCCTCCAGAGGCTGGTAGATCGCTAACATCAGCTCTCAAGTTCCTGGGTGTAAAAGAGGAAGCTGGTCATGGGATCGGAGGACACCCACTGAACCTCCAGTTCTCCTGAGCTGTGTGGGGAATTGCTGCCATGAGGGGAAAAATAATTGGACATTCTAAATTGGGAAGAAAATTGGGGGTAAAATAACTGGGCACACAAAATATTAAATGCAATTTAAAAATAATGCCTTTTAACTTTAAATCACTGTCTCTTGCGAAAGTTCAATCGTCCAGGAATCAGCCTTAACCTTTTGTGCCATTTTTCTATAAATTCAGGGTATCGGTTTTTTTTTCACCATTAGCTGGTATTACCAGAGAAATGCTGATGGCTAATATTTTCTCCTTGTTGATGTCCTTGTCATTTCAGCTACACAAAAACACAAGGATCAGACACAGCTTTTACATGACATGTTAAAGAAACAGCAGTAATATCATTGAGATGCATGCAGTTGTCAGCAGACTCCTATCAAGCCCACAGTTAACAGTCACTGTGAGAACTTCCAGATTTTGTAATGTTTGATAAATTGTCGCAGTTCTTAGAAGAGACTGTGACTGACAGAACTTTAATGATGGTTCTGTGGTCTAAGAGGATTTTTTTTTTGTGCAATACTGTATGAGTGAAAAAATATGCCTTCAAAATCCCTTTGGAAGATTCAGGCTTTAACAAGCTCCCTCAAAGCTGCTGACTTTACTCTGAAATAACAAGTGTCACATTTTTTAAAGCATAAGAGATGAATCAAGCGCCTTCACACAAATGTAAAATGTTACATGTATCGCAATATATGTGGCCCAATTGTTAAAGAAAAAGGCTTGTAACCAGGAGGTCCCCGGTTCAAATTCTACCTCAGACACTGACTCATTGTGTGACCCTGAGCAAGTCACTTAACCTCCTTGTGCTCCGCCTTTTGGGTGAGACGTAATTGTAAGGTACTCTGCAGCTGATGCATAGTTCACACACCCTAGTCTCTGTAAGTCGCCTTGGATAAAGGTGTCAGCTAAATAAACAAATAATAATAATTAAGGAAAAAATAATCATTATTAGTTACAGTGGATGAAAAGCACTAGACCCATATTATCAAAGCATTTACAATGGTGCTAAGTTAGTGCCATTTTGTTCTAAAGAGAAAATCAAACTGCTAATGTTACTTGCAAGAAACAGGAGTTTTTAAATTAACCGCCTAAGTTATTTATTTGAAGATTTTTAATGTCAGCATTTTGTTTCTTTTTTTTTAACTGATGTTAAATACTTTGTGAATATGACCCTAATGTAGAATGATTAATTAGACAGAAGTCTATATAATGATGTAAACTGGTGGCTCTAAATACTGCCCCTCTGTATTAGCCAGCTGGGGTTTGCCCTTCGGAGTATATGATGGAGTGTACCCCAAAAGAACGCCTTTTTGAACTTGGGAACCTTGTGGTAACTGTTGTATATTTGTGGAAAAGATTTTCTGAACCCCAGATCCTGTAATAAAAGAGTTTGTTTTGAAAGTGGTCTGATTGACAATGAACTCAGGCAGTGAGTCTATTTAATCACCTGTTCAAGGTTCAGGGCGAGGGGCTGGAAGACTCATTACCTTTCTTGTGTGTTTGGAGGTGAATGGTAAGCCATGATTCATCACAACCGGACTTTGTATACCTTAAATCAACTGCAGTGTGAACTTGGAAAAAAGCGGTTTTGTTTTCAACTTTTCTTTCTTGGTAATGTTGTTTCTTTGTGGTTAAAAAACAGGGGTATTCTTCCCCTAGCTGTAGCAATTCCCCACACAGCTCAGGAGAACTGAAGGTTCAGTGGGCATCCGCCAATCCCACGACCGAGCCAGCTTCCTCTTTTACATGCAGGAACTTGAGAGCGGATGTCAGCACAGAGAGAAGAACAAGTGATGGAAGCTGAGTAAAAGTAAGTTGAACAGAAGGCAGAAAGAACTTTTTTACACAGAGAGTTTTAAATGCACGGAATAGTCTACCAGGTGAAGTAGTAGGATCTAAAACACTGGGGACATTTTAAAAAAGACTGGATTCTGTGCTTTTAAATTCGCAGCCAACCCCCACAATTTTCCTTTTCAAACACTCTTGAGAGTAACATTGGTCCTTTACCTTGCTTAATTCTTTGAAAAAAAGAAATGTTGTTGTTATTGTCTACTGTTTTAGCACCTTGGTTGTGTAATAGACTAGCTTTTTGTCTTTTATTACGTACTCCCTTTTTATGCAGTGAGTTTTCCTGTAAGCTAAGGTGAATCCTTTGTTTTCTTTTTTACAGCGTTACTGCCACATGGCGGTTGCTGATTGAGTTTTACCTTTGGCAGAACTAGTTTCGTTTTCACAGCGCATGCACTGCTTCTTTCTTTATTTATGTTTTTATTTGTTGTTGTTGTTTGTGCCTGGTGTCAACAACTTTCATTTTTTGACATCCCAAATCCATTTCTCATTTAACGTCACGTACTCATGTTTGGCAACGACCTCACGTCGATGTTTGCATCAGTGTTTTTTCGACATTGTGCCAATGCATTTCTATGTCCCCCTGATTAATTTGCAGATTCCACTGATGTGTAAAGTACCTGCATAGGTTTGCTTAGTCACCAGCTATTTAAATTTTAGCAGTATTTTTTACTCTGGTGTCTTACTTTTGGTAACTATGAGGACCCCAGCAACTGCTTCCCCTCCATCGCTGCCTCTGCCAGTCCACAGCAAATCTTCTTCAGCAGTTCTAAGGTAAGATTCGACATTGTCACCCAGAGAATTTGGGCATGCCCTTTTAGCAGCACCATTTCTCCACTCCAGGCCTTTCGTTGAAGACCATTAACACCCTCTAAGCTTCAAGAGCACCATCTACCATTACTCTATAAAAGTAAGCGGAATATCTTTAATGTGGATGTGAAAGGGTGACTGAGCGGTGACGTCAAGCAGAAGCAGGAAGGATCACTGACACCAGGCAAGTACTGCAGTTCAACAGGCGCTTGTGCCGTTTTTATTATTTTTCAAATCACAAAAAGAAATAAAATATTTGAACAAAAACACGCTCACAGAGCAAAATAAACGGTTAAACAAAAACAAATCTCGCACACAAAATAAACAATAAATAATAAATAAACCATACAGGTCAGGCTGGGCAGTCGCTGTCACTGTTCCTGTATGTTATAATTCAATTTAATTTAGTTTCGTTTCGTTTCGTTTCGCTCTCGCTCTCGCTCTCACAACACCCACCAACCACCCGGAGTTGGAGAGCTGCAGGCTTTTTATAACAGGTGACCATCTCCCGATTAGCAACAAATTAAATCACCTAATTAATTCGGGAGATGGCCACCTTCTGCACGAGTTTATTAATTACGTGGATGGGGCTTCCCATCCACGTAACTAAACAAAACATAACAAACAAACGGCAACGCGTCACTAAACAAATTATATGCGCGCATGCCATCTAAAATAATACAATAAAAATAAATAAACAATACAAAATAAACACAGGGGCGGAGGAGGAGACCCCGATCTAAAATAAATAAACAAAACAATATACAGGGCACCTCGCCCTGTTACAGTGGAGAATGGTTTTGACTTCCTGCATTGCTCCATCAGTGCTATACTTGAGTACCTTCAGTACATCTTGTATAAGGGCAAAAAAACGGCCACTATCAAGGTGTGCCTTGCCTCAGTTTGAGTTTTTCACCTGAAGGTGGACAGGTTTTCACCTGGTGCACATCCACTCTCTGTTCGCTTCATGAGGGGGGCCCTCCCAACTGTGACCCCTTTCCCCAATGGAGACTCAATATTGTTCTTAACCAGCTCTCTAGACCTCTCTAGACCTCTGCTCCTTGTGGCCATTACATCTGCTTGGGGTGGGGTGAGTGAACTTCAAACCTTGTCTGCTCCTAAGACAGGTACTTTTTCAGTAGAAGGTAGATATAAGGTTACACTATGGTTGAACCCAACTTTCTTTCCAAAGAGGGTTACAGCATTTCATCTGAATCAGCCTATTGAGCTTGAGTAGAATAGAGTGGACTGTGAACTACATTTCCTCTGCCCTGTCAGAACATGAGCATACTACATCGAAAGAGCTACATAAATCAGTGTGGAGTAGTGGTTAGGGCTCTGGACTCTTGACCGGAGGGTCGTGGGTTCAATCCCAGGTGGGAGACACTGCTGCTGTACCCTTGAGAAAGGTACTTTACCTAGATTGCTCCAGTAAAAACCCAACTGTATAAATGGGTAATTGTATGTAAAAATAATGTGATATCTTGTAACAATTGTAAGTTGCCCTGGATAAGGACGTCAGCTAAGAATTAAATAATAATAATAATAAATCGGAGCAGCTCTTTGTATGCCATGGTGCTAATAAAGTCAGGCAGGTAGTTTCTAAATCTAGATTAGCTCTATGGTTGGTACAGCATATCCAGGAATGACATTCAATGCTAGGTTTGCTGTTGGAATGTACGGTCAAAACGCATTCCAGAGTGGTCTCTACATCCTGGGCTCTTCTCCACTGTTCTTCCACAGAGCAGGTCTGGGCAAAGCAGTTGTCTGGGCAGTACCCCATACCTTCATGAGGTTCTACAGGCTCAATGTCACCGATGAGCAACATCCTCACTTTGGGACCCGTGTCCGTGTTTGAGTCTAGCTGATCTTGACTCACTGCAGGTTTGGTATTTGTAAATGGAATTGACCTTTGTAAGAGAACGTTGGGTTACCTTACCTTGTAATCGTGGTTCTCTGTAAAAGTCATCATTCCCACGTATGCACTTCATCGCTCATCTAATCTCAGCAGACAACAAGGAAATTGTGGGGGTTGGCTGCCCAGGCATTTCCTCTTATAGACATCCTGCTGTCGGTGTAGCTTGTGCAGCCAGCACAGTTAAAGCTTTGGTATATACCTTTCAAGAAAGACACATTTTAGGAAAATGACTCACTCTTAAGTTTTTTTTTTATTTTTTATTTTTTTTATGAATTAGTTTAATTTGTATTCCTTTATAAAAATATGGAATTGCCAATAAATGGATCCCTTTACCTGTTTAAGCCTGTCTAGACTGTGTTGTCAAATCCATTTGAAAATAGCACAATACTATAATATCTGACAAAATCTTGCTAAATATCAATGCACATCAATATGCTTAGTATGAATAAATTTAATTTTTTCTTATACCTAATATGGATATTCAATGTAACCGTAATGATCCCAAAATAAAAAAGGTTGCTTGAAAAAAATGGATAATTGAGAGTTTACTATGGAGCATGTATGCATTATTGATTTATATAAGGCTAATATTTTACTTCATATTCCATTTGCCATATTAAAAATACATTCACATTTACATGGTTTTCTTGCTACTACAAATGTTTTCTTCTTGTAATCATTATTAATAATTCAACAAGATAACCATCAAGATTATTGGCACATTTTTCCACATGAGCAATTAATGCAAATCTAATTGTATTGTATGTACATGGAAACAAGACTAGAAGAAACATCATTAAAATGGAATTACAGAGGGTTCAATTAAGCCATAACCTGTGACAAAATGCATATTTAATTACCTAGACTATTAGGTTACAGTATGTGCTTGAGTTTAAAATATAACAAAACTCTAAGTATATACTTAACGGTTGTCAGATACAGATATTTAAATCTTGTATGTCTAAAAAAATAAAACAAATCACATAGATGCATTATTATTTAAAAATGGACACTGTGGATTCGGATATATTGGCTGCCCAATTTTATAGTCTAACTGCGCATGCCTTTCCTGCAATATATATAGGCAATTTCATTTAGAATTACTGTTTGTTTCATTTCGTACTGCTCAAACAAAAATATACAAAACAATTGAAAACAAAGCATTAACAGTTATCATATACACACACATTGCACAATAACATAAAGCAAATTAAATATCTACTTGCTGACGTGGTTTTTATTTTAGCATACGAGGTGTTTGTGGCAGCAACGCACTAGCAAAAGTCACAGGGCAGTGATGTCAGCTCCCTAGCAACAAACCTCCTATGTTTGGAATGGGATTCTTTCAATGCAGCGGGTTTGTGCATTTGAGAAAGGAGAGGAAGACTCATGAAATTAATTGGAGACTGAAGTTGATGAGAAGCAATTCACCTCTGCAGTACGAATTAAAATGGTGTGCTACTTTTTTATGAAAAATGAGAAAAAGCGGGTTGCATTGAAGATTTATATTGGACCCTGACGCCCCCAATAAAATGAGGAAGTGGTTGTATTTATTTGTTAGCCTATTTGTTTTTCTGTGAGTCTCTCGCTATATCGCGGTCCTCGATATATAGCAGATTTATATTAGACCCCGACACCCGTGATATATCGAGTGGGTGGTGTACTTTATATCTGGTTATATACTAGGTTAAATAAATCACAGTTTGCAAGGCTTGCTTTCAGTTTGTGTCACCTATTGCTGTACTGTGTGTCTTTCAAAACTCCACATTTACAATGTAGCTAATAGAAGCTAAAGAGTAAGTAGAGGGGTTCCGAAAAATATACTGTTATACGTCCCCACGTGTTGCTACAACTGTTTAAATAATGTTTTTGTAATATCTCTTTTTATTGTTAACATCCTGACAGCATTTTACAGATATAACTGTAAAGTCTTTTTCAAAGCTCTTTTAAAAATGGCCACTCTAGTGCACAGGGGTTTGAGATCTGTCCTCTAAATCACTGCAGGAAGAGCGATTTAAAAAATAAAAAAGGTGCTCTGGCTTTTCTGTTCTGTACCACATCATGAATCATTATTGTTGTGTTACCTGGTTGAATGTCGACAATAATCCTTATACTATCAGTACGCTAGAGCGGCCATTTTGAAAAGAGCTTTGAAACAGACTTTAAAGTTATAAGTGTAAAAAGTCAGGCTGTTAACAGTGAAAACAAAAATGACTGTTACATTATTTAAACAGTTGCACTCTTTAAACCACTGTGTTTGCTCACCCTCACTGAAATGAATGCAGTTCCAGTAATGAGCAGCTTGGATGTGGTACTCCCAGCAGCTGTCTCTTTGTGTATCCAACAATCACCCCCTGGCCAAAGACCTTTTCAGATAAATGTCAAGTCCTTCAAACTTCCAACACAAAAATACCAATATTGATTTACTTCACAATGTGGATAAACAAACGTGGATGTAATTGCTTAACACTGTGAGGGAAGAATGTTTAAGCATATGAACAAAGGGAAATTATTTCATTCAATTTTAATTAACATGCTACATAACATAAAACGACTAGATGGCATTAACAATCTCATACAGTTGTATCTTGGGGGATTCGTTAGCTGGACTGTCCTGCTAATTGACATCGTTGCTACAATCTTCCTGTACATATTGATCAGATCAAGCTGGTCAATCGGTGCACAGCTCGTGTATGCGTATTTGGGAGGATAGCAGCAGGGTGTCACTACATATAAACCCTGCTTTCCTCCATAAGGTGATCACAGCCTTCCACATGAACCAGTCTGTGGAACTGGAGTCTTTCAATCCACCTCCGTTTTCTTCAGTGGAGGATAGGAGATTGAACTTCCTCTGCCTAGTGCGGACGTTGAGGTGTCATGTGGATAGGACAAGAGCTCAGCATCATTCTGACCAGGTCTTTGTCTGTTACGGTATACGGACCCTAGGACAGCCCCCTCAGAGCAGCGACTTTCGCACTGGATTGTGGATACAATCTCGACTGCGTATGATAGTGCCGGCTTGCCTCCACCTGGGTGGGTAGACGCGCACTCTACCAGAGGGTTGGCTACATCTTGAGTCCTCTTCAGAGGGACCTCGCTGTCCGATATCTGTACTGCGGCTAGCTGGTCTATGCCGCATACTTTCTCCAGGTTCTATCGCCTTAATGTGATAGATCCTTCCTTGTCTTCATTAGGCACGAGGGTCCTTGAGGTTGCACGCTCGCACCGCTAACCTTGGGTTATGCGGTTCTGATGTGTCCCTCATCTGCTGCTGTTCCTTCTCCCTCACGACTGCTCTGGTATACATTTCCCATATGTAATGTTTTGGTGGTTGTCTTCGAATTGGAAGGGAACGTTAGGTTACTTACCGTAACCCTGGTTCCCTGAAAGAGAAGACGCAAAAGAGAAAATGGCTTCCATGGGTTGACTGTTTAATCCCTCGGTAGGTGGATGTCAGCTTGTGTCATTCACACAATATTGAACTGTATATATAAAATGTATCCCTTCAATAATATATTCATTTAAACTCCCCCAAAAATCTGCACAATAAAAGAATAATCATGAAACTTTGATTAGATGCCACATTGAATTACAATTGGCAGTTTGGTGAATGAAATGTAATACATGGAAACAATAGAGACCAGAAGAAATATTCGCAATGAAGTCGCCAGCAGGACCACTTTATCTATTACAGCTTCCTGGCAGTCTGCAGCAGCTCAGAAATCACTCTACCCTGGACATGTGTTTGGAAAGTGTATCTATTAACATTTAGGAGATGTTATGTGGCATGTCAATACTGACACCTGCATGAGAAATGAGAATAAGATGATTTCACACGCATTTACTGTGCTTTTCCTTTTAATTGTATGTAGCATATTCTACACTATACAGTACATTATTATTATTATTATTATTATTATTATTATTATTATTATTATTATTATTATTATTATTATTGTCTAATCAATTTAACCCTAATTCTTCCCCATTACAGGTATAGCAGGAAGATCATTGTGCAACACTGTCAACTCAATCCCCTGTCTCTGCTCACCAACCTAAACAGCGGCTGTAACAAAAGTATGGAGGCAAGTCTGGAGAATCGACGGCTGTCTTTAGCATTACATACATAGCATAGAGGATATCTATAGGCACTGTCAGTTAACACATGTCTGGATTTTACGTTCTGCAGCAGCTTTAAACCTCACAATGATCCTTACATTGGGATGCTACAGATTACAATTTCAGCAAACATTTATATAATGCAGTGTTTAAATATACAATCAAACCCACTGCTTTTTCTCACCATAGTGGTTATTAACACATTGTGGTTAATATCCTTCAGGTGAATGAAAGACGAAACAGTTTTTATTTTGATCAAAATCGCACCATTGGAGAAGCCACGCCCTACGGGGCAGACTCATTTGACTTTAACCACTGCATCTGCGATTGCACTCGTTTCATCAGAATAGAGGTAACACATAGGTGCTGTTTCATTATGAAGACAGCATCACAGTGATTTGAACCTGGAAACACTAGTAATCCAGCACTGGCAGCATTTTAACACACCTCAGTGTTAGTGTCAGGATCTCTATGTCTGTTTCAAGCTCATTGTTTTTCCATTGCTGATAATGTTGTGATCTGTTGGTGGTATAGTGATGTTTTTTTATTTAAATTGTCAGAATAGGAATCTAATTCAATCTATGCATTTAATAGAACAGAGGTTTACCGTTATCCTGTTTAAAAAAAATAATATAAACCTAGGATTTAGTACAATGCAGTACAGCATAAATTTTGTGCTGTATTTTTTTGTAAATAGATCACACTATATAGGATTTCCAATTACATTCCCTCACTGAAGGTCAGTGGGTGTCCTCCAATCCCACAACCGAGCCATCTAGAGGACAAAGGCGAGCCCTGCATGCGTCCACTTTAGCTCAACAGGCGTCTGCCCAGTAAGTTCCCCTGTAGCGCAGTGAGGAGAAACAGATACATACAAATACATATTTGCTATAACCTGAGTTACTTTCAAGACTGTACGTGCCTGACAGGTAAGAGTCATGGAATTCTTTCAGTAGCTATGACCCCTTTACATTGCATGTCATTTCCATTCCCTTTTAATCACATCCCCCATTACATGGCAGTCTATATGGATTCATGTTTAGTTGATACTCCATTATAATGTTTGTTTGTTTTTTTATGTAACTTGCTGTGCTATCTATACCAACATCACAAATTCAGCCCTTTTTTTTCTACAAAATTTTTTTCTTCAAACAAATGCAGACTTCTATTAGTTGAGTTTCTGTCAGCGGATCTGGCTGTCAGTATCACCGTCTGTGCTGTGAGCCCTTGGGACGTCAGTGTATTTGATCCAGGGACGAAATTCCCAACCAAAAAAGTACATTTATGAATGCAAAATAAGCCTTAAAAAATAACACCATAAACAAAGAAGCTAAAAATACTGAAAGCTTTGTACTCTCTGCATGTATCACTCAGTTGTGTACTGTAATATAACACTTAAGTTAAACATTAAATAAGTATTAAGAAATATTACACTAAGCAGTAACTGCTGTAGAGAGCAAATTTTGTTTCAAGATATACTAAAAAAAGGGATGATGTTATTATTTGTTTATTTAGCAGACGCCTTTATCCAAGGTGACTTACAGAAACTAGGGTGTGTGAACTATGCATCAGCTGCAGAGTCACTTATAATGGAAGACGGAGCACAAGTGACTTGCTCAGGATCACACAATGAGTCAATGGCTCAGGTGGGATTTGAACCGGAGACCTCCTGGTTATAAGCTCTTTTCTTTAACCACTGGACCAAACAACTGTACTATGAAAAAATTATACAAAAAGGTCTAAGTCAAGCAATGTACAATATGGGCTAAAATACCCCTCTAATTTTTAATGTACCAGGCAAATTATGTACTTGGCCATTTTAATCTCCAGAGTATTCTCTGAAATCCTCCCCATACTTTCCAGAACCTGGGTACTCACCTACAACAGGACCTGGCCATGCTACAATTAGAACATATATCCCTGTTATTTATTCATTCATTTATTTTTTTACTTATTACTTATCCTACAGTAATTCAGTGTGCTTCTCTGTCGTGTTTATGTGTAGATTAATTACCAGGATCTATTCCAGAAAAAAGTTGTGTATTTCAGGCAGACTCTTTTTTAAGTCCCTGGCATTGTGGTTCCTACACAATAAGCAAAGTGGCAAAAGACACATTTTCATAAAGTAATACTGTGTTTTTTTTAGATGTACAAGCAAGTGAAAACTCAAATTGAACTTAAATAAACTTTTTAATTTTTAGAAAAGGGGGCATTGTACAAAGAATTGTAAACTCGGTTGCTTTTCTGCAGCAAAGTCCGTCTCTAATCAAAACGTCATCATCAGCAAGCGCATAAAGGCTCCATGTGTTATTCTCTCATGTCACTTCTTTTGTTTCGGCTGCTCAGTCAAGCATCTTTTTGGGGGTGGGGGGGGTTAGCTCATACCCACTTCCTAGCTGTGGCACTGGGATGCATGTAACCGTTCATGTTTTTCCAGCTGGCCTTATGCAGGTAGCCTTTGCACACCCACAGCCGAGGCCTTCAGCCAAATTTATTATTCACTCGGGCCCTGAGAGTCCATCACAATAATCGGGCCTTGAGAGCCCATCACAGTTCATTAAACCATCTACAATTGCAATCAATAAATCTCATCCATGGCGGATTCTCTGTGCTGAAAAAAACACCTCACCGTTTTTGTTTACAGTCCTTATAACAGAAAATGCTCGGATCACAACAAAACAAAACTTTGATCACTATACTTAACATGTACCTTGCAAGTTAGGCCAGTGCTTGGAAAGAGTGAAGCACACCTACATCTGTATCCCAATTCTGACTCGCTTACCAAATCTGAAGCAGCACTTTGTTGATCCTGTCTTTTTAATGTTATTCCCTACTGTCTCACACATTCCCTACTGTCGCACACATCACAGTCAATAGCACCTAACAGACACAGAAGTAATATTAGGAAACAGAATGTTGGATGAAAAGCAGATTGAATAGGTCCCAGTATCCAAGACTGGCATTAAAATAAGTCCTGGTACAGAGTCTTTAAAAGGGTTGTAATGAATTGCCATCTCAGCCTATTGAATTATATGGAAAGGCTAGGGCTGAACCTGAACCATTCCTCTCTCAAACATCCAATCGTGAAATTGTACTTCTGTTTTTTGAGCAGTTGTCAGTGGCAAAACATTTTCATTGTAGGACTCTGGACAATACTGACATGCTGTAGAGAAGAAAGTGCTGAGTTCATTTTCAACCAGATTGAGAAATATTAAACTCCCTGCCAGCCTTCTGTGCCTGTGCCTGAAGCCCCTATAGAAATGTAATGGAGTTTGGAAACTTGGTTCTATAAAATATCCTTTTATTCTCATTTCAAGTCAATTTCAACATTTTAAAACAGTTTACAGGCAACTCTATATGCAATCACTAGTTTGTGTGTTAATTTATTGGCACAAACAATTACATGTTATAAGGTTGTATTTTTGGTGTAGCAATTGCGACATTCAACAGATTTTAAACAAGACACAATTGGGCCCAACTTTGCCTTAAGTCATTCATAAAACCAAACTTAGTCACTCCTGTGACTGTACCTTTTTCTTTTGCATATACAAAAGAGGATTACTTGATATTCATCAATGTGGGTGTCAAATCAATATCTCCTACTCAAGGACACATTTCATATTCTGTGTCAGCACATGTTTATGGGGTTACTTGTGCACACATGTACTGTGGGGTATTACAATCAATGAACTGGTCAATAATGAAGAGGGACTCTTTTTCATTACTGACTAGAGTACATGCTTAAGGTTTTCCAGAAAGATTTATACAGTGCTCTTGAAATAAGACATCAGTACTGCACAAACAACAATGTCATACGCAGTATATTACATGATGAATGAATAACTGGAGGAGGTCTCACCAAAGACTGTGTATAAAAACCAAATCAACATCTGACAAGGCAGATGGAAAAAAACAGCATTATTTATTAACACAAAGCCCAGAATAAAAAAAAAACAGTGAGGAAATACAGTAAAGCAAGTGAGGGGGTTTTGTAGCAGTTACTCAGTGAGGGGTTCTTATAGCAGTTACTCAGTGAGGGGTTCTTATAGCAGTTACACAGTGAGTGGTTCTTATAGCAGTTACTCAGTGAGGTGTTCTTATAGCAGTTACACAGTGAGTGGTTCTTATAGCAGTTACTCAGTGAGGGGTTCTTATAGCAGTTACACAGTGAGTGGTTCTTATAGCAGTTACTCAGTGAGGGGTTCTTATAGCAGTTACAAAACTTTTGGCCATATTTGTGCATTGTTTTCTGTTCTATTTTTATAATGGTTTATCATTGTAGTGTTTATATGTAATGTGCTTCTATTTTTACAATGGTTTATCAGTGTAGTGTTTAGATGTCTGTGCTTGTATTTTTACAATGGTTTATCAGTGTAGTGTTTAGATGTCTGTGCTTGTATTTTTACAATGGTTTATCAGTGTAGTGTTTAGATGTCTGTGCTTGTATTTTTACAATGGGTTATCGGTGTAGTGTTTAGATGTACTGTGCTTCTAGTTTTTCTCTCCCTGTGGATATAACACCGAGAACTGCTCAATTCAAATAACAGCACAGATGGGAATCACAGCAAATCTGCTTCATGAACTGGGGAAAGTAAACACAATATAAGCAGTAGTCTCTGGTGTACTTCATAGGGAAAAAAAACACTGGAATCTATGGATTTTTGTTTCAAGGGGTTTTTGAGTGCTGTTCCAGCTGTTAAAAAAGCAAACATTTTCAAAAGTAGTAGCTCAGTGGGTGTGTGGACTAGCTATTGATCTTTGGATACTTTGGTTCTGTTATTGAACCCTCAGTCCACATCAAAAAGTGGGCATGGTGACTGAACTGCTACATAAATCTAAGAGGGTGGTGCCACCAGCCCACTGTGGCATGAGGTATGGAACAAGTTCAATTATTTCACTTAAAATAATATTTTCGATCTTGTATTGGCATTTGCATTGGATAGGATGGTGGATTAATTGGGTAATTGTCATGAGCTGCAATATAAATACTGTACATCTGAAGGTTTTTACATGGGTGGCCATTTTTAGTTACTTTGTAAACGAATGGAGAGAAGCCAGTGTGAGCAACTGTTCTGTGGTATTCTCAAAAAATTAATTGGTAATGGTGATGTAGTACATTGTACAGTATACAAGAGCACATGTGTATGCTAGTAAACAACAGCGTTACCTAACATCCGAGTTTGCTTTATGAT
Organism: Acipenser oxyrinchus oxyrinchus; assembly: GCA_030684275.1. Lineage (NCBI taxonomy): Eukaryota > Metazoa > Chordata > Actinopteri > Acipenseriformes > Acipenseridae > Acipenser > Acipenser oxyrinchus. The sequence continues at coordinate 10,391,381 of CM060268.1, forward strand.
TGAGCTCAATTGTGGTTCACTTTCTTTTACCTAGTATAGATGTCATGTTTTAAAATGAAATATGAACTATATGAAATATGAACTATATCGTGTTTCTTGCTCATTCAAGTCCTCTACACTGCATAGAAGTGGTAAGGCAGGATTTCTGAAAGCATTTTGTTAGCTACAATGACTTTAACAGACTTAGATTTTAACAAAGACACTTCTAGAAAGAATATCATTGAACCTCAAGGCACAGAAAGAGTGGTGTCTGATTATCATATCTGAAAATGGAAAACCTTGTTCATAGAACAATTTAATAAAGCTTTTGAAAGTGAAGGACATTTTTACAAGGATCCTTTGAAAAGCTAGCCCCTAACAACTGAATCATTGTGGGAACAAAATGTGATATTCTTATCCTTTAAGAAAGTAGACTTTAACCAGCTGCCGATACACTTAAGCAGCCTATACAGTCATGTTCAAAACAAGTCACTGACTTATTACTCCGACCTTGGTAATCCATTGAAGGAATATTTCAGCTGATGCTTTCATTAGCCAGAATGTTTGTCTATTTGATTTTCTAATGCTTAGTGTACTGTATGTGCTATAGCATGTTCTTTTAACACTAGAACTACCAGAGTTACACACATACCTAGAACTACCATGATTGGTCAATCTGACCACGGTATTAAAAACAACAAAAATATTATAATGAGAGGACAAACTTAATGAATGCCTAGAGTAGGAGAATAATCAAGTATACACAATTCTGCACAGTTCTCCTACTATTTTTTCAAATAAAAGTGCAGTCCTCTGCGCACATTCCTAATATATATTGAAGTATATTAACATACATTTTATGTGTATATTTTACAATATATAATGTTTTATTGACACTTTATAACATAGTTATTAAGCATATATTATATATTAATAAAACAGTTATAAAACATTAATAAGCAGCACCTTACTATCAAGTATTACCCAAAAGATAGCATGAATACCAATATGCCTTCTATTCACAAAGCAACTGCTTATTTTATTAGTGTTTGGGAATAATTATCCAAGCTTCAGTCAAAAAAAAAACATTTGGATGACTTTTTAATGTATTAGATTAGCATTTTTCCAACTGTGCACTAAACTAATTAATAATAATTTCACTGAAGCTGTTGTACCGGTACTGTTTTTGACAGTGTAATTCCATCTAAAGAATGATTTAAACTGCTTTGGATTTTTTGCACAAAAGATAAAATTAATTAGTCTTTGTCCAGAACAGTTTCACACAAAATGATTTTTAGAGAGAGAGAGAGAGAGAGAGAGAGAGAGAGAGAGAGAGAGAGAGAGAGAGAGAAAGAAATAAAGAAAAAAAGAGCAACACAGACAGACACACACACACACACAAGGATGGAAATAAGCACTTTCACCCATTCCTAGCAACCATTACATGTATTGAACTAATTCAGTTATCAGCAAGAAACAGTTAGTTAATTAAATGATTATTAAAAGTATATTACAAATACTAAAATTGGTGTTACAAGACTCACGTATGTGGTGTGCGTGGTCACTGGTTCCCACCCAACCTCTGCTCTTTCACACATTCACAGGATGGGTTCCGGTTTTCAAGTTTTTCATAACCATATACAGTTTGCAAACATGTTAAATTAAAAATCAGGAGTTAGGTAGATAATACAGAAATGAGATTACTAGTTGTGTATTCAAATGTCCAGTAACATTATAATACTAACACATAAGAGCTCTGGATAGACCAAATACATTTATATTCACATAGGGTAGTACTATTAATATAAACACTGCATCCACTTTCAGCTAAATTATTTAATAAAGTCTTAAAGCAAGAAGTGCAATTCATCTTTGATGCATTACCTGATGTATAGCCAACACTTCCTCTCTAAATGTGGTCTATATTTTCAGAAATACAGCAACTGAGTTGTTCAGCCTACTACTACGTGTATTTTGAAGAGAGTTGCATTATTTAATACTGTATTCCCCTGAGCTACAGTATAACATTTACAGATAATATCAAGTATCTCTTGTAAGAAACGTTTTTTTTTAATAATAAGAGATTTCCCAGAGGGGATTTACTTGGAACGTCAGGTCAAGTGTCACTTGTCAGGTCACAAACTTGCTGGTTATTAATAGGTATGGATGGGTCACATGGTAAAGGCATGACTGCATGCTGGGCAGAGTGAGTCATACAGTCAGGGGAACAATCTTCTTTGGAGATTCCACAGGGATTCTTGCATTGGCTCTGGTGCTCCTGCAGGTTAGGGAGGCAAAATAGGCAGGGATTGTTTCTCCTCACTGCACCACAGCAGACCTTACTGGTTAGGTGCCCAATGAACCCAAAGTGGACACCTGTTGGACTGGTCTTTGTCCTTCAGGGGCCTGTAGCTCGCTGACATTACCTGTAGAACTCCTAGAATCTACAGAAGCAATTGGTCCAGTCGTAAGATCAGAGAATGCCCAGGGTCTTTCATTTCTCCTGAGCGGCTGTGGGGTGTACTGCAGTGAGGGAACATATTTGGATTATTTAGATTTGGGGGGAAAACGGGGGGAAACAATGACACACTGAAAAAACTAGGAGTATGACCATTCACTATACCTGCACCTAGTTACAACACATCTTCTAGGAGTGTTGTAAATTCCAAAGGAGCTGCAGGAACGAACAGTAACCCTTGCTCCTGACCAGATTCATATACAGTACTGGAGATAGCAGCTCTGAAAAAAATGAGGTGCATTTGCAGTTTGCGGAAGTTTCCATTTTTGCATCGTATTTCAAAACTGTAGTTCTGACATTTGGTGTCAGTTAAAAAGCATAAAAGCAAAGTAAATAGCTACTATCTCTCTAAAGCACACAATGGGAATCAATTGTATTACCATGATACAGTATCGTAATAGTCCAGTGTACTACTGAGTCAGGACAACTGTAAGACTGCTTTTAAATCTATTCTGTTGCCAATGCTGATAATGGTATTGCCTGATAATCATACTAATAGGGTTTCTTCAAGGTAAATTACCCTGGTACTAAAATAGTGTCACAATTGTTTTTGACTTTTCTGTCCTCTCGTACAATTTGTGTAGATTTTTTTTAAATGTCTGAACATAGCAGATAAGGAACATGGTTTACGTTTATGAAATGGTATGAATGCTATTCAGTTTTTCTTTTGTATGTTTTTTTTTCACATTCCTGACTTGCATTCAGTCCCATTCAGACTGAGATGCAATTATAGCACTTTCTGTATATTACAGACCTATAAACTCAGCAGACATTAAAATAGTTAAAAAAACAGACCCAAACCACACATTTGCTTTAAATCTGACCTGACCTGTACATAAATCAAATAAATATCCAAAAGAAATACAAACATATATTTCCATATATTGCCTTATAATAATTTTGAAACCAAAGCACAAATGACGAAAAATCAACCAGGAATATACACCTTTGCTTGAACTCCAACGTGAAGCACAACATCAATGACACGTGCATCTTCTATGGTTTACTGATACAATAATTTTAGCAATATCATTGCAAAATATTTGTATTGATGCTAATTTACTTTGATTTATTAAATATTAATACTTCCTACCTGTGGTAGCATGCATGGCCTAATTTTGTAACAATACATAAGAATTGCCAACGAAGTACATGGCAGTAGACACCAATATTGTTATCTCTACCTGTTTAACATTCAAATCGTATCCAACTCAATTTCTGTAAATAGCATGCTAAACAGGCACTGCAAACAGGTATTGACAGCAGACGTTTATTGTGATGAGGTGAGTGGTCCCTCATCTTACTGTATGTTTTGTTTGTGGTGGCAGTAGCGAGCCCATGCTGTGCATAATGCTGTTGTGTATGTGGTGTGGTAATAACTCTCCCACACATACACAGACGCCATGGGCTAGGGGGAAGCCTAGGCCCAGCTTAACTTCTCCCTTTCTAAAGCAGTATTCGCTGTAGATTTGTTAATTGTGTAATTATCAAGTGTGTTTCGAAGTCTGAATATTTCAGGAGCAGCCATATGCATGAATATACTGCATTAGAAAGACATCCTTGTAAATACGTTAAATAGGGTAGTTACTTAATTGACTCCAAATGGACAGTATAAGGACTGCTCAAGACATATAAGCATGACTGGAACAGTGATTGAAGATGGTAGGTGGTAGGAACATTTAGTCTGTTTCTGGGGAAGCTCCCTTTTGAAAAGTCCTGTTTAGTTTATTTTATGTTGCTGCAAACGTGCCTCTGCGCTTAAATACATCTTTTGTCCTTGCCTGTGGACTCTGTTACATTTATACTGTACTAAATTCATAGTATTTACTCCTAGTTAATTGAGTTTTTATTTCTATATAATCCATTAAGGTTTTTGTCTTTCATTTCCACACATGTACAGTTGAGGTTTGTTAACAAATTATGGCCTTAGAAAATGAATGAGAAATTCAAATACAATCTGCAACCGGTCATTACACACAAGTTAAAGATCACCTGCATCTACCATGTTTTTGTCTAATTGCTATTTATAAATCAACATCAGATATTTCCCTGACTTGTAATATATTCTTTACTTGCATGTTCAGCCTACATATTCTTTTTTTTTGTTTTGTTTTGTTTTGCTGTCTGAATTTTAAAACCCGGCTGAAAAAGCTCCATTTGAAATGGATTTGATCTCAATGTGCTGCTGATGGACATTAACAAGTACGATTTCCAATAGCTTTCAAGCCAGTCCGAGTGGCAGCTATAGTTCTACAGCCATCAGATGTTAGTTCAGACTTTATATCCCTGTGAAAATATATACTGTAAAAACCATTATATAAGTCTATTTTCTAGGTATTTTTAGGGGGTCTGTGACAGGATGGCTTGTGTGAGTGACGTCAGACCAGAACCAGGAAATAAAACAACAAGAGAGGTGGAGTTTGGTGGAGCTGAGCGAATGGTTTCGCTCAGCATTTAATAAATAAACAGAACACAAAAAACAGGACACGGCACTGGTAGCCAAAATAAAGAGACAAACAAAACGAACTATACAGACAACACACGGTGAGCAGATTTAACTACTTATTACTACAATTACCTCCGTCTCCAAACCCATTCTCCACTCACCGAACACACAATCCTGAGTGAGTGAAAACATGCTGCTTTTATGCAGTTGTACCGAGACTCGATTGCTAGTCAATCATTCAATTGGAATCTCGGTACAACTGCACGTGAATAAATTAAAGTGCACTTTCCCGTGTTCACATACTAATACTTTAAATGCACGTGATGTGATTTGTGCCATCCTCATGCCTAAATACAAATCTACATTTTTAAATACACGTGAAACACAGACCCGCTTATATCCCGTGTACCAATGCCTATACACCAACATTTACACACAACACGTAACATACAATATACACAGGGGGGGGCACTTTGCCACAGGGTCTTAAAAAGGGTGGCGCGACTTGTACACCAGTGTGACCTATAGGCTTTTTCCTGAAATTGTTGTCTCAAAAAGGTGTCGGGGGGGGGGGGTGACTTATACACTGTTTTTTACGGTAAATATAATGATGGGATTTAAAACAAAAAAAAATCCTTTATCATTTAATAAAGTGTAGGTTTATTTCATTATACTTTAAATTAGTAACTTCATAAATATTACCATTATGAAGCACCTCCTGTAGACACTGAATAGGTAATCTTACAGGGACTGAAAATGTAAAGCAATTTGCCAAAAGAAGGAGGGGCAAGTTCATGGTACTTTGAGAGAAGACATGTTTGCAAGCTCTATCGAGGCTTTTGAGTTTTAACGTCAGGATGTGATGAAATAGAACATTATTTACAAAGTGAATCTAAACAAGAAGGATGCATTCAATGACTGTACCTGTACCAAGCTGCTCCTTACTGTGGTTTGCAGATTTTATAAACATCTTGTGTTTTAGCTTGGAACAAATCCTTTCAGGATTACAATTATTAAGCTGCCCTTAAATCCCTCATGGCATGGCTAATTCTGAGGTGTTCCCTACCCAGACAAATCATTTGAGTTTTGTCCTCTTCTACTACAAAGCCTGTTTTTTTTATTTATTTATTTTTTGTGAGTCTCTGCCAACCTTCAAGAACAGAGCCCAAATGCCAGCCAAAAAACTTGCATTCAGTTTTGTGCAGCTGCTGTAAGAGTTGAATAACTTAATAACTTCCTTTGTTTGCTTGGTGAAAAACTACTGTGTATAGGTGTAGTCCAGCAGCAAGACAAGATAACGACTGCAGGTGCTCTGAGCTAATTGCGAGGAGCAATGGGCCTTCAAGGTCACAGAGGACGTTATAAATGATGGGGTGCTGTGGCGGGGTGAAGGTGAAGCGATGACATCAGCCCCTGCTTATGGACCCGGAAGACAGACACACAGGCAGGAGAATGCGTTTAAGCGATATAGCTATTTATCCACATCGTTGCATAAATGAAATAAAGAAGCCACATACCCTGGTAACCTTGGGAATGATTACACTAGGCCTACAGCCTAGCCATGTGTAAATATTCCTTCTGTAACCACTGTGGCCACTTCATTAAATCATATCCACAAAATGCATAAGCACCTACGGACTCAGAGGAGGTACCAGCTAGGACTAAGAACAGAGTGCCAGGTTCTGCCAATATTGTGTTGCTGTATTGGGCCTCCCTGGATAAGTCACGTGCTTCAGTCCACCAAGATGTAAAGTAGGACCCCCAAGGGAAACAAAATTGAGCTTCTCAGTTGCTCTTCCTGTTGTAAATCATTGTTATCTAGAAAATTAATGTAAAAAAACACCATATACATTTTTAGTATGTCTTGCATACATTTTATTTTTAAGATATCTTTTTTCCTTATGAGATTCTTTCCCCAGCAGGCAAGTACAACTGCAGATAGAAAAATTAGATCTAAGTGTGTCAACACAATCTTACTAAAGCTTTGATTTATTAGAAATAGTTAGCACCCAAGAATGTAAATTACAATGAACTCTTCTTTTTACAAGAACTTTAGGGAACAAAAACAAATGGCTGAGCAATGGAAACAGGACACTGATGACTGGACTGTCAGCACAATAACACATGAACACATACAGAACTTCAACTAGAGAGTTGTGTACATTTGAAGAACATTTTTTACCACAACAATCAAGCTACACTTCTCACACTTCTAATATTCTGTAAAGATTTAGGACCTGTATTACTGTATTCCATGAAAGCTTTCACTGGTCTAAATAATGTAGAATTATCTTTAATTTGTACATGTAACACCGCTAAAGTGTTATACTGTTTTCATATTGCCCTTATGACACAGTAACTTAATTCAACCCATTTTAGAGTGTATAGATATACAGTTTACACACATTGCTCATTTGTAATGCTTAATTGTGCCATTTCACTTACAGAATACTAGCAGTGTTGGAAAATACTTTTAAAAGGGCAGTAGTCATATGACACAGTCAACTGTAACCAAACAAATATCTGTATTCTATTTTTGTATATTGCTACGTACACACACATGCAAAAAAATATATAGACGTGGGCCATAGTTATTCATTGAGTGTTATAATACTGGTGTATATGGAGACTGTGCGTCAGATCTTCATTTCTACAGATATCTAAAGGGCTGTTTACCCAACTGCCACTAAACTTTCTGAGGAGTTTCTTTAGCACAAGTTACAGATATCTGAATATAAGGGTAGATATGGGTTGCCTGCCTATATCTAGATAACCACTCATCCAGTTATGAGGAAATCTTGCTAAAGACATTCTTTATAACATGTTATTGAGGGTAACATTATCAGGGGTATATGGAGGCTGTCTGTCTGTCACAATGCATATAGATGTAGATCATAGTGCCTGATGACTATTATAGTGCTGATTTTGTATTTCTAGCACTGCTTGTTATTGTTGTTATTGTGTATATATATATATATATATATATATATATATATATATATATATATATATATATATATATATATATATATATGATAGGTCAAGTCATGCTCAAGTGGCAAGAGATCTTAAATCAAGTACTAAATGATCTTCAATGGCACTAAAGTGTAATAGAAGCACAAAAGCAGCTAGAATAGTATGGGTCATAGCTTATTATTGTAAAATTCTTATTGTGACCTTTGAGCTGTAATACAGGGATTTCATTTTTGGTGGAAACGGCAAAGTCCACTAATTTTTTTCCACCTGTTAATCTGTATAAAAATATCCTCCTATTTCTGAAAGTGATCCTCCGTTTCACCCGCCGACGGATCCTGCTTTGGCACGTGGATTAGAGACATTGGCATTTACAAAGAAGACAGACGACGAACCTAAATCAACAAAGCACACCATGTAGAGATGTATGCTCGGCTGCACCGGTAGAGACTGGAAGATGAATGAGTAGGTTGGCAATCACACTGGAGAAAATCTAAACAGGCAAATAGCAATCATCCAGAAATGTGACCTGAAGAGTGGATTATCCTCATTATCCTCAATGGCAAACGACAATGATTTCCATCCCACATATTATCATAACCCTTACTGATATTGGCCAATTAATAGGAACCTTATTCACTTCAAGACTACAAGTTGACCAAAAATATGTTGTAATTTGTGATTTTTAATGATTACAGCTGTCCAAAAGATTATAATATTTTGTTTTCAATAATGTTAATTAGTGATTGCAATCATTAATTAAGTAGGTTAAGGGAATATATAGGAAACATGCAGAGTTTAATACATTCCCTTTGACTGCCCAGATAATCCATGTGTACTGTATTGAGAATGGGGTATAGAAAAGCACTCTTTCACATTTCTGTTTTATACTAAACAAACTGCAAACTGTTTACATAAAAAATAGTGTATTCTATCCTGTACCTAAATCTAACATGCAACATTTTGTTGATTGTCTGAGGCAAGATTCATTTCATCAATACCCCCTTAGAGAACAGCTTGGTTTGGACATGGAATATCAGACTTATCTGAAGTAATCTATTCTTATTGTTTGGATTCACTTTGTATCATTTTCTATTACAGTGATTAGATGCTGGTGACTTTTTAAAACTAATATGTTTGAAACCCTGCTGTGTAAATAGTGTGTGTGTGGGAATGTAAGGTTGGCAGGGATGGGGTTAAATCTGTCCCTAATTGGGGAGTGGCCACATGTATAAAAGGAACCAGAAATCCTTTGTCTAGTGAAGGAGCGTGCGTGCGTGCGTGCGTGCGTGCGTGCGTGCGTGCTGTGATTTCTGTATTGTGATAGTGAAGGCTACACATAGTTATTCTTTTGTTTGAACCTTTTATTTTGGCCCTCGTGCCATGTTTATTTTGTTCCTGTTTTTGAGTTTGTTTTTTGTTAAATAAACGTGCGCATACACACTTAAACTGTAGCTTTCTGTCTCTGATTCTCTCTTGCTGTTGATAACAGCTTGGGCCGTGACACTATCCTGTCACACATCCCCTCCACTCAGCTATCAGAATCATGTCTAAGTACTTCTGGTACACCACAGTGAAACCATTATCTTGCCCCCCTCCCCGGTAGTATTTCCTATATTTTTATCATCTCGAGGGTGTTGGTTAAATCACAGAAGGTACTTTTACCAAATCATCAAATCAAATCAGAATGTATTTATAGAGCACCTTAACAAAGAAGAAAAAAACATTTAAGTCCAACAAAAACAGTAAAACAAGAGAATCACAAATGCAAAGTGTTACATGCCAATCACAAAAATGTAAGATCCAAATACCGGTGGAAAAACTAGAACAGGCAGACCAAGAGAAAGACCTTGGTGTTGTAATAGATTAATCAGTGTCAGCAACCACACAGTGTGGGAAGCAATCAGCAAGGCAAACCGAATGCTGAGACAGGCAATAACACAAAGTGAATCCAAACAAGAATACTTAAGATATTTCACACCCATACCAAGTTCCCTTTAAAAGTGACTCAAAATGGTCTCAAATATTTTAAGCGATCATATGATCTTCAATGGCACTAAAAGTGTAATGGACACACAAAAGCAGCTAGAATAGTATGGGTCATAGCATATTATTGAAAAATGATTATTGTGACCTTTGACTTGTATTACTGGGGTTTCATTTTTGGTGGAAATGGCAAAATCCACTGATTCTTTTCTACCTGTTAATTGTTATAAAAATATCCTCCTATTTTCGAAAGTGATCTTCCCTTTCACCCACCGGTGGATCGCATTTCATGCATAATTTTCTGCGGTTCATGGGAGCTTTAAATGCATAATTAATGCAGTGTAATTAAGCGATGTAATCCGCCCATAAAATTGATCCAGTTCAAATGTGTTAGCAATGCTATATAAACACAACCAAAACAGGGAAAACAATGTGAACTGCAAAATGCAAGTTCAAACAATACCAGCTGTAAAGACAAAAAAGTGCAAATTCATGCTTTTGGGGCTTCAGCTGATTCATTTGTCTTATCAGAACCACTTGTTTAACTTAGGAAAACATAAAACAAACAAACATGATATATATCATGTACACTTAAGAAAATGTGTAATATTGCAGGACAATGTAGCAGTGTAATCTTAACAGACTGTAGTAAATGTAAATTGTTAACTCTGCAATATTTACAATTAAAATTGCGATCGTAACGCAGTTGCTTTCACTCATTCCTATCAAAATTGCATCTTGTTCAAGTAAATAATGGTTATTTATTTAGATGCACCAAGAAGCAAAAAGTTATGTTTTACCTTAGCCACTAAATCAAAATATATAAAATATGTAGGAAGACTATATACATATATATACATTTCACATAGGCTCTGACTGTGTGTGATAGAGCATCCCAAAAATGTTTATATAGGCACTGTATGCTCACCTGGAAATGTGCATCAGTAAATTTATAGGCTAAAAAACAAGAAAACATGCCTATTCAAATGATTTCTGTCTCGTTTTTTTCTGAAACGGCTCCTCATGAGAAACGGTGTATGTATGCCTACTTTCTTAACATTTTCTTCATAAAAATCAAAAAGTTATAATCCAACGTGTGTCTAAAAGCAAATGGTAGCTTCTTTTTAAAAACTTCTTCCCAGTGTAAAATACAAATGCCCTCATTGTAGCGTAATGTATATTACACTACAATGTATATTAAAATGCTCACACGCAGTGATAGGCTATAATCTAAATAAGAAGGTGAAAACTGAAAGGTTAACCACTTCTTGATATCGTTGGTTAAAAAAACAAAAATCATCATCTTGAATTTTGAGAGGGGCATAAAGAGTTACTCTGGCAGACAGATATATTCACCATTCTGAAGCAGGCGGAAAGCATACTGGTGGAAGTTTAAATTATCCACCACTTTGATCTTTGGAAAATAGACACAGATTCTTAGATCATTATATATTCCACCAAAACGAATAACTAATGAACCAAACTAGCGGATAGATTCCCGCTGTGTTTTCTGCAGCTTTAGAAAATCCGAAATTGGTGGGAAAAACAGAGGTGCAGAAAAAACTGTTGAAATAATGGCATACAGCACTACCTCCAGTGGATCTCCTTTGATAATGACCACCAGTGTCTTCCCATTGTTGGTTCTGCTAGGGTTTCTTCAGGGTAATACACTTGTATTAAAAGATGATCCCATTTCAATTGCTTTAAACTTAATTTTGCTTGCACTCCAACTTTATTACACATTTCACATTCATTTTATTTTATTATAGGACAGATTTCATTTAAATTTTACTTTCAGACAAGCAAATCTCCAATGCAATGAATGAAATCCTACATTTCTGCTTTGGCAGCTTTAGACAGTAGCCCTAATCCTCAAGCAATTTGTATATATGCATATTCTTAAACAAATTCAAAGTGTTCTTACACTCTTAGAAAAAAAAGAGGAAATTAATCAGACTTGGAATTATTCAGCCTTTGAAAGCTCTTAAATTAAACACCTGTAATCTTCACTTACAGCAAAATAGGGCTAAAGAGACTGTTTGGTTCATCACGTCGCTATAGAATGAGTACAAATCCACATAGTGAAAGACAAACCATTAAACCTGGCCAACCCAGTTCCACAGAACTAATAATTCACCATCAAATCTGGCATTTGTATTATAATTAGAGTTTCCTACATAAGGTGCACCTTTACTGTTTCTAATCTATCAAATGAAGGAGCTTTAAAGGGAGACATTTAAAATTCAAAAGCACCCACCGAACCATTAAAGTGTAATGCAAATTGATTGCTTTCCGAGTAGAAGTATAACACTGACTGATGTTTCATTGTGATTTTTTAAGACATGGCATTTTTGGTGATTATTTTAATCCCATTGAGGACATCGCTGCCTGTACCTAGTGTTATCTCTCATCCACAGTCATGCTCTCATTAAAAGGCAATCGCAGGCCACCAACTTTAATAAATGTGAAAGCTCCTTGCAAAAAAATATTTTGCGATTACAGCTATACCCCTGGACATTTCAAAGCGACATGCAGAAAATGTGTTTCATTCTTTAAAACTGGCTGTGTGTCAGCGGTGAAGCAGCCGCATTATTGTTCTTTTTTCTAAAAGCATTAAAAAAAATGACGATCACCTTTTCTTTTCCTTTTTTTCAATTGTAGGGAAGCACAATGACAGAGGAACATCATTAGAGCATATGACAGGCAACAATGAACAGTCTGATGTCTTGCCATGCAAAAAAGATAACAAATGCTTCTTCGCTGCAATATTTGTCCTTAACAATCTGGAAGACTGCTTTATAGTACTGGAAATTGAAACATGAGCCATCCATCTGTGGCACAGTTCAATGATAAATAAAGACTGATAACAATACACCATGGAATTAAACTTTGAGGAGGAGGAGTCAGTTAGACTGTCCCTAGTAATGTGCATTCTGATGTATTGTAACACTTCTTTCAAGCCACGCTTTTATGCACTTTCACGTTTAAAATGACCCAGGAGTTCCACATTTAAGATAATGTTTCATAAGGTATTATTTTAATATTTTAATATAACTGTCATGGGGAGATTTTTTGTAAAATTTTGTAACATGAATCTGTGTGTTTCTTTTCATGTATTTGTATTTGCCCTTTCACAGTCTTTGATATTGTATATTAGTATCACTTAATTTATTATTATTATTATTATTATTATTATTATTATTATTATTATTATTATTATTATTATTATTATTATTATTTATTATTATTATTTTTTGGTGGCATTGATTATTAGATTTATAAGTCACTGAAGGTCCTTGTAGAATGACAGCCTTACTATGTACCATTGGTTGTCTTCTTCCTCTTTTGTCTTGTTCTTGTTGTGAGGAGCCTGATACAAGAATAATGTATAACACACAAAATGCCCCATTTTTTTGATGGGTAGTTTATGATTTTGGAGTAGTCTACTCTTGGTGCACAGGGTAGAGGTTTGTGATTTTGGAGTAGTCTACTCTTCGTGCACAGGGTAGAGTGTTATGATTTTGGAGTAGTCTACTCTTGGTGCACAGGGTAGAGGTTTGTGATTTTGGAGTAGTCTACTCTTGGTGCACAGGGTAGAGTGTTATGAGTTTGGAGTAGTCTACTCTTGTTGCACAGGGTAGAGGTTTATGTAGACCCTTGGATTCATACCATAGTAGGGGTACAGAGTTATTTGCTTCTAACGATTTTCCAGTCAAATAACAGGTTCAACAGTAAGTACATTTGCTGGCTGCCTTGTACCGAAAGATTGATTTCCTAGTGTTAGTTTTGCTGCAGGCGATGTTTAATTGGAAAAATCCAAATATCTTGTACTGAGAGGAATTTGAGCTTCATGTGCTGTACATTGCTTTCTAGTTGGAATGTTTTATATCAGGGGTGGCCAATCCTGGTCCTGGAGAGCCACAGGGTTTTGTGGTTTTCGTTCCAACCAAGTTCTCAATTACTTAATTGAACCAATTGTTTTCTTAATTGGTCATCACTAACATGTTTCCTACAGTAGGTCTTTAGCTGTTGATGATTTAAAGAGACCCAGAAAACCTGCAGGACTGTGGCTCTCCAGGACCAGGATTGGCCAACATATTTACAATCAGGTCAGAGTTGTGTTGCTTTAATTTTTGATTTTAAATAGCAAGCACTGTAGTTTTAAATGTTTTTTTTTTTTTTTTTTTTTTTACTTTTCTTTCCCTTTTTATGTTATGTTTTGAAAAGCTGCTTTACAAAGTTGCCAGAACATCATATTTCCCTTGCACTCCTCATTCCGGTTAGTGATAGATACTATCGCCATGGCTACCAGTAGTTGTTCCCTTTCTAGGGAGTTCAAGAATGTATAGATCAGGGGTATCAGTCCTTGAGGGCCGCAGGTTATTCTGGTTTTCATTCCAACCTAAGCTCTCAATTAACATAATTGATCTAATTATATGTTATTTTGGACATGGTTAATATTTTTTCAAGGTCTTTCACAGTTGATGAATTATAGAAATGCATTTGATTCAAGGGACACAACCTCTGAAACATTCTGAGGCATGGAGAGAAGCATTAAATGCATCCAATTATTCAACAATTTTTTTTCCTAGTGCCTTGCCTTATGCAATGACAAGGCTCAGAAAGACTGATTTGATTGTCCCTCGGTGCATTATTGCCATGATACATCCCAGAAGAGAGAGTGTGTCAATGGTGCTAAGGCACAGAATTTAGAGCTGCCCAATGTGTTGAGGTTAAAGACTCTCTGACCAGCTACCTTAATACTACTTGGAGGGGATGGGAGTTTTCTTCCAAACTTTTATGCCACTTACTTACAAGACAGCTCAAGATAACATGTTATTGCGCTGATGGCTTCAATTTAAACATTTTCATTTGGGCACTTTATCAGACTGCAAATAAAAGTAATCTCAACAGCAGTCTCCATGGATCATTGCCGGAATCAATTCAAAGTTGTGCCGGGCAGATTGTTCCATGAATAAGATACATCCTGCACAGATCAGTGGCTATTGATCCTGAGTCAATAGTGTTTTATGAAACCAAGCTATTGAACTGATGTTCTGCAGTTCATCTGGATAAAATGATGTACACATCATTTTAAAGAGCGCAAATATAATCAAGTGAACACACATGCTACTTAAATGAAATTGAAATATCTTTCATTTTTTCAAATCTGAAAGCCTGAGTTACCCACTCAGGGTTTTGCTGTTAGGGCCTATCCCGTGTCACAAGGTATGTACCTTTACTTTTGATTCTGATAATTGTGCATTAATAAAATAAAAATGGAAATAATTAAACAAAGCATTATATAAAATGTTGTATTCTGGGTAAAATAACATGATTGACGCTTATTCAAAATTAAGTGCAAAAATTCAAGGAACATTTTTTTTTTTAGGTCTGGCCTTGATAGTTTTTTAGTCCTTATTGCACTGTCCATCTGTCACACTAATTAGTGAACATTAATTATCAAGAATATACACACATTTTAAAATACCACAAACATAAGAAATGTAATATATCATAAATTGATGATTTTTTTCAATTTTATTAAATATGAAATGTTACTTCACACATAATATGTTAATTACTGGCACATTTTAAAATGTGACTGAAAAGTGCAAATTTATTTAGTAAATATAATTTTCAAGAGTACAAAATTCACCCAGCTGAATGCTGTTTAGCAAGGCTTGAAATGTTTGAATATTACTCCTACTGAGTGGCACCATGGCAACTACTGCTATTTTGTTGCATTTCTTTTACTGGTGTTGATGTTGGAGCAGCTTCTGAGGGCTGCTTGTAGTTCTATGCTATGCAGAATCTAAGCATGACTTATTCCAGTGACATTTGCTCAAATCGTTGTGACTTTCGTTTCCATGCATGTTTACACAAAGCTGCTGGTGCTGAATTATGTGAACAAGTGTGTCTATATTCAAACACCTGTTCTGCATTTTGCATATGTATTTAATATTTTGTGAACAGACTACATTTTTTACATACAGGGTGATTATAATGTTACTTTGTGGGGGTTGGGGGGTGGTGCGTGGTTAAACTTGCTAAAACCTGTGCATTGCACAGCAGGATCCTGTGTCTGTTATGAAAAAAAGGCTAGGAGTTGTTGCTCTTTTTTCCATTCTTAAATCTAACTCTAGTTCTGAAAATATTGCATGAATTTGGTCGCTTGCTGAAATCAAAATGTTTGTTACTGGTCTTAGGTCGTGGTCGTTTGCTGGTCATTGGTCCTGGTCATTTGCTGTTCTTAGGTCTTGGTCGTTTGCTGGTCTTAGGTCCTGATTATTTGCTGTTCTTAGGTCCTGGTCATTTGCTGGTCTTAGGTCCTGGCCATTTGCTGGTCTTAGGTCCTGGTCGTTTGCTGGTCTTTGGTCCTGGTCATTTGCTGTTCTTAGCTTCTGGTCTTTTGCTGTTTCATGGCCCACTTTTCTGTCTGCAGCAGGAACTTACTTGAAAATGATTTGAAATCAGTAGCAGATCGAGATCAAATCATTTTTAGTTGGGACTCTCTCATCCCCAGTTAGTACTGGGGGCTGGCAGAACTCAATCATTCCAACTTGCACAGATGGTGAGTGTCCAATTCACTGGGCATGAGAGGCACGTTTTAAATCATCGATTGCATTGTTCATGTTGGCTAGACATGAACAATGTGAATATATTTTAACATCTGGGAATTTTGGAGGTTGGTGAATGAATTCATAAATAGCAGTCATACAAAAAATAAAACAGGTGATCTTTGACTTTTGTGTAATGTCCGGCTGCACATTAGATTGTAGACTGCAGAGGTAACCAGGAGGCTTGGTGGTCCAGTGGTTACAGAAAGGGGCTTGTTACCAGGAGGTTCCCAGCTCAGCCACTGTGTGTGACCCTGAGCAAGTCACTTAACCTCCTTGTGCTCCATCCTTCGTATGAAATGTAAAACCGAGGTCCTATTGTAAGTGACTCTGCAGCAGCAGCAGCAGTTGTTGATGATGCATAGTTCACCCCCTAGTCTCTGTAAGTCACTTTGGATAATTAATTAGGACTAATTAATAATAACTAGCAGCAGCAGCCCCAGTTTGATACTGGAATGAGATGAGTTTTACAGACTGGTTTTATGGTGCAGATGGAAAAGTGGCAATAGTTTACTAAACTTTCTTATAAGGTTATTTGTGGAAGAGGTGCAAATTGTGGTCTGTTTTGTGCAGGGAAACTAGAGGGCAAAGTATTCAGTACTTTAATGTTTTTAATCAGCTGATCAATGATTGGGTCTGGATTCAATTCTGTTCCGACAATTTTCTACCAGTTGTTGGAGACAGTGCATAAACAAAATAAATATATAATCTCTGACTGTATAATATTTGTATTGGATCTTAAGATAAAATGATGTAGGGGGAAAACAATTTATCGAAAGGAAAATAATACGATAATGTTATTGTAATCTATAACTCATCAGCTTTGTGAGGAAGCCATTAAGTCTTTGTTTACTGGGTTCACAGCCATTTGTATCCTCCACAAGGAAAGACGATTAAACATAGTTTGTCAGCTGCAAGTTTCATTCCCATATGTGTGAAAGGTCCTCATCCATCATCCACATTCTTTGGTTCAGAAAATCCTATTTTCTAATCTGTTTTACCAGACTAAATGTAACTCTGAGTTTTTCCTGGTCTATCGCTGCAACATTGTGATAAGCTGCAATAGCCCAGTGCAGGTGATAAGCTGTTCCTTCCCTATCTAAACCCTACTGGCTGTATTAGTCTGGACTCTGATACATTCTTTATTATTAGCAGAAGGTGCATTAAGGAGACATTAACACCATCCAGCCCAAGAGCTACTGTATGCGCTTCACCCAGGGTTACCTGCAGTTTCTTTTTACTGACATGCAGTCTGAAAATGAACTAATATCACTACATTACAAAGCCAGGTGATTGCACATGGAGGTCTGCTTACACTTCACTCAGGGCAACGTGCAATTCACTTTTTCTTTTTTATTTATTTTCAGAATAAAAATAGTTGGCATACTGTAAGAATGTATAACAGCTTTTTAAACTTTTTTTTTTTTGGTTTTGTTGCTACCATAAATGTTTTAATGTCATTGACAACTCTGAGAAACAGGCAGGGATGAGTTTGACTGGTGGTAAGTTGGTAAGGTGGAGGTTCATGTTAAAGAGGAATAATCTCATGGGGTAAGTTGAGCAGCAGTGTGCAGTAGTGGTTAGGGCTCTGGACTCTTGACCAGCAGGTCGTGGTTGCAATCCCAGATGGGGGACACTGCTGCTGTAACCTTGAGCAAGGTACTTTACCTAGATTGCTCCATTAAAAACCTAACTGTGTAAATGGGTAATTGTATGTAAAAAAAAAAGAGTGTGATATCTTGTAATAATAAAGTCGCCCTGGATAAGGGTATCTGCTAAGAAATAAATAATAATAAGCATCCCAATGTATAACTTATTAATTCATTAGCTTTCTTGTAAGGTGTGTTTAACTATTTCTGTCATGTCTGGCATCCTTACTCCATGATTCAAAAGTCTTAGAGTATTGTTCCTGATGTATATATCTCTTGGAATCAGCTATCCTATTTATACTGTACCATGAGTATTTTATAAATATAAATTAATTTAGTTTATTTTGTGGAAAACTGGTATGATCCCCTAGCAAGCACCAAGAATTCTCACTGATAGGCAGGGGTTTTGGAGAAGAAATTTTTAAGGAGGGAAGATATGATTTTGAGCTTTATAAGTTTTCAAGCAATAGAAGTGATGTAAGTCCTAAATAAATGTCATAACAAATTGGTGATAAAGAAGACACAGATATTGCAAGTATCAAAGATAGTGGCATCTAATCAGTTCCACTGAAAGAATAACTTTAATTTTGCAGATATAATTCCTACTTAAAGCCATTCAGCACGGTTTGTTTCTCCACATTACAAAGTGGTCCTTTGATTAAAAGCCCTTATTAAAAGTAAAATCTTATTAAAAGTAAAGATTGTGCAAGTGACGCAGGCGTAGCCAGACAAGCATCAGTCAGCAGTCAGTGCCTTCTGCTGTCTGCAGTCTAGTCTTTTGAACTCAGCAGGTGGGAGAGCTCGCTAATTTGATTTTTACAGACATCCCACTGACAGTTTAATTTCCTTGTTCTTTTAATGGACTAATCAAAGACGATAACTATTGAATCAAAGTGTTATTACACAAATCTGATGAGAAAGCCATAAGAAATTTAAATGATACCAAAATTAAGTAATGCTGATCAGTTGGCAGAAACTTTGGGAAGTGGAACATATCTGAGATGAACAAGCACGAACCAATCATGTTTATTATAGAGTTGATAGTGTGCTTAGAGAGGGGTTCAGTGAAGGCATTGGATAGTGTGCTTAGAGAGGGGATCATTGAAGGCAGATAGTGTGCTTAGAGAGGGGTTCAGTGAAGGCGTTGGATAGTGTGCTGAGAGAGGGGATCAGTGAAGGTGTAGTGTGCTTAGAGAGGGGATCAGTGAAGGCGTTGAATAGTGTGCTTAGAGAGGGGATCAGTGAAGGCGTTGGATAGTGTGCTGAGAGAGGGGATCAGTGAAGGCGTTGGATAGTGTGCTGAGAGAGGGGATCAGTGAAGGTGTAGTGTGCTTAGAGAGGGGTTCAGTGAAGGCGTAGTGTGCTTAGAGAGGGGTTCAGTGAAGGCGTAGTGTGCTTAGAGAGGGGTTCAGTGAAGGCGTAGTGTGCTTAGAGAGGGGTTCAGTGAAGGCGTAGTGTGCTTAGAGAGGGGTTCAGTGAAGACGTAGTGTGCTTAGAAAGGGGTTCAGTGAAGGCATTGGATAGTGTGCTGAGAGAGGGGATCATTGAAGGTGTAGTGTGCTTAGAGAGGGGTTCAGTGAAGGCGTAGTGTGCTTAGAGAGGGGTTCAGTGAAGGCGTAGTGTGCTTAGAGAGGGGTTCAGTGAAGGCGTAGTGTGCTTAGAAAGGGGTTCAGTGAAGGCATTGGATAGTGTGCTGAGAGAGGGGATCAGTGAAGGTGTAGTGTGCTTAGAGAGGGGTTCAGTGAAGGCGTAGTGTGCTTAGAGAGGGGTTCAGTGAAGGCGTAGTGTGCTTAGAGAGGGGTTCAGTGAAGGCGTAGTGTGCTTAGAGAGGGGTTCAGTGAAGGCATTGGATAGTGTGCTTAGAGAGGGGTTCAGTGAAGGCATTGGATAGTGTGCTTAGAGAGGGGATCATTGAAGGCAGATAGTGTGCTGAGAGAGGGGATCAGTGAAGGCATTGGATAGTGTGCTTAGAGAGGGGATCAGTGAAGGCGTAGTGTGCTTAGAGAGGGGTTCAGTGAAGGTGTTGGATAGTGTGCTTAGAGATGGGATCAGTGAAGGTGTAGTGTGCTTAGAGAGAGGATCAGTGAAGGTGTAGTGTGCTTAGAGAGGGGATCAGTGAAGGCATTGGATAGTGTGCTTAGAGATGGGATCAGTGAAGGTGTAGTGTGCTTAGAGAGGGGATCAGTGAAGGCATTGGATAGTGTGCTTAGAGATGGGATCAGTGAAGGTGTAGTGTGCTTAGAGAGGGGTTCAGTGAAGGCGTATTGTGCTTAGAGAGGGGATCAGTGAAGATGTAGTGTGCTTAGAGAGGGGATCAGTGAAGGTGTAGTGTGCTTAGAGAGGGGATCAGTGAAGGCATAGTGTGCTTAGAGAGGGGATCAGTGAAGGCGTAGTGTGCTTAGAGAGGGGATCAGTGAAGGCATAGTGTGCTTAGAGAGGGGTTCAGTGAAGGCATTGAATAGTGTGCTTAGAGAGGGGATCATTGAAGGCAGATAGTGTGCTTAGAGAGGGGATCAGTGAAGGTGTAGTGTGCTTAGAGAGGGGATCAGTGAAGGCGTAGTGTGCTTAGAGAGGGGTTCAGTGAAGGCATTGGATAGTGTGCTTAGAGAGGGGTTCAGTGAAGGCGTTGGATAGTGTGCTTAGAGAGGGGTTCAGTGAAGGCGTAGTGTGCTTAGAGAGGGGATCAGTGAAGGCATAGTGTGCTTAGAGAGGGGTTCAGTGAAGGCATTGGATAGTGTGCTTAGAGAGGGGATCATTGAAGGCAGATAGTGTGCTTAGAGAGGGGATCAGTGAAGGTGTAGTGTGCTTAGAGAGGGGATCAGTGAAGGCGTAGTGTGCTTAGAGAGGGGTTCAGTGAAGGCATTGGATAGTGTGCTTAGAGAGGAGATCAGTGAAGGCGTAGTGTGCTTAGAGAGAGGATCAGTGAAGGCGTATTGTGCTTAGAGAGGGGTTCAGTGAAGGCGTAGTGTGCTTAGAGAGAGGATCAGTGAAGGCGTAGTGTGCTTAGAGAGGGGTTCAATGAAGGCGTTGGATAGTCTGCTTAGAGAGGGGATCAGTGAAGGTGTTGGATAGTCTGCTTAGAGAGGGGTTCAGTGAAGGCATAGTGTGCTTAGAGATGGGTTCAGTGAAGGTGTAGTGTGCTTAGAGAGGGGATCAGTGAAGGCATAGTGTGCTTAGAGAGGGGTTCAGTGAAGGTGTAGTGTGCTTAGAGAGGGGTTCAGTGAAGGCGTTGCCCAGCCTGAATAGTACAAGGTGTGTTTTGTTTGTAAAATAAAGATCTGTACAGGGAAACGACTCAGCCGTCCTGTAAAAATATTGAAAGAAAAGTGAAATAGTGAAAATACTGAAAGAAAAGTTTAAGTTTAGTTCTCTGTGAGGACGTTTTCTTTATGTTGATTTGAAAATAAAAGTGAGCCAAGGCACTGAACTGCAGTTACTGCCTCTGTGTGTTTTGCACTTTAGCACTTTGTAAGATTTCTTTTAATACTGTCACAACAATCACAACAGGGTTTTCTTCCTCTTTTTGCTTCAAGTTACATTTGACTAGTTTTTTTCTGATGCTTCCTTTCATTCCATCTGTCTTTGTGGTTCTTTTGATATGATCAGTATTAATGCATTCAGGAGCTGCTCAGCTCTACAGCTCCAGTTGCCTGCTGTATACAAAATTAGACCAGCTAGACCCTAGAGTCTGAGCACACTTGATCCAAAGTGGCAGATCACTAGATGACGCTGACTGGGAAAAGAACCTTGACACACAAACAAATCCAAATAAAAAACACAGCCTTTGTGTAATTGCAATGGGAACCACTCAGGGGGATTTGCAAACACGTTTAAGAAGTCAGAGGACAGTAAAATAAAAAGGTTAAATGGGTCCGAATGGATTTGTTACCCTTAATGTGTTGTATATTATCTAAATATAACAAGGATCTGTATTTATTAATACAGCACTCTATGTGTAATAAGACATTGGCGGGGTGTGAACTGGCAACACCGTCCAGCGATAACTGAGCATCTTAACCACGATGCTAAAGAGTCGGGTTTGACTGCATTCATGGTTATAGAGCTTCATATATCATCTCATTTCAGTGTACAGTGCAAGACCGTATGTGTGTAGAGACGAGGGGTCTGTAAGATAGTGACTGGTAAATATAATGTTTTGAATATCTGGAAAGGCTTCTTAATAAAATAATTGGAAAAGACTACAAAGTGCTGTGTCTGCAGCTTTGTAAACTTAATCTGCAATCGCAATACAATATTACAAACAAATGTAAAATACATGAGATCAATGTATGGAACAAAGCTCAGGTCAAGCACTGTTCATCTGCCATTTATAACCTTTTTGCTTGAAGGAATCTTGAGAACCCACCACTAACATTTATTCAGCTGTCGGCGGTTCAACATGTGCTGTTTTAATTTGCATTAAACTGCTGCTGACGTTGTGAAATTTCAACATCAATTCACAACAATTCAGTTTAAACCGACCACATGCAAGACTGTATACCGATAAGGGCATGTCAGTGTTTTTCTTGTTAAATGTTTGGCATGTATCAAATGTTACATATCAGAATGTGCTTTTAAAAAATAGTCCGTTTTACAATTCAGCTGAAACAGTGGATTGTACTTGTAAGCCAAAGTAGACTACAGTAAATATTTGTGTTACCGTATTTATATAATACAGTTGAGGAACGATTAACCAGTGAAAGTGAGTTGTTTAAGAACCCCCCCCCCACACACACACACACACACACACACACACACACACTAATAAGTGAAATAAACACAGCACCCTGAGGTACTTTTATTTCATATTCTGTTTATATAACAAGTACATTGTATGTAAACCTAAACGGCTAAATTCAGAGAATCACTTTTCATCTGTCCAGCAATGGCATGTCATGTGGATCCATGTGATTTACTGTCATTGAATTTGAGTGAATGCAAGATAGATTCCAAAATGAGATTAAAAAAAATAAATACATAATAATAAATAATAATAATAATAATAATAATAATA
Organism: Acipenser oxyrinchus oxyrinchus; assembly: GCA_030684275.1. Classification (NCBI taxonomy): domain Eukaryota; kingdom Metazoa; phylum Chordata; class Actinopteri; order Acipenseriformes; family Acipenseridae; genus Acipenser; species Acipenser oxyrinchus. Next base: position 10,414,566 of record CM060268.1, read on the forward strand.
ATAATAATAATAATAATAATAATAATAATATTGAATACAAAGATATTATTCAATAATACAACTCTTGTTGTATTAATTGTATCATTTTTGGCAGTGGCAACAAAAAAATATTCGGACAATAATGTATTTGTGTAAAAAAAAAAAAAAAAAAAAAACAGCTCCCAGAGTACTTAATACATAAAAACCCAAAAAATGAACAACACGTCTTTTCAAACCATGTTTGTGTTCTGAGAATTACATTCACTTTTTTGTGTATGTGTTGGTGTTAAAATGGTAGCAAACCACCTTAAATATATGTATTTTCAGTATTTGATGAATTACATAAAGTTCCCTATTAACTTAACAAAAGGCAAACAGTAGTCAACAACTGAATGAGACGTGCACATTGCTAAAACCCCAAACCTGAACATACCGAATTCAGGGTATTGGGCAAAATCGAAAGGTGAGGAAATGTTTGGGCTTGGAGACGATGCAACCTGCATTGAAATGTGATGGCTGAACAGTGATTTGACTCACACTCACCCCCGGGTTACTACAATGATCCGTTCAGCACACCTATTGCAGATGATACCATGTGCTATCCATTTCAGTAAAGTTGAAGTGTTGCTGACTGCTAGAGAATGCATTTGTTTGCCAGATTTGGAACAGCTTTGTGTCATGGCTGAGGGGTTTATAGAATATAGTCACTGGAAAATGATACATTGGTCTCCTTAGAGACCTCAGAGAAAAGGTCATGAATACCTGGTTCACAATGCATAAATAAATGGTTAATGCACCATTATCTGACAATGAAAATCTGAAATGTATTTAGGTTCATAATTAGCCAATTAAACTCTGGGCTACTGAAATAACGCCATGCCTGAGTGAACCCATACTTTCTTATCCCATATTAAGAAGCACAGAAGCGAAACATATATTTAAGTCGTGGGACGAATATGAAATGCTATTTTTAAATGCTCGTAAAATATTTTTAATAATGTTACATGCTAATGTTAATACTTTATTATCTGAAGGTGCTAGTCATTAAACTGCAACATCACATTTCAGTTTTTGAGAATCCTTCTGCAAATTCATTGCATAAATACACAATGTTGTTGATAAAAAACAATATTGTATAATCATCTATTTACAAAAATGATTGACAACATTTCACTTATTTTACCACAGATTATCTAATTTAGAAAGTCCAGTTATGCTCCATCACCATAGCAATCCCCCAAAACAGCTGAGGAGAACTGCAGGTAAATGGATATCTTCCGATCCCTAAGCCAATTGACTCTACCCATCTTGGAGCTTGAGGTGGATGTCACTGAGCCGGACAGCCATGCAGGTGCCTGCTTGAACTCACCAGACGCCTGGCCAGTAGGGTCCACTGTAGCACAATAAGGAGAAACAAGCCCTGGTTACTTTGCCTCTCTAACCTGCTGGAGCTCCAGAGCCAATGCAACCCTCCCTAACCTGTGCTCCCTAACTCTAAGACTCCCTCTGCACACCACACTGTCGTGCCTTTACCAGGTGATTCACATTCGATGCTGAGCATTATAATTGAATAGCGTGTTCAATGATTTAAAAGATTATTTAAAAAATGGATCAGTTCCAGTGATATAATCATCTGCCACAAATGCAAAAAAACATGAATGTATCAAAGTGTCGTATTGAGATTCCTATGCAATTGTACTGAAAGCTTAGGATTCTTACACAGTATGCACTGTTGAAGAGTTTGATAAAGTCCAATATGTTCCTTGGTGTCTGTTAAGCATCTTTATTTGTAAGATGAATAATTGTGAATTCCATTTAACAGGAGAATGATGACTCAAGATCTAAGTAAAATCAAAAGCCCACCTGTGTGGTTCCTAACTTTTTGATATGCAGCACTGTAGTCTGTGTTAACATGCTATTATTCAGGACTTTCGGTTCCAGTTCCCAGTTTCTCTTTCCCCATAGCCTTTGCATACCCTTTTCAACTCAAGCATACTAATAACATTTAGTTTCCAAAATATTCTGCATCCCCTGCGTGTCCTCGCCGTCCACCACACAAATAATATATGGCGCGCATCTCGCTCTCAATCTAGTACAGTGAAAAGCACCCAGCTACCTGTGTTTTCCGCATGTGCATACAGTATTATATACTGTTGGCTTTCTCTAGTTCAGTTATAGTTGTTTATATGACAAAAGTAAAATTTTACAGCACCTCTTTTTAACAAAGTATCTTTACTGTCACTTATTTTGACCCACATCAAAGTTTTCTGTTTACAAGGACTAATAAAGTAGATTTGCATTGAGGCATTTTTGCTTTGACTTTTTAAAACATGTCAATGCAATACGTAAGACTGCAGTGTAAAACAAACTGCATTGCTCCTTGCTTTGCATGCTAATGAACTGGATACCACCTGTTGGTTTCTACGTTTGTTAGATTATTATTAACATAACAACGCCTTACCAAGTTGTACAGTAATAAGTTCATGTTTGCCCTTACATTCTGAATGAGGTAAACCTGCATTATACAGAGCCATAGATTCTTGTTGAAAATAATTGACAGGCGAAACTGATCTGACAGCAGTATAATTTCACTTCCTAGGCCTCAGTGCTTGGAGAAAGTCACAGTGTGCCAGTGCAATTTCAAACTTATTCATCAGCATTGCCTGCAATTCTGTGTTGATATATCAGGCACAGCCCAGCATGGAAATGGATCAACGGTTATTGCTCATTTTTTACACTTCGCACTTTGTCACAGCATATTTCACAGTGAATTAGTTGACTTAGTCATTTCTGAATATCAGGATTAACAGATTTTTTTTTTTCTGTTGACTAAGATCTTATTATGCATGAGGCTGTGGGTTGTATACCAGACATGACCCCCACCGGGTTTAACTTGTTTGCATATTTGCATAAGCTTCATTGACATGGAAAAGCGCTTTGGACACCAAAACTAAGCAATCAACGCTCTGCTATTCCGGAGGGTATTGGGTTATGTTGTAGTTCTCGTAATCTCTTAGTTCTGCTTATTCCTAACAGCTCCCAGGACCCCCATGACAAGCACAGATCACAAGAACCACACCGGAACCTCTCAAGCTGCATGTATGAATAAGATACAATTTCAACAGTTTTAATTCACTGCAGAAATCATTATAGTTGAGGGGAAATCAAATACAATGTTTTCTTTCTTTAAAGACTGACATCACAGACACTCTATAAAAGATATTAAGCCCGATACATTTTTTACATGAGCGCCATCGTTAAACAACCTCAGTCTTCAGTATGTTTTAAGCATTGTGAGATGTGATAAATATAAAAAGATTATATCTTTTAAGCATGCCGCTCACGTTAGAAATTGCATGCAAACTAGTTAATTAATTCAACACTGACATTCATGCTCCTTTTTCATGTGTTTAGTATTATCTCGTTTAAGTGGATGGTTTAAATACATGGGTGTTCTTTGCTTGTTTGCATTGAGGATGGTCTTGAACTGACTGAAATGTTTGCACTTTGTCAGTCTTGCACTATTTGTCTTGCACATAAAATAAATGAAATAAACTTGGCAATTCAGGTAATTCTTTTTTCTGCCACATTTCATAGTGTTCAGTGTGTGCATGTACTGTAGTATGCACTGTATGTCTACAATTCATGAACTATTGTTTAAGGCACCCAAAATTGCTACTTGAAAAAGTAGGAAACATTACCTTTAAATGAGTGGGCCTAAAAAGGATTTGCATAGAAATAAATAAGTATGTGGCATTAGACAAGTTCATTTCCTCAGATATACCCCTTGGTTGTGCCATTAACATATTTACTCTATCAGTATGCAAAAATATGAATAAATTCAGTATAACACATTTCGGTAACGCTTTATATTGTGTGGCATAAATTAATGTTAAACAGATATAAAATCACATATTAAATTAATGTTAAATTAATATTTAATAAATATGCAATAGCTGGTTTCTTGCTAAATGTTAACCAAAAGTCAATTGAAAATGTAATTGCATATCACGTCCATTTATATTATGTTTAGTTACCCTTGAAAATATGCACTAATTTCCCATTGTTTACATGTTTTTAATTGAAAATACAGTTAATCTGACTTAAATGTTAATGGAAAGTAAGAAGGAATAATTGAACGTGAATTTAATATCAATTGCATATCTACTAAATATTAATTTAACATTAATTTAATATGCAATTGCATATATATGTAATATTAATTTATGCCACGCAATATAAAGCGTTTCCCAAATTTCCTTTCATTTAATTACAATTTCACTTAATACATTCTGCTTTTCAATACTATCTATTGGTACTTTCTATAATGCTGAGTTGCGTTCCTCTTGGGCCCGAGTAATTGTTTCCACGGACAGTACGGCTCAAGCTTGTATTACATCCAATTGGAAGTTACACATACTGTAACACTGTTAAGATAGCTGTTTCTGATTGTTATTAATATATTATTATGAACTTACACCTAAAAAAGAATCAGTAACATACATTTTGTTTTTGGAAAACATTGCTAATAAATAGTTAATGTTTTCTATTGCAGCTGGTTTCACAGACCCTGATTAGCACTAATCTTGGACTGCCCTAAGAATGCTTTTCTAACCATTCTCCACAGAGAGACCTGGATGAACCTGCTTACAGTGCTACTAGAGAATGGTGTTTAAAACGTAGCTGTCTTTTTAATGATGTGCAAATCTTCACCTGCCTTGCTTTTGAAGTAGGGATAATGTATATGGGTTAGTGTTATCTATGTCCTTTAGGATTGTATACACTTCAATTAGATTCCCCTCCTTACCCATCTTTTTTCAAGACTGCATGTGATAAAAAAAATTTTAAAAAATCAGTGGACGGACATTCTAATCTACTTTCCCATTTCATTTGTCTCCTGTGTCCCATGTATGACAATCCAGATCTGGGCAGTGTGATTGAATGTTGTCTCCCTGTTCATCTTGAATACTATTGTGCTGGATGGGAAACCGTCAAGCATTTACATTTCTATCAATATACATTTAAGTGAGGACGACCGTATCCAGGAAGTCAAAGAAAGACTTGGGCAAAATTGCCTGGGTGAGGTTTCAAATAATGAAGTGACACACAATTACCCTGCAATAAATGCAAAACTATCATCCCACAAAAGTTCAATGATTTTTAGAAAAGTACTGTACTAATTTTTATATATTTTTATAAAGTCTGGTATACATATTTTCAAATACCCTAGCAATTATTCTCTTGCATTTCCTACTGTATTTATATTTGTCCTTAATGGCCATTCTTGTAGAGGTTCTTGCTTCTGCAGGTATTATATATTCCTCAGCATTGGAAACCTGGATCTAGGTGTTAATGATAATGTCATTTCTCCACTATTGTATGGTGTGTGCAGTCGTTTTGAGTGGGTCTGGTTCTCTAATATTGTGTTGCCTGGCTTTGAGATTTCCATGAGAACCCTGAGTTCTAGAACTGAATAGACTTCCTCATTCCACTCCAGCCATGGAACAATGTGACCTTTCACCACTGCCAGTCCCACCTGCTCACTGTCTATTTAAATCTAAAGTACTTGGGGCCAGAAGAGTTGAAAGAACAGATGGAAAAGGAAAGAGAATTAGTGGGATATATGTTTACTGGTAAACTGCAGCTTTGCTAAATTGCCAAAAGCTAAATTGTGGGTAAATAAATACATTTGGCTGTGTTATTTCTCAAATCAGAGCTCTGTTTTTAAATTTGAATCTTCTCATTTGATTTTATCCATATTGTACATGTCTAACTGTAATGTTTAATCTATGCTGGTGTATATGAAAAATATATATATACAGCACTGGTCCAATATACCAACAGATATTCAGAATGTCCAGTTATGTTCCATCACTGCACTAATTTCCTAGCTGCACGTATCCACTTGAGATCACCAGGTTCCTTGCCGGTAGGGTCCGCTGTAGCACAATGAGGAGAAAGTCCTTGCTGTTTTTGCCTCCCAAACCCCCGAGAGCGCCAGAGCCCAAATGACGCTCACTCTGGAAACCCAGCAAAGACCAGCGACTTCCCACATCCAAGTCGTGAACCTGTCCTCTTATGACTATAACTCACCCTGAGCACTATACAATCATGCTTTTACCAGGTGAGCCACCTTTTAAAAATAGTTGCTACTATGTTGAGTAGTTCTGCGTTCTGTTAATCCAAAGATTGAGCTAACTGTGTATGAACACAATTCCTCCACTTTCCATTCAAACCATGTGACAATGTGACCTTTCAACTCTGCTGGCCAAACCTACTCCTTGTACAAATATAGAGAGGGTGAGTAGGTGGGACCAGTTAAAGCTTTGTGAATAGGATCCAATAGGGATTAGAATTCAAATACATTTTTTAACCAACCTTAAAAAAAAATACCTGTTGGAAATAGTATGTGGGTATCCAATTATTTTGAAACTTTAGGACCAGGAAAAAAAAAACAGCTATCATCGACTTATAACATGGTGGTTGGTTTACTATGGTGGTAGACAATAAAAATCTATATCCTCATAAAAGTGACGTCTGTTTCACTTAGCAGTCAACTACGAGGCTAATTAGGGATCTCAACTGGGCACCCTCACCCAAAGTAAAAGTGTGGGACTTTGTTTGAAGTTCTGCAACAGTTACTGGCTTCACATTATGACAGGCTGCTTATCGCAATGGCTTGATCAGAATGTGCAAGATACCGAATGAGAAGCAAATGCTGTCATTGTGCTTTTCCGAAAGATAAAATACCTTTCAGCCAGAGGAAATGTTCGTGTTGTAAAGCATTTAATTAATATAATTTATAATTATCCTTTTACCACACTGTATTTTGGTTTGGCGCTTACAAGGTATTGTGCCAGAAACCTGTTTACCTGATGTGGATTTCATTTTGAAATACATGACTGTAGGAGGCACATTATTGAAACAAGACTTGACATGCATCTTGTGAATAAATCCTTGCAATTTCTGATAAAACTGTTTGGTGACAGTATTAGAATGTGGTGAATTATAGGAAATAGCTAAATTGGAGGCACAGCAAGAGTCTGTCATATTTTTTGACAACCAATTATTTTATCACAGGACTGTTTGAGCTTATAAACCTATTGGAATTTAAAACAACATGTAAATAATCTTACTAGACATCTTAATAGAGTAAGAAAAGTGGTACAAGTGTTTTCCTGGAGTAAGTGTATATCTGTCTGTGGCAGTGTGCCCCACCCCTATGTGTATTTTATGTTCTGTGTTGCATGTTGTGTGTTAATGTTGGTGTATAACTGTCCGAACTTGGTGAATGATTTGTGCATCAACTCTTTGCACTTCACTTACCTTCAATGGAGGTACCACATCAGCAAATGGTATCAGTGTAGGAACACCTGTATGTACAGTATCTCCATTCTACTGTGCAAGCAGATGCTGGAGGAGATAGCTACAGTACTTTTCCAAATTCTTCTTCAAAGGAAAACAAAGTAAAATTCTATTACTTCCAGTCTCTGGAAATACTTTAGAAACATGAAAACTCCTTTTCAAGTACTGGTACCATAGATTCTAGAAGGTTGAAATGTTTCTACTGGGTTGAGAGACGGTCCCAATACTCCTGGGAAGGGCCTTATCCACAAAACATATAACACCATGGGGTTCATAATTAGCATATTTTTTTATCAACATTGTGAAGAGCAAGTAGCTTCAAATGGCATTTTAGCAATTTTTCTTTTTTTTCTTTCTTTACTTTACCTCCAGAATAAAAATGACAGTGGTTAGTTATGAGACTGAAGATTTGTCAGAGGAAAGAAAAGGCAGCAACAACTCAATTTAAAGTGCAAGTAGCTTCAATGACCTACCTGTGCTACACAGACCCATTTATATCCCGCGCACATCATAAAGCCCACACAATACGGAACAATTGTCAGTGAGTACTCACACAAACAGAGGGTAGGCAATGGATGAATGAATCTCAGAAGAGAAAGAGAGGTATTCCTGCTGTGCTGGTACATTCAGAAGACATTACAGGGTCACACTATTCATTATTTGGCTGGGTAAGTGAAAACCAAGTATGTTTAAGGAAGTGGGATTGATGCTGAGGTGCTCAGCTGGCTCACCATAGATTTACATACAAAATCTAATTACTATGGAACATGTTTAGGGCAAAGCATTATAATTAAACAATAATCCCTCAATGTCTGTATTGAGCACCTTATCCAAAAATGCTCTCTTTTAAATTAACCAATATTAGGATATACTACTGTACAATATATGGAAATAACCTACTTTGTCTTACAAAGAGTTTGTTTGGGAAAGCCTACATGCTCGAATCTTTTAGCGCACACTGAGCAATGGGAGGAAAGCCATTTGACTGCCTGAACCCTCCTGGCAAGGTCCAAATGTGAGATAAACTCTAAAAGCACAACTTTGGTGAGGGTTAAGGTTTATATTTCTTGTCTTGCTTTAGAACTGGTTTATTAGTTTGTGACTTCAGGATAGCATTATCTGCGGATCTCAATTAAAACTTTGGACACTTTTTTAAATAGAGCTTTATAATTATATATAAAATGTCATGGACAAACTAAGTGATCTGATTAGTTGCTGGCGATCACATGATCATGCAAGAATTTATGAACTACCGCACAGTTCAGATCTAATTTTGTTTTGAGTGAACGCTACACTTCTGTGGTTTTTGAAGGCAATTGCGTTCGCCTCATGTCTCACAACATACCCAGGGCATGCTGTAACCACCCTGATCAATGTTACTGCTTACTGACACCACTTTCTACAGCCCGATCCACCAATCCACCCAAAAGATAGATCAAAATGAAAAAAACTATATGGAATTCGACATAGAGAATAGCATTAGGGTTATAGTACAGAACATTTGGGCACCAATGTATATATATCACAGCCTTCCATACAGTATGCTGTACAATCCAAAATGCTTTATTTAAGCACTTTCGGTTGCAAGAGACTATATACGACACTGTGACAGGATGGCTGGGTGGACAGACTCGGAGACAGTAAAACTGCAGTTTAAAGCGCTGTTGCGCGGTTTAATCAACAAAAGTAAATCAAAAAGTCAAACAAATCACTGCTCACAGAGCAAAAATAAAACAGTTAAACAAAAACAAAACTTTCACAGTAAAACAATCACAAAATAACTGGCACAAGGGCCCAAACAAAAGGTTTAAACAAAATACAGAAATGTAGGCTGGGCATTAGCCTTCACTACAGTTTCTTTCTCAAAAAACTAAACCGCACACAAACAAACTCACCCAAAACACCTACCCCAAACAAAGGATTTTTCCCTTTTTTATAGCATGTGGCTGGAGCCTAATTATCAATGATTCAATTAGCTCCAGCCACATTCTCACATGTATTTTGGCAGGGATAGGAAATTAACCCCATTCCTGCCAACCACCACCAAATCACCCCACAACAATATTATTTACAGGCATGGCCCTGCCCTGCTACAGACACTTTAAAAGTTATAAGTGGTATTTTGCTAAAAATACTGAATTCAAATTGGCGGACTAGTGATCAACAAAATATTAAATTCTATTTTGGTAATAAGCCAGATAATGCACCAATTATGTCAATTACTTGAACACAGTATTGCAATCTGCTAAACGTTTTATTGAAAATGAGATTCTATGTCTTTCATTTATTGTGTGTATGCTTGTGACAGGGAGACCCTGTCGCTGGTTCTTGGGTGTGTGTTTATGGAAGCAGCTGGGATGCGCAAGAGGAGACATGTTGCTGGGGAATAATTGAGCAGGTAAGCTCGCCTGGCGTTGTGTGGCAAAGTTTTATTTTCAGCTTTGTTTTCTTTTATTTTGTTTATTAAATGTGACACTCGGGCTACCATTGGTGGTACCCTAGTGTCAGCACCTGTGATAATTAAATCTGCATACCTGTGCAGCGTGTCAACACCCAGTCCTCTGGGTCTGCCTCATTAGTATGCCACACATGTGACAAACCTACCTGTTACAATGCTGTAGTCTTTATTTTGCTGAATTGTGTTGTTTGCAATAAAAGATAATGGGCCTAATTTAAAGTTTCATCCCCAGTGTATAATTATCTCCATACAGGCCTCATGTATGAAGATAATTATTGGTTATGAATTTAAAACTTTAGTTACTGCACTTTTAAATGATTAAGGTATTCTACAGGCACAAAGATTAATGACACCTTTGCTATTACCTTCAATATGAATAAAGTACACAGACTCATTTTCAGAGGCTATGGCCATCTAATGTGTCACAAAATAAAAACCTAACCAACCTTGACAGATCCATTTTCTGCAGCCCAGTCAAGTCAAAATTTTATAATGCTTATTTAAACGAACATTCCCGTAGTCGTTCAAGAAAGTTACCACTTGACAAAAGTGGCAGACTGCCAAGGGAGCGTGTCTTTGTTAATGCATTAGTTTAGCTAAGATCCGACGAGTGACATTTACTCTTAATGTTACATTATTGTGTTGTTCTATTTTATTGATATCTGTCGGGAGTTTCTTACATATCTGCGTTGTATCAGAGCAGCCCATATGTCACATTGTTTAAAAATCACGCCGACATTTCAAATGTTAAATGTGAAAATGGCAAACCCATTTTGTATTATACAGGAATCCCTCATGTGTGTAAATGGGTTAGATACATTTAAATCAATCTTTCCTTAAAACTCTCGTTCATTTTCTCAACAACAAGCCATTTCAAATTACACTGTGACTTTTCATACAATCGACAGCCCGCTCTTTCCCAGACTCATAGTGCACCTCACTGAAAACAAAATATCCTGTGTATTACAGAGCGTAATCCCTCATAGTTAATAATTCATACAATATAATACAAAAAGAATAACTGTGATTCAATAAGGCTGGTGTATTCAATTGTTCTACCAGTGGTACCAATGTTATGTAAATTGAGCCTTTTTGTCTTTAAAATTAGGTAAATACAGGGAGAATTATATTTAGTGATTAAAGGACGACTCCATTTAGATATGCCACAGTTTAGATCAACTGATGATGTCTTTCATGTCATAACCGGCTCCTCAATTCGACTGAGGGCCACACCCACATATATACCTGAAATACTCAATAACATATTTGTCTGCAAACTAATGATATAGCAGTGTGACAGTGAGAGCTGCAGTGGTGATGAAACAGAAACACAGGATGGTTCAGGGCAAAACGGCAAAGCTGCGCTCGTATTTTAATTCATTTAACAAAACAAAGTTTAAACAAAACACAAAAGAAACGGGCACATTGGCCAAAAAAATAAACACTAACAATAATAATACTGCCTGGTAGCGTTCGCTCTCGCTGTTATCTCCTCTCACTCTCCTCCTCTAATGAGCTCGGAGTGGGTCTTTTATACTGTGGCTGGAGCCTTAATTACCCATTAATCTTTTCGCCGGTCTCATATAAGATATAATAACAGACGGTTTTCATCCGCCCACACATAACCACAACATACAATAATAATAATAATAATACAACATATACATAAATAAATATGCTCAAGGGGTGGGCACCCCGTCACAAGCAGTTGCTACTTTGAAGCCACAAAAAACTGTGAATGTTAACTGCTGTGTAAATACATGCGGTACACGTATTCTTAAGTGTTTTTTTTGCTGTTGTACATTAACTGTATTCCTACAGAATATAAACATTACATAAGTTATTACAGAAAATTGTAATACTGTTTTGCAGCCAAAGAAGACAACTTGTTTTGTTGTAAGATCATTAAGCATCTGATTTCATTGCATTCATTTGCATTAGAGCTTTCAAATGCAGTACTACAGCTACTGTATGACCCTACGTTTTGCATCGCCCTCTATATAGAATTAACTAATTTTGCTCCATAAAGTTGAATGAAACCTGCTGAATAATGTTATGTTAGCCTATTGAATTACATACCACTTTATAGTTTTCCATACACTTAACAAAAAACAGACACAAATTAAAAAAATGTGACATTTCAAAATTGACCATGTAATATTGTACTTCTATCATGGCTTCTGATAGAGTTGTGCAATATCATTTTGTAGTTTATTTGATTACATGATGCTAAATGAAAGAGCTAAATTATGTTCATATAGTTGTTTTTTAACACTAAAATTCTAGTTGTTGCAAAGCTTTCGCACATACAAGTAGCTGTATTAAGAGAATATGTGGAATTTCAGACACTCTGATCATCTGTATAGATGAGAAAGATCCCTGTGCTATGAATTAGGAATGTAAAGATACACATCAACATCAAGATTACTGTACAACTATAAACATTTTGCTTGATATACCAAATTCGTTTGATCATTTATTTATTTATTTATTTAAAGTGCAGTATAATAAATAATGTATTTGCCGGTACTAGTAAAAAAAAAAACCTAAAAAAAAGCAAGGAAATGTATAGTGGTCATCTGCCTTTTTCTTATTCAATGATACACAACAATGTTATATTTTACACTCAAATAAAATGCATTACTTTATATTCATTACGTTATATGTGCACATCACACCTGAGCCAATATTTTAAGACGTGGGTTAACAAGCAATGTTGTTAATGTCTTTTAAGAACTGGTTTAACGTTCTGGGATCATCTACTTGCAAAATCAAAGGTTTATTGACAGGCTCAAGGCCTCCTCTCTTTCTTATCTTAAATTAGGTTATGTTTTTATTCAAATGCTGCATCAACTTTCTTTAAAAATGTGTTTGCTTTGAATATCCATTTTCAAAAGTGGACATTAACCACAATAAAATTCAAGAAGCTTGCTTTTACCATGTTTCATGAAAGTAACAATGCTTTGAAGTCTTTCTTCATAATAAGATTGACGTAAAATATGAAAGCTTATTAATAAAACTTTATGAATAACCACAAGGTTTCTTTGATGTAATTATGTCATGCTCTTCTTATCTTTGAGCCCACCTTTCCTTCTGAAAGATTTTAAACCTCAAATCCCAAACTCAAACAGCCTAGTATTTAGACACCATGAGGACTGCATAAATAGCTTGCTGATCCTGACAAATGCATAAAGCTAAAAGCTATAAAAAAAAGATTCATATCAGAAATATTACATTTAAACCATTTGATATGTCTGTTGGAAATACTGCATTGCAGATTAAATGTCCTTCTTGACCTTTTTTATTATGTGCATCACATTCATTTATAGATATTACTGTATCTCTAAATGACTTAGATATATTTAATTTTAATTTTTTTTTTGTTCTTTGTTTATTTTACTTTAGTGGGGATATTCAGGGGTGCAAATCATTTTGAAAATTGGTGCTGAACTGTTTTGAAAGTTTAGCACCAGAGAGCCTACTGGCGCTAAATTATCAAACCCCACCTAATCATTACTCTCACAATCACTACAACTGATGAAATCATTACTCACCCCCTGAGTAGAAACGTCAGTGGTTGTTTATACAACATGGCATATCTATTTTTTTTTTTTGTGACAAAACAGGCAGTAAAAAAAATATATTTAAATTATCCATGCATAAGGCCATAAGCTCTGATTTGCTGGTGGATCATACCTGCTTTTTTAATCCTTTGTTTTAGTGTTGTCGCCCACACTGCTTTTCACACTCATCTTTGGGGGGTAGTATCTTTATTACTAAAACGTGTTTTGCATATTAAATTAATTGAAAACAATCCATTAGCAGCAATATATAAAGAATCTGGTCATCCCACATATTTCAGATCACCATGGATAAAAACCGGAGATGTAGAATTTTAGCGATCTGTGCTAGATACCTTCCTGGATTGCTCCTAAGGCTGTCTGGATTGGAAACAGTGGATACTATGCAATCAAGAATTGCACGACAGCAATATCAAGAAGGTCCTGCTATTAGAGATGCACAGCTATCTTATTTTTGTAACCTGACAGTGTATTTTTAAATTGTATCACATTTTTGTTTCATTAGCTTATTTTGTATCTCGTTATACCAAATATAACATCCTCATTTTTGCTGTACTTGTATGACTGCTTCTGCTAAATAAAGTATTGGAATATTGAGTAGTACTGTATTGGTGATTCCCAAGAAATAAGTTGTGAAAATTCCATTCCACATTTTATTTTGAGAGTGGGTTAAACAATTTTCGTGTTGTGCATTGTATGGTTTAGCTACCTTACTTAATGGTTAAAAACATACCAAAGCTGCCTCATCACATCCTCTTCCCTTATTATGGATAGTAACACCCGAGATTAACATCTTCGCTCCAATGGAAGTGGAGGGTAGACACGGGTAACTAGGAGAAATCGCATTGGGAGTATAGTTATACACATTTAAACATAGTACTTAGCAGTACTTTACATAAAAACGTTTTGACAGTTGTTTGGAATGCTATTTGAAGTGTATTCTGAAGTACTATTCAGTAGCTGTAATCACCTGAATTCACAAGCCCACGATGCAAAGATTTTTAGTAATAGTTTTAAACAGAAAATTAGTAAATACAATCTGTATGATACTTTACAAACGCATGTAGATCAAGTTTTAGGGAAGACGAAGAAAAAAGTGGGGTTATCTGCAACATCAATCTGATGAGGAAAATGCTGCAAACAAAAATATACTTGCCTGCTGCCATCTTTGGTTGATGCAACTTATGAATTCCCATGTAATTTGAAAGAGCTAATTAACATTTTAATGAGAAACTAATGTTTCCATGTGTAAGTGGGAGTTGATTTCACGAGTATTTCCTTCATTCTCATGGGTAAATTAGACTTTCCTGTTAAAATACTCTGGCTGTTTTTTGGGGCACTTTCACAAGTTTTTCTTCCCATGAAAAAAAAACAAACTGGCCCATTTATAAAATTAAAATACAAATGAAAATGTGCACTTACCGTGCTCAATCTTGGAAAAGGAACATAATGCAGATACTGTAGTAGTAACATTCAATGCTGCCAACATTTTCAGAGCTTAAAACCTCACTGCCGTTAGAGCCAGAAACACAGTTCGGTGCTTTTACTGTTTTTTTTTTCCCTTACATTCTTTCTGGATCATCAGAAGAGAGATTTTTGCTTCCATTTGCTCATTACTACCACTACCAACAGTACAATTCTTTCATCCTAAACTGTTAACCTATCACACGATAACATGCAAGTCCACACTTATGAAGCCGTCATTTTGCGAAACAATGGTACGCACAGTGCATAATGTGTATACGGTTGTGGGTGCCAATGGTCAATGTGAGTAGTCCAGACCCATTGAGAAACTATCAGCATCTATGGTTGATGCAAAAAAAAAAAAATGAACATGTCTACTGTAGCACCCCTAATACAGCAGAACCAAGACAAAACAGTCTACACTTACTGTACAAGTACTGCACTCTGGTAGACCATGTATGAATAGGACATGCTTCATAAAGGTGATTAGTGGTGCTTGATATGTATCCCCTAATTAAAGTAAAAACACAAGCAAACATCAATCACGTAGATTACAGGGGCAGTGATAATGTTGCGAATAAGGGGCAAACTATGGCCTTAGTTCACTTAAATGCGTTAGAGTAGATGAGATTTCTCTTTGAAAAAATAATTGATTCAGATATGAAGAAAATAAGAAAACAATGTTGTACATGAAAAGAAACCGTAATCTACCTTTTAATAAAACACTGGACATCCATTTAAAAATATATACCTGTATAGATTTAAAAAGTTAATACATTTTAAATAAACACTTGCAGAACCCAACATTTGATTGAATTTTAAACAGCAGTGTGGAAAATCTGTCATCTTTTTTCATTTGTTCATTTTGCAATCTCTGTTAAACGATTACTGCAGTTTCTTCAGTCTCAGTTGTATATGCCATAGAACAGTTGCCATGCCAACCTTTTGATTCCATTAGCACATACCATCCTTTGACCCATCCTTCCTGTTTAATTCAGTTTTTTTTAAGAGGGCTCAATCCTATTTGATGTGTTGTCCTGTTTTTCTCTTTTTGCAACTCGGTTCTCTTTCACAGGCTTTTTGTGTTTGAATACCCCTTTGTTTGAGTTGTAACAGGGTGAAACATCCGAAAAGAATATTCAGTGTGCTTGCTTTTCCACTGCCAATTATAATTAAAGGTGATATGCTATCTCTTTATTGTCTATGAACAAATACAAATGTTTAAAACCAATTCAAGTAGAAAGCTCTAAAACAATTGTGCTAACCATGCAAACCCACCACATCATTCCTGCAACCTGACCAGAGGTTTGAAACGATCCGTTTCTTAAAAGGGCTGTGCCAGTTTTACCTAGCTACAAGGGTATATATAGGAGGCTACGAGTACTGGTTACAATTCCAGGCATCCACTGTTGGTTGCATAAGTACACACAACAAAAACAAACAAAACATCTGATGAGAAGCTGGATATGTATTTATTTGCTCTACTTACTGTTGGTGTGCATACAATTTTAATAACACTTTTTTTAAAATTTATTTTATTAGGCAATGTTGTTCAACTTATATTAAAATTCCAAATAAATTATTGTTCAACTTATGTTAAAATTCCTGGTGATTTCCTGATTCCACCTCTATGGTTAATTTATATAATATCACCATAACTATTTTCATTTGGGCTATAGCATACAGCAACTTCACGATATACTGTAGGCTTCAGCATATTCAAGCTGTTACTGCAATCATACAGTACAGTATACAATGACTTTAACTCAATTTAAGCTTTGAGGTTTTGGTATTCACAAGTTTCAGCGTGTGACACCTCTAGGTTAACTAAACAGCACATTGCATTGACCTGTTTTATTGCAGTACCGCACCATATTTATAGCTGGTTTTGGCTACCACTGTAGTGTTCACTTCGTAGAGCGTGACAGACGGACATCATCAGTGCATATGGGTCCACATTTTGAATGAGAAACGTAAAAAAAAACAGTAAAAGATGAGTGTCGCCAAGCTTTTAGATGGCAGGTGACTCAAAAAACGGCATTTATGGAAATGAAATATGAATGTAAATTGGTAGTTAACAACATGCCTGTCATAGACAATAATAATTTGATTATTGCCTACAGCTCTTTTTATGTAGCATTGTACAGTAAATCCTGGCTGAGGACAACTTGGCTTTAACATTGAAAAACTTGAAAAACAGCTTAGCTTTGAGGAGGGATTATAAAATGTCTTCCATGGATGATTTTTATTTATTTATTTATTTTAGACGGCTTATCCTGTTCTAACAGACACTTCAACACATAACATAGTTAATGTCAGCTGCTTTGATTGATGTATTGAGTACTGTCTGTATTTCAATTTAATATCAGTATTTAAATTATATCTAGAGTTCGTGGTTTTAGGAGTTTATTTCTGACGAATGTAACAAATTTAGAACTTCATGTACTCACAATTCGATCATAGTATCTTATTCAGAAACAAACCTGTTAACTAAACTTTTGTATTTAAATAAACTACATATAATAATCTCCTTATATCTTCTTTCTTCAGTTAAAAAAACTAGGAGGGGCTGTGCATGGGCAAGTGCCTCTGTGATTATTCATGGTTGGCCACGGCCCTGATTTATCACATCTCATAATGATAAACAACATACTGATGACAAAAGTTGTTTAAAGATGGCGTTCACTTTAAAGAAATGGCACAAGCCTACATAGAAATCAATCCACATGGGAAAACTCTGAATATGGTAACAGACCAGGTCTTTTCTGCAGATATACCCTATGGTAGTCACATTCATGGTGGAGCAAATTCCATAGTAAATATTTCATTTTTCAATATTTCATTTCCGTCACATTTGTAAAACACACATTTTATATTTTCTAGTCAGTTTTATTTACTAGCAGGATATACATCCAGAAACAAGGAAGTATGCCAAGTCTAGCTAGTCACTAAGTTACTATAGCAATTGAGGGAACTTTTATCAGATTTAAATTAAATCACTGCTGGCTACAGAATCCTAAAGGTTCCACACTGCTCAACAATGGCATCCAGAATTACTCTCAAAGGAAATCCAAGTGTTCATTTTTTTCAACTGTCAAAACATCACTCCTAAGTGTTTCACTAAACATTACACATTAGCATTAATTTCTATCTTGTACAATCAGAGCAATTGAACTAATCTGGTACTTTAATGTGGCATGTATAAAATGTGTCATAATCTGAACTCCTGTCGCACAGTGCACGATTGATCACACACATTCATTTATTAAACTGTTTTCAAAGATTACACTGTCTTCCATGAACTTACATTCTTGAAAATCTAATATAATGAAGTAGTTTGCTATTTCAACACTGGAATTTTGATGCTGGATTGACACTTTCAAGTCCCAGTATTGTTTTTACGTAACAAATATTGAGAAAACAATGAGCATAGACTCCGATTTCTTTTTTTTTTTAATGAAGCAGATCAAAATAGTGTTTGTTAACTCAGTGAACGCAGTTTCTTCTGCGCAATGGTACTTTATTGCAACAACTGTTCATGTTAAAGTTCTTATACATTCTTAGAAGTGGTCTCTCGTATACATCCTGCTTCGTTCAGCTACTCAACTGGCCTTGGGCTCACAACAAGATAACCTTGGTTAAGTACATGTGTATTGCATGTGCATGCCACTCTATCAGCAACTAATTAGAAAGAACATGCTGAGCACACACTGTTCACCTGCACAGCCACCCCAGCTAGTCTGTTTTTGTGCCTAGTTGGGCTGCAATACAGCGATAGTCATTAGCTGAGCAAAGAGAAATGTGAACCATCTTTATCTGAAAAACTGGGAAGATGGGTAGCATTTTACTTTAAGGGTTGCTAATCAAGCTTTTCCGAATGCACAGTTACAAGGTAATTAATTACACGTTTTATTTTTGAGGACGTGTTAGTTAAACCGGAATAGCACAATAACAATCTAAAATAATGTCTGCTGTTTCTTTTTTTTTGTGTTTGTTTTAAATTTTAAAGTCTGTGACTGTTAGGTTAATAAGGTTTGTCACACTTATATGTTTGCACATTTCTGGAAAATAGCTTATCAAGCTGTAATTGAACATGCCATTGCTAATTCCTGTTCTATTCTATTGTGTACATACTGTTGATACATGTAGGTCACGGTCATCAGTTTTTTCATGCTGATCGTTCTAATTTTGAATTTACAGTTGTGGTGGGGAGATGTTCCTGACATACCTGTTACTGAAGTCAAGTTGATCATATTAAAATGTATAGAAATAACCCTAAGATAACTAATCAAATAGTTTCAGTATCTGAAATAAAAATGGGAATAAATATTACATTAGTTTACGGATCTGCTGTTTTGACTGGTTATCTGTCCGATACTACTGGAGAGCTCTGCAGTTGTGAGTGGAGTTTCTTAGACCTGTATACAGGTTTAATGTGTTGAGAGAGTTATACACAGCAGTGCCTGTAAGTTTGCAGTAGCGTTTCTGCTAAATATTTCATTCCATACAGGACTAAAACCAAATACATGACTTATGACAGGAATAATTGGTCCATGAATTACTTCCCAAATGTCCACATAATGTATGAACATCCTCCATGCAGAATTCTGGTTGCTGTGGCAACACAGCTTGCATAAGTCATCCAACGTAGAATGTACATGTCATCTACTGGGCGGATTTGCACACCATACATGGTGCCTTTTCTGTTTTGCAAATGAAAAAAAAAAATCAATTTGAAGCATCTAATGGGGAAAAGACATTGAATAAGGTAGTGTAGCTTGCTGGACTGAACTCCTTGCCAGAAGAAGGATTTAGGTTCCCCTGTGTCCTTTTTCCTACAGCTATTTCCACTTCAAAGATGCTTGTACCCAGTTCACCTGAATGCGTAAATGGTGTCAGACCCTAATTAAAGTAAAGCACTTTGTCTTCCTAAGGCACTGCCAGTTTTACTATTGCATTAAAACCATGTGAATCTGTTGAGCCTTGCACAATGGATTACTGTAGGGTAAAAAGGAACCAGCTGCTTAAAACAAATAGAGGTAATTCTCGTTCTCTGAATACATCTTTTAATAAAGAATCCACACTAGGGTGGAGCGTATCTCACAGTAGTGCTGGAATATTGTCAAGCAGACTGGTGTTCGCTGATTGGTTGAAAAATAAAAATAGAACAACATTAACACTGCAAGAATAGAAATCACCTTTTTACTTGTCATGGTTGCTTTAGGTTATGTGAACAATTTCAGTGAAGTGAAACAAGTCAGGTACATGGCTTGAACAGCGATCTGTGGATTCTGAGCTGCTTGTTGACCTTGCTGAAATGTGATAATGTTGCCTGCAAAGCATATTCGGAGTCTGTACAGTAGTAGCATAGATTATAGACAAGCAGCAAAAAAATTAAGTGCTCACTTACAGTATGCTGTCATGTGAAAATGAGAACACTTACTGGCTAACGGTACTCAATGGTTTTCTAATACATGTTGGAAATGATACCATGAAATAAAACAATATTCTGTTTCATTCCATGCTACAAATGTAAAATGTACATTACAGAATACATGTACATGTAGTGGCCTAAAATGTAAGATGAATGTAGCATTGTGTATGGCAGCTTTGACATTCTCATTAAAAATGTGGTCAGTCAGAAACATGTAAGAACAAGGCTGCCCCACAGGTGGCTCTTTGAGCTTTGCAACGGGACTCTTGATTTAGAACTGGAGTCTCCAACCCTGGTCCTGGAGAGCTACTGTGGCTGCTGGTTTTTGTTTTAACCAATCACACATCTTAAATCTTAAAAAAGAAGCGCTCTCTCCAAAAACATGAATATATATATATATATATATATATATATATATATATATATATATATATATATATATTTTTTTTTTTTTTTCATTTGAAAGCAGCATTTGTAGTCAGGATCACTTGGGTAACCAACATAATTGCAATACTGGCAAACCCCCAAGAAATCACAACACGCTTCTTGACATCCAGATGTTCATTTGTTCATGCATTGCACTTGATAGAGTAATGCAAAGTGACATGCCCAGTAATGACTATAGTGAATAATAAGAATTGAGAACAGCTGCTTCTTTTTAATGTTTGAATTGTTGTTCTTGGTTACGTGCCCTCTTCTTTATCTCAAACTGATTTTTTTGTTTGTTTTATTATTTATTTATTTTTAATTAGAATTATAATTGTTTTTTTTTTTCTTTAAAGAAAAAAAAATACAATAATTCAGAGTAAATAGTCTTTTAGATTGTAACCCATTGTGACATAGAGGTAAAAAAGCTTCAAGGGGAGAAGAAGTTTGTAGTTTAAACGACCAATGTAAACAGACTAGGAAGCCAACGATGTCTACTGTTTTGATAAAGCAGAGGTTTAATAATGTAGTAAATATTTAACCAGGAGTCATAGTGTAAAATGTATTGCCAACGTGGGGATGCAACTTTAAAACTAAAACTAGATTGTCCTGATATTTTTAGCTGTACAGGTTGCTAAAGAAACTGGGGGCTGGAATTGAATTTCCACCCACCATTGTTTTAGAAGGTCTCCATTGCTTCTGAACACTATATTGCTGTGCTTTGCTGTGTTAATAAATCCCCTCTCAGAAATACTAGGACTGTTTTCCATTGCTGAGGCAAGTGCAAATAAGCCATACAAGAGGATAGCAGTTATTTGTTTTTTAACATTGTTATAAGGTTTTCTATGCACATTGTTCTAAGTTTTTCCATGCACATTTGGGTTTGTCACCAATTTCTTTTAACCATAGTAGGTATTCCTTTTGGTAATCAATACTTATCTGTGTGTTGTCCTTTTTATACTGAGTCTTTTATCTCTAATTACCATGGTTACAACATTTAGAGTCAAATACTGTACTCTGCTTTCAAAGGGTTTTGCATGGTACTGTAGATGCTGATATTACTATATTTTCTCTATGGCTGGCTTTCCTCTGCTAATTTTTTTTTTAATGAACTGAGATTATTAACTTTTTTTAATTATTCATTTTTCTTTGTTTTCAATTTGAAATTACTCCACAGAGAGGATTTTTTTTAATAATGTATTTTTTTGTTTGTTTTGCGATATGTAACATTTCATTTTTAATGAATGCCCTCTGATTACAAATACAGTATGTTTCAAAATCAATTAAATCCTTAATTTAATCCTTAAATTATCTTAAAATTCCATTGGTTTCACACCCCTCAAAATCTGACTACCTAATGTTTAAAGTCCAGCTAGTGCTAAGCAGGGTCTGGTGGAGAAAATGTAAGAGGAAGGAGAGCAATCTATGAGGAAGGTAGGCTAATATATAGGGAAAAGGTGTTCCAATACTACAATGTAAATTGTGAGCAAGACATTTTCACTTTAATCATTTAACAATGCTATAGCTGTAGGCTGGTCCTAAGACCCTCTAGGTATGTGCTTTGGGCCCACCTGGCCAGCAGGCTCCACCATAGCCATGTGATGAGTAACAGTCCCCAGCACTCCCTAACCAGCAAGAGCTCCAGAGACAATGGGACACTCCCTGTGGAATTCCCAGCAAAGTTTGACTAATGTCGAGAATGGGCTCTCCCCTGACTCTACGACCCTGCACACCTGGACCCTGCACACCTCCCTGCTGTGCCTTTACCAGGTGAGCCACTCTAGGACCCTTGGATAAACACGCTTCATGATCTGTACTTTACAGTTTCCATATATCTCCAGTAAAAAATAAATAAATAAATGCTTATCTAGTTTGTATAACACTTAGTCAGTACGTTTTTTAGTAGAAAGTACTGAGTTTCAGCAAATGGGGATGTGAGTCGTTGTATTTTTATATGTAATACTGATAGCTGTAATTTTGTATTTATACCATGAAGAATGCCTCATTAATAACATACTGCTTCCCTCTCCTTTGGCAGCTAAAGTAAATAATTAGGATGACATACTGTAAGTAACAAGAATGGCAGGCAGTGATTGGTTGTGACTTCAAAGGAAGATAATTACAGAGTTTAAGTAATGTTTTGCAGCATATTATAAATGTGTATATTAAAAGTACAGATTGAACCAATACTGCTGTGCTTTAGGAGTTTAGGAGTCACAAGTTCAGCTGCAGGAACTCCACGCCCCCTAGTGGACATGGAGCTTAATTAATGATTAAAAAGATAAATGAAAAAATAAATGATTACCAATTACATCACCCCCAATGGCATATCAATCTCTAGTACCAGGATGCAAAGTTTCATGAAATTCCTTTAATATTTGATTTGCTTTTTTATCAAAAGGAGCGAGATTTTCAGTTTCGGGACTACATTATTTGTATTAAATAATAAAACAGTCTCCTTAAATTTAAAATTGAACCTGGTTGTAGGAAGCTTTTAGTACACTTTATAAAAGGGCATTGTGCAGTACACTGTGGCTTTTCATCCATTTTTAAATCATTAGATAGTTTCTTTCAAAACCATACGGTTTGTTACATCTATTAAAGTGGTTTACAACCCCCAGATATTGAAGGTGCAGTGGTGAAGAGAAACAGATTTACGAATGCTGTATTTGAGTCCTTTGCTTCATGAAGGGGATGATCTTTGTTGAAACTGTAACAAAATCCTGCTCTGCTTGCATGCACTTTTTCATCCTCCTGCTCCATCCAAGCGTGTCATTTTAGTTTTCTTTGAAAATCGCAGGATTTGCTCTGCTTGGCATCGTCTGTCTGTGTGTCAGAGCCCTCCAAGCTGTAACAGTCCCTTATGTACATGTGATCAGGATCTTTCTGAAGCTTTCAACTTCATTCGAGCAAGCACAACCTTAGCGTTCTCTAGAAATGTCATTTAATTCCTAATTAACATAGTAACTGGCAAGTGTTCAAAAGCTACACGCTGGGTATCCCAGAATGCACTGTTATTGCAGTCCACTCACCACATGTTGACTAGTAAATCTGATATTTAATTTTTTGTATCTTTATGTTAGGTATTCTACAGCTGTGGCCAAAAGCTTTGTATCACCCTTTATAATTAATTATGTTTGCTTCATAAAGTCGAATGAAACCTGATGAATAATGTTAATCTAACATATTGAATTATTTACTGCTTATGTAGTCTCACTACTAAAATTCTAGGGGATGCAGAACTTTTGGTCATAGCTGTCCACAGATGAGTCAATCAATATCCTTCTACTATCAATATTCACATACAAATTAGCGAAATTAAAACTGAATAAGAAGCAATTTCAGGCTGCTTACTGTTCAAGACCCTGAAGTAAGTTGTTGATGCATCGTTAAGCAATATCTCCACTCCAAAAACACAGACACATAATATGAGCCTCAAGAACTCAACCATCTTCTGCGAGAGTTCTGTGTGGCCTTCTGCAAACCGCATTGAGACGAAGCTGTCTTACAAGGTTTAAGAAACCTGTATGGACATTGAGGAGAGTGGAAAAGCATTTTCCACTTGAGTTGATCTAGTGTCCTACAGGGGATCTTATTTATTATTAATATAATCCCCAGGCCTAGATCCTTCTCAGGAAAATAGTGTTCCACTGTGAACCTCAGCTGCAGTCCATAGCTGTATAATATACACTCCCGAATTTCAATGAGCCACCTCCATCGAAGTGGGGCAATTTCAATGCTCTACTTTGCTCACAGCAGTTTGTTTATTCTTTCATTAATAAATATCTTGAACTTGGGAGGGGAATTGCGTGAAAACTGCAGAATATCCTCAATAAAACACTAAATGGTGGTATATGTAGTAATACTTGTACAATTCAACGACATGGGATTCAGCAGTGACAAGAAAAAGACATTTGCAAAGACTTGAAACGTTTGTCCTTTCATTTTTGTTTTCCTTTTTTTGTATTATCCCTGCTTTTGTACCTAGTTTAAAATGCCTAGTTTGGCATGTTGCTAGGTACCCCAAGTTTAACCTGTTCAACCCATTTTTTATCCTGTAGTAGTTTTCAACAGAATAGGTGTAAAATACATAAATATATTTTATACTGTATATGCTCTGTCAATACGGTATGTGTTTTTAAGCAGAGCTAAGGCCTTGGCCTGCTTTTCTTCACATATGCCAATTTACAGTAGGGTAATAGCCAGTTGCTATAAAAAAAATAAGGATCAAAAAAGTACAAGAGCTATCAGACTGATGCTTGTGGTATTGGTTGTTGCTGTATCTCTGTTGTAGTTCTGAAATTTGGCAGACCAAGGACTAAGACCTCAAAATGCTCCAAAAGAGCAGAATTCATTTTCTGTCAATATTTTTGATAGATGACCCTTCATGTGCTGGTTACCAGTCTATACAAAAGGAACCATTTCAGTAACTGAAAAAGGTAATTGGATTAGTAATGCATTGTATGTAATGTAATGAACATGGCTGTTTGGAGCCATCTTGATGGATTTTTTTTTCTCGATATGCTGCAAAACATCAGTATTCATTTTCTTTCAGTCTTATTGAGAAATGTTAGATTTCGAGATGATTTGATCAAAGGTGACTGACTGGTGACCTACTTTTGCTTTTCATTTGGCAGGCCAGTATTGTAACCAGTGTAGTCCTAAATTTTAAAGTACCAGAAAACCAATTGAAATATAGATTATTCTCAAACCAAAATATACCAAAATATTAAAAGCATATGCGGGTAAATGTTGTCTTTGTGGGTTTGGTTATTTTTTTCATGCATGTTTTTTTTCTATTTTCTATTCTGCGATCATCACCAGTGCAGAACTTCAATCATCACGATGCGCTGTATAATATTAATATATCACATCCTCCCCATTTTTTGTCTGGAGCTCTGCATCCAATAAAATTTATGAATCACACAAAAGCTCAGTTATTTTTTATTTGTCACTAATTTAAGATCTGTATTAGTACAATTGGAATCGTTTTTTTTTTTTAAATTTATTTTTAAAGACAATCCTCTGGACAATTTAATTTTACACTACATTCTAATTTGTTTTTTTCCTGGACCTACCGCATTTGATCTCATCAGATAACAAAAAACAGCAGTTCTGATACTGTAAGTTGTGAAAAAAAAACAAGCAAAGCAGATAAATAAATAAACAGTTTATACATTACTTTTTATTTTATATTTTAAATAAACGTGTAGCACTTATTTATGCTTTTGTAATATATATATATATATATATATATATATATATATATATATATATATATATATATACTGTATATATATATATATTCAATCTTAAAAGAAAAAATAAATTCTGGCAGCACTGGCCTTGATTTAACCTCCCTCAGCTAAATCAGAAACACAGGAAACACAAGGACACACATTCCAGCCCACCAGCACCTCATTCCTCCCTCACCAAGCCATAGCTTAACATGACACTTTCCCTGCAAATTTACAATGTTACCCCCAGGGCACAAAGTGCCATACTAAACCAGTTACAGTCATTCGATTCAATCCCTGGGTCTGCACTGACCGATATACAAAGCAGCTTTAAACCTGTGTTTACAGCCACAGTCGTAGGATGCACTTTTGTAGTCTTCTTCGTTAGCATTTTTACGAAAAAAAAATGGTTTGTCTTCTTAAAGTAGTGCTGTAGTTTGAAACAGAAGTCCCTAATGTTCTCTTCATTGCATCACAAGGGCGACTGACTGAATCAGACAATTGTGCGAGAGCTGTGTGTGACACTCTAAAAACATTTAAAATACTCGCTGGTTATCAGTGACTCCAATTCGGAGTGTACCATCAAAACTGGTATGTAGGGAATCGGACACTGATTTTTTTTGTTCCTAGTGCCTATTCAATGGAAAGACTGTACCACTGAAAATGGATCTCTTCGTTGGTGCCCAGGCACCGAAATTAGACTGGTCGGGGGACATATAAGCATTTTCATAACAGATCGGTACAGATTCTTAAGTTAATTAAGTAAAGTTTCTGCCTTAGAGAAGTAGCGGAATGGTGCTCCAGCTTGATTACACCTGTATGTACGGGTGCCCTTCTCCTGCTTAAACAAAATCATTATCAACAAGACATTGTGTTGCTGCTTCTGAAAGGAAAATCATATAAAAGCTCTAAACCCTTTGTCTAAGACATTCTTTGCATAACTGGAAAGAAATGGTGAAAGTTTAAAAGCCATTTGAATTTATCAAGGCTATTGTGCTTCTTTTAAAAAATACATACATACATACATACATAAATAAATAAAGCAAGTATGGACCACAGTGTTTAAAGTTATAACAAATTGCAAGAATCTTTTTTATCACACACTGGCTTACCTTAGATTCCCTATAAAAAAAAAAATAAAAAAAAATCCTTGGAAAAGCTACACATTTCATTTTAATTTAAAAGTGTTGAGTTTTCTCCCCAGAGCCATTGGACTTTCCACATTTGTGCTACTAAAATAAATGTCAAGTCATGAAGATGAAATGTCAGTCTTCCGGTTGTATTATAATGAGTTTTAATTTTGATATGTAAAGCTGTACATAATTATGTTATGTAATTATTCATTTCCGCTACATAAGAACAAAAGTTTTGGGAAAAGGTTGCGTGACACTTCCGAGCACAGCATTTTCCCCAATAAAGATAGAAACTATTTTTTAGGTGTGTTTCTAGTGTTTGAATTAGAATTCTAATATTTAATTCTCTTTTCTTGAGTCTCCTGTCAAAAAAAAAACTGATGTACAGTAGGTATTATTTTCAGTTATGGTAAATATTACTTACATTTATCAGTATTGAAATGTTACCGAATTGTAAATCATTACCCATATTGTATTATTATTTTATTGTTATTCAAGGCAAAAACATTCAAGTTTTGAAAAGGTGTTATTGGCAGTTTATTTTGAATCTCTAAATGTAAAGTGACCAGATTAAGTCCTTAAACTGGGACAGTATGGAAATATTGTGAATAACTTCCAAGCTACCGCGCTAGCATTTTTATTTTCACTTTGGCTTGATCTGATATCATAATGCAAATGAATGCAGAGACTCGTGGTGATATTCAGTGGAATCTTTTACTTTAAAAAACATTTTTTGTGAATAAATTATCTTAGTCTTTGAAATGTCATTTCTACACAACAACTATATTTATTACATTACATAACACCAGTTCAATAATAGAAAATTCAGAGATTCTCAATTTAAAAAATGTATTGCTAATTACTGCCGCTAATCAATCCCTTTTCTGCCTAAGAAATTGAATTGTGTCTCTTTCTTTCTTTCTCTATGCTATCCTCCAGTGTCCAATCTATTGCAGTTTCTGCTTGGACCAATAGTGAGCCTTTAATAATAGATACTAACTTATTTTTTTCAGCCACTTTCTACTACAGTATTATACAAGACTCATACATTTACTATTATGTGGTGGAAAGCCTAAAGGTGATGAAATGTGTTAAATATCTTTTGACTGTGTGCAAAAAATGAAGCTGACTGCTTCGTCACCTTTTCACAGATAATCCACTTTTCTGAGTTTTGTTTAAAAGCTGCCCTGATTACACTTATCATTTAAAATGGAAAGGAACCTGTTAAAAATGTGTTAATTGCATGACGAAATTTCCTGCCTATTCCATTATTTTCAATCTACGCAGTTTTTTGGTACCAATCAATACTCATGAGAAAGCATCTTCTGACAATTGGGACAAACTAAAACGAATGACCAAACGGAATGCTCATTGACTACAATGGAGAAAGGAATGCCCATTGACGGCAGTATTATACAAACAGCACTACAGTAGTTTGTAACAGAAGTCCCTAATGTTCTCTTCATTGCATCACAAGGACGACTGACTGAATCAGACGATTGTGAGAGAGATGTGTATGACTCTTGACAGCAAACATTTAAAATACTCGCTGGTTATCAGAGACTCCAATTCGGAGTGTGCCATCAAAACTGGTGGCATTTGAAAGTGTGCTTTATTCCTCAGCTTAAGCAAAAGCATTAAAGAGGTGTTTGCTTTTATCTCCTGAATGAAAAGGCCTTTCTAATTCTTAATTTCAAAGCAATTACTTGAACTTGTTTCTTTAAAACTACAATGGCACAAGTGTCTGTCTCAATCAGGCTTGTTTTCTACCATTTAGTTGTATATATTGGACTGAAACTCACTTTAAACACGACAAATTTCAGTAACCCTGTGTGCTACATACAAAATAAAATAATTGATTACACTTTAAATAATGCAAATTCTTATCAATCCTAATGCATTAGATGCTGTTCCTGTTGTGTTCCACTTGAATTTTAAATTGCTGGCCATTTTAATATATATATATATATATATATATATATATATATATATATATATATATCTCTTCAGGACTAGAAAAAGCATTACTAAATAACAACAAAAAATGTGTTCTTAGAATGTTACTCTTCTGTATTCCTCTGCTACTCTGAAATCCCTATGAATTTGCTGCCATTATTTTAAAGTGTTACCAAAATCAATGATGTAATAAGCTTGCACATTGAAGAGAGAGGCTCACAATATCAAACCTCTACAGACTGCAGGGGACGGTTCTCTGTAAAATTGTGCTGCGGTTTGTTAAGAGAGATTGCTGTCCAGATTATAGTGGCTAAAGCTAATTAAATAATGCCATGAATTGTAGCTGTTGACACTTGTATAGCCCGTTTCACACTGTCATGCTCTTCCCGGGTCAGGACCCTGTGTCATGTGGGTCGGGTACCTGATTTCACATTGCTTTTGATAAAGCAGGGTTGACCTGGGTGACAGACACAAG
This sequence comes from Acipenser oxyrinchus oxyrinchus, assembly GCA_030684275.1. Lineage (NCBI taxonomy): Eukaryota > Metazoa > Chordata > Actinopteri > Acipenseriformes > Acipenseridae > Acipenser > Acipenser oxyrinchus. The sequence goes on from CM060268.1 coordinate 10,444,074, forward strand.
TACACAATGCGCTTATCAATGCCCCGGAAGCAGCTTGTTACTGATGCTTCCATCCAAGCTTCTCTGGATTGAATAGTCGGCCCAAATGTTGATTAGAGCAAATGTTTCTTCATCCATGCTGCAATCTGGCTCATGGTGTGTCTCAAGCAACAAAAATATGGTTAAACAGAATACACAAAAACGTTCCTTGCAGAAGTGAAACCTTCACAGCAGACGTGGCTGTTTGTTAGTTTGTCGGCTTAAGAAGAGCCGTCACGCATTTTGTCTCGCTCGACCCTTGTCAAAGTGTGTCGACCCACATCCTGAGTTTACCTGTTTTCATTGTGAATCAAATGTTTGTCTAAGAATTGTACTGTAGTTTATTTCAGTATTGCTACATACGACATACATGCTGTGGGAATATTCATCCATGTTCTGGCAAAATTCAGAATTAATTAACAATCTGTCGTTTGAATTTATAAAATATAGTGGGGTTTTTTTTGTTTTGTTTTTTGAAATACAGTATATTTAAACACTAGTTTATTAAGTGGCTGAGCCATTAATCCCCTTTCAAAGACTTCTAGAACTCTACATCCCAATGAAAATCCATGTTTGTTTGTTTTTTAATTAAAAGAGCCTTACAGATCATTTCTGTCTTTGTGGTTTATTTAAGTGTAATTACATAGCTTCCAGTATAGGACCCAAAGAACTACTAAAAATAGAATTTGGATGTATTAGAATTAGTAAGGAGCAATAACTAAGCCCCTATTAGTATAAGTTGGATTATCTGTGTTTATCATTGTGCCTTCTTATTAGTTTGTTTTTTCACTTGAATTTATTTGTTTTACTGTGCTGCAGGTCACCTCAGTCCCATGGTTTGGCCTTGCTCCATCACTCCCAAGTTCCCAGCTTTAGTCTAGCAGACCATGTGTAAAGACCTTGATAAATCTGGCCCATTGTGTTTGAAAAGTAAAATGTTTTCCTCAGTAATTTAGCACTGAAACAGTCTGTTGTACAAAAGAAAGCAGAGATCTGTATATTTTGCAGACGGGGACAGGAATACAAAATAAAAGCCCTAAAACAAATTTGTTTTGGCCATCTACAAAATGTATATAAATAAGCACTGTAAAACAAAAGCCCTAAGTATATGTTAGGTAACTATTACTATACCAGCAGCATGCAATCTCACATCTGTAAAGATAAACAGCAGCTCAAACTGCAACTTCTATGTCTTGTGCTTTGTATGTGGTTTTTGTTTTTGAGCACTTTTATGCTATTGAAATTAATTATAGCTGTGTCTAATGGGACTTGAACAGCATTCCAGGGACTGCATGATGCATTTAAAATCACTTTTCTTTGTTTTTGTTATAACAGAAACATCTGCTGCATGTTGGCAACATTTCCCCATCTCCCTTCCCTGGGCACTTATTTCATTTTTGACTCTGTATGGGCATTGGTTAAGATGAGATGCTATTCTGCATGCTGTCCTTGGTATTGATATCCTTAGTGGGAAAACCTGACACCTACCAGATGTAGCACACACTTTTGTGTGTGTTGTTTTATTATGCAATTGGCATTCATGACTTGTTTTCTGTATTGTATGAAACCTGCATCTCCCCATTGCTAGTCAGTTTTAGTCATGATGGATAAGACAGCAGGTTGATGAACTGAGACAGGGCTGACATTATGCTAGGTTCTCTGTCTAAGACTGCTTCAACAGTCTACAAAAGGTTATAATTCTCCCAAAACTTGTCATGGCTTCCCATGGTAGCCCTACACCCTGTTGACAGTGTTATGGCAGGTGTTAATATTCTGTCAGGCCCATGTATGGCAGAAATTGCAGATTGCTTATGAAGGTAGTGTCTGTTTATTAGTTTTCACAGATATGATGATTTTTCATAAATATGTATTCCTGGTGCTGTGTTATATTATATTATATATATTATATATTATATTATATTATATTATTATATTATATTAAAGAAGAGTGTTTTGTCAAGACTCTCAAACAAAGACAATATTGCAGTTCAGCACAGAGAGAGTCAGTCACAGGAAAGCTTTTAAACTACTGAGTCACATGCCATGGTTTTGAACACTTAAAAACTGCAATGTGGATGAATTGCTTTAGTTATTTAATTATTTAGTTGTTTATCTATGTACTTATTTTTACAGCAGGGGTGGGGCATTCTTTGATGTAAAATAATACAGTAATAAATACAGGGAAAAAAAACAAACATAAAATAACAAACAAGAAACGACTGTTTCAAGCCACACCACTCATTAAACATGTTGCAGGTTTAAACACACCAGTGTTTTTTGCTTTCTGACTTGCTTCAACCAAAAAACTACAGATGTCCAGCCTTTGCCTCTAAATCAAAAGAGCCCTATCGTGGAGCTTAAAGAGCCCTGTCTTGGCAGGCCTGGTTTAGCATGAGTTGCAGTATTAGGATTCTTGATCTTGTTGTTTTTAATGTTTTCAGCTTAAGGTCAATAGTGAGCCACATACAATAGTACCTCTTGATTTGTAGAGGTTATAGAGAGATTTCAAACATGGGAATAAACTCCTTAGACTTGGATAAGAAAGGTTTCATGAATACAAAACTGTATGTAATTCAACAAAACAATATTTTAAAAATATATTCAAAGAGTACAATTGGATAAGCATTGCTTAAATGGGATACAACTGGGAGACGGCTCTTCCTAATGCTATTTATGTTGTTTAATTGGGACGTCACTTTGGTTAATTGGGATCCAGTATTTTCAAATGATGAATGGAGATCACTTTTCAGAGCAAGACATGTCGTGTAGCACAGTGCAGTGAGTACATGATTACACTGTGACGTGCATAAACCACGTTGAACTCTTGAAGGAGCTAGAGTCTCCTGGGGTTTCTCATGCTGCTGTTGCAAAGAAAGTTGGTGTGTCAACATCGGAGGTGCCTTGCCTTTTGATAATGTGATTTCATTATTTTTCATTTCATGTAGAAATAAAAAACAGCAATTTTATTTAGGAATAAACAAAAATAACATTTAATCCTAATGTAATGTGATTTCATTATTTTTCTTTTCATTTAGAAACAAAAAAGTGTGGCTAAGGTCGTCTCAGATGTCCCTCATTTAATTGGGACAGCCCTTATTCAGGATAGTTTTACTTCTTTCCCGAGGTGTCCCAATAAAGCAACACCGACTATTGTAATTTTGGATTGATTTGGATTCTAGTCTAGTCCCAGTTAGTTCAATTGACTTTATTGTTATGAGCAAGTACCCATTTCTTTCAGATTGGATAACTGTACAGTAGGTAAAAAACTGGCTGCTACTTGTTTTCTTTCCCAAATTAGGTTGGGTGTTGAGTCGGCTGGATGCTTGAACCTCATTTTAGAATTACTCACCCAAAAGCCAATAAGCTACAAACAAAATAAACAATTGCAACAGACAATTTATCAAAACCTCAAACACTTAACAAGTTAGAATGTCATCTGTAATAACAGTTTGCTTCCTCAGAAAGCAACCATCACCCACAGATCAATAATATCCAATACAAAGGGTGTCATTATATAAACAAACATATACTTTTTTTCAAAGTTTTCATTTCAAACCCAAGTTTTATTTAAAAAGAAATTGCTTGAACATAATGAATTGTTTTTTGTGAAAAAAACATCTTTAAGATATGAGGCTGCAGACATGATTAAAATAAATGTTATTGACTGGAGAAGAGTGTAAAAGTGGTAAAACAATCACATTTTCCATGTGGGGGATGACCTCAACAAAAAACTGATCATTTTAAAGCATATTTCAAGAGTACCACTGGTACCACTTAAGCTGGAATGACCCTATAGAATATTGGTATTGTATAGCAAGAATAACTTTACATACACTGTTTAACTTTAATTATTTATGAACAAGGGTCTTGTGACCGCCAAACTGAAATATTTACTAGAGAAGTTGTTTCACCTTTAATGGAACTACTGCAGGATAGAACTTGTCTTATCCCATGTGTATTGAATCCGACAGTATGTAGGCCCACTATGTACATTTGTGCTCATTTAAATGTATTTTAAATGCAATATTTTAAAGTGAATGGCATCTTAAAACAATTCAGTAAGTTGTTTAGCATTATGAGATGTAATAAATATTTAACAATCATATTGTTTAAAGATGGTGCTCACATCAAAATGTGTGCCTACATAGGATTTGATGCATGGCATAAGACTGTGTCAATAAAAACGTACATTTCTGCTGAAATATCATATTGAAGCATTTTGAAGTTCCAATGAAGGTGAAACAACTTCCATAGTAAATATTACATTTTTGGCCGTCACCTGTAGGCCATCTTATAGAACCTTTTCCTTTAGACTATTTCATCCCTGTTTTCTTCAATTTGAAAAGCCCTATTTGTACTGCTGCAGCCCACAGCTCACGAGGAATAAAGATCAGCTCTACTGTCTAGCAAGCTCCTGATTGCATGACTCACACTGCTTTCAATAGGTGAGTAACAAGACCCTCTTGCAGCTACTGATTTTGTGTTAATAAAAGTTTTTGAGAAAAGAATGCGAGGGTTGCTGTTCAAAATCAAATTCAATAGGGAGTAATCATCCTTGGCTGCATAATCTCATTGCCATCCATTACTTCAATCACTCATCCATAAAAACTGTTAGAATGCATTAGGCAGAGCTTTTGTCTTTTTGACATGGTTTCTCACTCCCTCCTCCCATTGACGCTCCTGGAAAAGACAGCAGATAGCATTCTGTTTCCTCAGTGATTCACAATGCAATGAAGCTTTGTCTTCATCACAGATACTTCATACAGGAACAGACCAACAGTTCAGTTCATGACCCAAGTAACACAAAACCTGTATTTAATTTCATTAGTATACTCTATTATTGCAAACCAGAAAGTGGAAAATTGGGTATATACTAGATGTATTCAGTTTGAAAGAACAACTTTGTAATGTGTTTCATCAGTTCTTCAACTGGTTTTAAAGACAGAGCTTTTTAATATTAACCTGCTTGCAGCCCAGACAGCTTAGCCAAGAAAGAGGTAAACTGAGCTAAATGAATATTGTAAAAGTAAAGTAAGGAGGATGGCGTACTATGCTATTAAAATATTGACATTATATTTCAGGGCTTTTGTTTTATTTATTCCCTCCTTCAGTGTGTATTTTTTATAATATCTGAGATTGGAATTATAGTGCACACTGTACCACTATGGTAATAGATGACAGTGAACTGCACCATGAACTGGAGGAAGCTAACATAAAATATTTAGCATAAGTAGCATGTTCTTTTATTGTGCATCCAACATATTGTGCTTATCAGTTAAGCTAAAATCAGAAACCTTAAATATAATTCATCAGCAGCAAAGTATATTTAAAGTTAAAAAAATACATGCAATATGTAACAGTGTTCACAGCAACCCCCTACCAGTGCTGCTATAGGGTGCAGGAGACTGGCAGGTTAAAAAGATCCTGACTGTACTGTTACTGCATGTTGTATAGGAGATGGAAACGGCACACCAATCAAGATAAAGAAGGCAGCCCAAAGGCTCAGCCGAGAGAATCACAGAGCGCCTGCAAGAGGAGATTACCTCGGTCTGGCCACGTTAATAGAAAGGAAAAAAATGATTGACTCTCCTGGGCCAGTTTGGGCTTGTCCTTCAGGGGCAGCAGCAAAACAGGTAGAAGATGACATGGCAATGCAGGGCTGTGCAGCATGTAGCAGCAGTGAATGCCCGCTTACATGAAATACAGCAGATCTGATGAGCCAAGGAGCTTTGGAGGCAATGAGCTGGCCGCTAGGTTACCACTCACACAGCCTGGCTTCAGGAAGACTTCCACATTTCATCTATCATGGTCTCATTGCGTTTATTTGAAAGGGTTCTTATTATTTATTTAGTTTTCATGGAGTGGTTCAGTTGGAAATGCAATATACTGTGCCATGCTACTGTGCACAATTTTAACTTCAAGTACTCGGACAGTAAATGTGTCTAAAGGTGTACAGGAAAAAAAAACCCTTCTGTACTTTATTTACAGTTTACATCCATATATTCTAAGGTTGTTCTCAGTTGCTGTAAAGGAGATAAAGACAACACGTCTATTCTGATCTATTGAACTAAATGAAATATTAACAGATTCAAATTGAAATAAACCTTTAAGGGGACCTTTCACCTCCGCCAGCCTCACCTGTTTGCTCTGTCTACATAAAGGTAGAGGAGGTGGCAGAGTTCAAAGCTCACATGATTTGAATGGAATAACCATTCAGCGCCCTGCACTTAGGATTCACCAGACAAGCTCCCAGGCAAAGGCAGACTTCTCGAGAAATGAAGCTCGATATGGGAGCAACCAGACCCAGAATCGCTCAGAATGAAGACATTTGAAACGACTTCCTCTTTAAAAGCAAGCCCTGCATGTTACATTGCAAAGTCTTACCAGCCGCAGCATTTACACCTTCACTGGTTACATTCTCACTTGAGACAAATTAGAATGCATTTGTATCTGTTCTATAAAAGAAGGGCCGATTTCTGCTTAGTCCCTGGTTGGACTGGAAATGAAGTATAAGGGCTCCAGTTTAGCTATTAAATTCATTGAAGGAAATCTTTTGCAGTCTCAACAGGATAACAGAGAATTTCATTACAGGAAGACAATCCCCCCAGATAACATCAGTCCGGGACTGTATCACATAAAAAGACGTTTAAAATAAAAACAGTCTACAGGGGACCACACCTCACAATGGGTATGCAGTTGCTAATATGAAACAAAAGACGCTTAACAATACTTGCTATTGGCATGTTTTAATAACTGAATGCCGTAATTCATTTTTAATGCTTTTGATAATGGCTAAAAATCTATATTTTGACAGATCAAAACTGCAGCTCTGAATTTGGGTCAGAACTTCAGTGAATAGTTTATGAACTAAGGTGAACATAGAGTTTTAAGGGAAATTATATATTTTAAGAAGTCTAGATATGGATTTCCATCAAGGGAAAACTTGTTTCTATGTGCAGAAAGGTCTCTTTAAGCTTTAGGGTTTTTTTTTTTTTTAATTATAGGGAAAGTTTTACATTTCACATTGTGCTGCTCTAAATGTCAAACTATATATATGTACTACAGTCTATGTTCCCTAACAGTGTGTTTTTTAAAAACAATTCTTAACTTTTTTTTAGCGTCTTTAACATAACGTCTTGCACGTGCTTTACTTGTCTGTAGATCTTAGTGTTTTATTTTCGCTTTGATGCTGGTGAAATGCATTTCTTTTGCCGTCACACAATACATTTGCTTCCTGTGCAGCAGGTACCGTATTATTGAATTAATGCCGCCCTCGAATAAGCGCTGCATTCAGATATCAGATTTGTAATAAATGCTGCTCTCAATAATGAAACATGCACATTTGTTTCCCTCCCCAACTCAAATAAACTCAGCACTTAATAAATAATTGTATACAAAACACAGTATGGCAAAACATTACAAATAGAAACAAAATACAAAATGGCAAAACATTACAAATAGAATTGAATAAACTTGAATAAAATGTATTTAAAAGAACACAATTACACACTGGTGCATACCGGTATTTTACTGTAAAGTTTATGGAACCCAAACAAAACGAATACCTGTTTAGAGGATACCCACGGGATCAACTCATCTTCCTCACCCTGCCTGAATCAGGAGACCGTGCGTGTTTAGTTGTCTTGCTGGTTGAAGAGAAAGAAACATCCCTCAAATTTCCGCAATAAAAAATTGTGCTTTTCGAAAACCATAGTACTTCTAATTACCAGCGCCCTTGAATAAGCAATTTTAAAATAAACGCAGCGGCGTTAATTCCAAGTGATACGGTATTACAACCTCTTCTAAAATCCTTTGGATTCTTCCAGAATAGTGGCTGTTTTTTTAATAACTTCAAGAAATAGTGAACTACTCACGCATTAATATCCGAAGCAGTCATCATGATCTGTTGTATAATTGATCTGATCTGTTGTGTCTGTTTGGTGTCCAAAGATAATGACCACTGCGGAGGACATTAATGCTTCTATAAACCAAACAAATGTGTTTTTTTTGGTTATATTTTGGACTGTATCGTTTAGGATACTTGAAACTCATCGTTTAAAGCAAGTCCTGTTAACTTTTAAAGGACATCTATTATAGTATAATGACCAATCTACTCAGGACCTTATTGGCTGAGGTGAGCAAGGTTCTTTCATCGGGCTTAGAAATTCTGTTTGTTTTTCATTATTGCTGAAGTTTGGTTAATATAATTAGTTTGGAATTGGTTCTCTTTATTCTTTCAAACATGACTTCTATTGGACGTATTGTGTATGGACCCGGTAGAGAGTATGACCTGAAAGAAATATAATCCATAAAGATGTGTTGTGTGTTTGAAGGAAAAACATTTTAGCCACATTTTCTCTTTTAAGCAGATTGCTTCAAACTTAGTGATTGATTCAGGGGGTATATGGAGTAACTTGTCAGTCTGTTTGTATGTCAGACTTTCATTTCTGCATGTTATCATGGATCTCTTCTAGATTATGGTGATCTTTTACGTTACTGATAGAGGTGATTTTGTGTTTACAGCCGTGGTGAGGGATTTACTGACAACTCCTGATTAGGAAGACTCCGGTTCAACCAATCCTAGTAGCATTTTAAAAAAATCAGTAGCATTTAAAAAAAACACATACAAATAAAAGTAGTAATGTGCATAAAGACAGCATTTTAGCTGAACAAAAACTCCAAAAAATGATGACTTTAAAAATGTATAAATAATGAAAAACTCCCTGTAGACCTGACAGCACATGGAATTGAAATTAGATCAAAATCTCCTGCAAATCAAGTCAAATTCTTGTATCTGTCACATTGGAGACAGCTATCAGTAGACATTTTATCCATGTTTAGCAAATTGCTGTTTTTAGCTCCTAGGAAGATTTCACTAGAATAACAAAGCCAGTTTTTCAGCATGTCCACAGGTTACATTTAAACCTTATACATGTTGAATCCTCTATTTAAAACTCACAAGCTATTCATACAGATCTGACAGATCATTTACTTGAAAAGCACTTACATGCTGCTTTATATGAAAGGATAGTAGTACGCTGAATTTAATTTAGTTTAAATGAAACCCATTAAATAGGCAGTCTTACTCAGCACATTTTTGACGACTGGAGTTTTAAATTATAATTGCAAAGGGTTCCTCTGTGTATTGACAGAAACAAACAAACTACGAAAAATGCCTCTTAAGGAGGGCTGGGGAGGGGGAGGGGAGGGTTGGGGTTGGGGTTGGGGTTGGGGCTGGGGAGGGGTTGGGGTGAGAGATGGTATGGATGCTGGCGAGGTAATCTACTGTCATTTGTAAATAAGCATTGTGTCGGTTGTGGTGTCATTTTTGTAACTGAAAAACCAATAAATAGAATGAATGAGCTATAACTAATAAAACAAAAACAATTGTTGATAATTATCCCAGAGCACAGGGATCTAGTGTAGGAAGATGGAATGCTTTCTGAACTGTATTCAGGAGAAACTTTGCATGGGTTTTGTTATAGCATATTATGATGAAGTCACGCCATGCCTACTTTATGTATACAGTCATGGCAAGCAATGATGTCTCAGTGATATAGCTCTTGATATTGATATCTTGGGAACCACTTGTCGTTTTATTTTATTTTTTGGGGTTATAAGATGCTCAGTTTATTTTACCTCAGTTTTTCTCCCCAATTAAGTTCACTCATTGCAGCAACGCCCCACAACATCTCAGGAGAACTGGAGATCCGTGGGCGTGCTGTGATTCCCCGATCAAGACAATCACTTAATTACACTGACAGCCTCTGTCAGGACGTATGCAAGCTACTGGTGCCTGGAGAACGAAGACAGCCTTACAAGTGTCTGCTTGAGCTCACTGGGCACTTTGCCACTAGGGGAAGATGTAGCACAGTGATTTGGCCACCTTAACCCACAAGAGCGCCACAGCCAATGAGAAACTCAGTGAAGAATCCATGATAAAGAAAGGCAACTTGGCGCAGCCACGATGCAAACCCATGCTCCCCTGACTGTACGACCCGCCCTGCACACCAAGCCACTCTGGGACCCTTTTAAGATGTTTTACATGGTATGGATGTAGGTCGTCCTGGGATGAAGGAGGAGCCTCTGTTCTGAGATTGTATTCTAGATCTGGATGGTCTAAATTTTTCATGGTACCAATACAGTACCTGTCATGTGTTCTTTATAAAGCTTGCAGGAATATATGTGGTGCTTACATAGTTGTTGACAGGCGGTGGGTCTATATAGGTCAGACAGCAGTCAACCAGCTCTTTACATAACTTTTCTTGGCTGTTGAAGAAACAAACAACAGTTTCATGTATAGCAAACACTTCTTAATCTAAAGCCCAGTAAATACCTTTAAGCAAGCTTTGTGATTTTTATTTTTTATTTTTTATTTATTTAATAAACTGTGATATATCCCATGTATTTATAAACGGCCTGTGGGGGGAAAAACAGAACACTTTGGTTATAACCTCGTCACTGAGTGATAAACTCCAGGATGACAACATTGTTAAACCCATTAGCTTTTCCAACAATGCAGACCAGTATAAAGGTCTTGGAAAGGTTACACCACTCAGAGTTGCCACTGTTATACTCCAGGAAAGAAAGCTCCAGTCTGGTTTAATTATTTATCCTTCTGTATTACATTGGAATTATTATTAAATTTTTGGTTTTGTCTTAAAAGAACAAGGAAACCCATCTGCCATGGGAGGAAGTATAGTTTTTTTTTTTTTTTTTTTAATCAGCTGCAGATATGGTGGAGGGGAGGAGGATTGCAATTATTTTACCCCCAATTTTCTCCCCAATGTATAATGTCCCTCACCACTGCAATTACCCACAGCTCAGAAGAACTGAAGGTCAGAGGTCATCCTCTGATCCCACAACCAAGCCAATTGCCTCTTTACACTCAGGAACTCAAGAGCTGATGCTGGTGAGTTACCGGCCTCTGGAAGACAAAGGCCAGTCCTGCAGGTGTCTGCTTGAGATCACCTGGCCAGTAGGGTTTGCTGTATCATGATGAGGAGAAAGTCTTGCCAGTTTGGTCTCCCTAACCACCCCCGGAAGTGCCAATACCTCACTCCCTTTGGAATCCCAGCAAAGATTGGTGACTTTACATAGCCAGGATGCAAAAATTAGTTTGTACATGTTATTTGGCATTTCATGCATGTTATATAATAATGTGTTGTTTTATTATAAAGCTGAATCTCTACTTTAATTTATATATTTTAGGAATTCTAGAAATAACTTTCTAACTGCCCTAAGGTACTAAAAATATTGGTTGCATTGTACCATTGTGGTGACATGTTTATATTTTGAGATTACCAATGGTATGAACTAACACACATTGGCAATCTACTGCAGAACCAGTGTGCTACTGTCCCAAAACCACTTTGGTCCACAGTCCAGAATCCATAGTGTCGCCATTACTGATGTTAGCTGATGTCAAGGGTAGTGTCTTGGGGAGGCTGCATTATGTACAATACAGTCATAATGCTGTGTCCTACCTTTACTCCTGTGGATTCAGACCAGTGTATAATTACTGACTAGTTTTATTAAGCTTTTTAAGGGTACTCAAGTTATTTTCAGTTGGATCAGGAGGAACATGGAAATGGACAATGTCACAGTGAATGATTTTACTGCTGAGGATAATGGAGATAGAGCAGCTGTAACGGTGCATATATAATACAGAGTTTAAGGAATTGTACAAGACAGAATGAATGTTTTACGAAGTCCATGAGCTGAAGTGAATGTGGTAAAATGCTATTAGCCACATGTACTAAGGGTGCTTCAACATTTATAACATTTTCAAGAATGTACAAACAATACTTTTTTTTACCCTCCCCTTTTATAGTAATACAGGATTATTCTACTGTCAACATTTTTACATTTTGTGAAAAGCACAAACAGTGAAAACCCTACCCCACCCCTCCACGTTTTATCTGTTTACAAAAATGTTAGATCATCCCTAAAGCTGCCAAGCACAATCAAACAAAGAATATTTTCAAAACTGTGCTGTAATGATTTCAGTGCCCTCACTTGCAAATGTCCTTTTTTTCGTAATAGTTTTGTCATACTCTTCACTGAATTGTCAATGTGTTAGTTCTGTTGTAAATGATTACTTTTGGTGGTGGGAATATATTTCCATCATACGTAGTGGACAAACTGGGAATACAAAATCTAATCTTCTTGACTTTGTAACAGAACTAGCTTGCATTTTCTTTCATCTCAAAAGATATGCAAGGTTAGGCCTGCTAATTCCTTGAGTGCTGACTGACCTTCATGCAGTCCGTGCTTGATTCCCAAGTGCTATACACAGTCTGGGTGTTTCCGGAGAATTCATATTTCCCTATGCATATTAATAGCAAAGTAGTTGTAAATAAACTAACACCTGATTATCTTCTATAAACTCATTCATATTGAATTCAAAGGAAGTAACCATTTTATAATGATTCATATAATACTCATCTCTCCGATACACCCCCCTTCACTCTCACTACCTCAAATTAAAATGATCTTTATTGGCATGACACGTCATACATTATTATTTTTATCATTTAGTCATTTAGCAGACTTACAGAGACTAGGGTGTGAACTATGCATCAACAGCTGTTGCTGCAGACTCACTTATAATAGGATACATGCATTGTAAAAGTGAATGTAGCTAATGTACAGACATTTTTAACATCAGTATATACCGTATTAAACATAACGCTGCCCTGCGCTTCGAATGATTTATATTGTCCAATTCTGCGACCTCTTTCTTTTCCCCAAAAAATGATTTGAAGTTTCTCCCTCTTTCTTCATGAACCCTCCTTCTCTTTCTGCCAGCTCAAGACAGTTTTTCTCTACAATTCAATCTTTCCGCTGTCAATCTAGCTCCACAGTCTGCCTCTCTGGGTTTCCAGTTTGATTTGTGTCTGCCAGTTTCAATCTGCAGTTTGTGTCTCCATCCCCCTCCCTCTGCCCCTCATTGAAGTTGGGATGCACCGATCTGCAGTGTGCACATACCACAAGCCTGCGTCTCCTCTACATTTAAATGTATTCTCTGACGTCCTTGTGCCTTGTTCAAAGAAAGGTTTTACTTGAAAGCGTGTTCTGGTGTGAGAAAACTGTTTAAATGGCTGGTGTCACAACAATCAAACTACAAATCCCCTCCAATGAGACATGCCTCAAGTCTCATTCATTTGGCTGATTTTTAGGCCTCAGTTTTAGCAGTCTCAATTCAAAAAGAAATTGTAATGCATTTTAATGGAGTATATACAGGTACGAGGGTGATCTGACAATGACATCTCTGTACACCAAAAAATTGACCTTTAGAAAGTGCAGTAGTATAATGATATGATGGTCTTTGTAAAATAAATAAATTAAAAAAAAAAATTCAACTAGCAACTTCAAAAGATCGTTCCCCCAGGAATTCTAAACTTCAGTACAACACTGCCCTCTAGTGATCTATTCCTTACTTCAACACACAAGTTTTTTAGAGTGTTATTTTAAATCTGGACTAATCAACTAAATGATTTGTACTGATGAGATTGGACTAAGATGTCAGTGGGTCAGACTTCAGTTGATTGATTTGCAGGATATCAATTCATCAGGTCCTAAATGCTCTGAGAGCATCCAGAATTAAATAGCTTTTGTTATATAGAGATTAATATTTCAATAGTCCTGCTTGGGGACTGAAGAGCAATTAAATCTGACTGTGACTTTAAGGTTAATATTAAGTTAATGGATAAAATTGTGTTTTAAGGTCAGATTATGTAAATGTCTTTATTTTCTTGTTATTTAGGCTAATAATGGTTTGAATTCAAAAGATTGCTTCATATAAAGCTAAAGGTAATTTCTAATTAGTTAGTTGTCATTAATGAAGGTTTAATATTAATACTGAAATGTCTGATAGGTTCCAAAGATTTTGTACAAATGTGTAATAAGTGAAAAGTATAGCGGTAGATCCTCGTTGTTTAACTGTTCACCGCTATTTTATATATAAAGCAAACTTTATGCAGTTGTATCCTTAACTTTTAAACACTCAGTAGTGATGCATTTAGAAAAAGTTCAAAGACAAATGTTTGGCTAGAAACCTCTCTCAGTGTTATTGTACATACGTTTCATGTAGTATTTCTAAAACTCTAGACATTGCGCAGGAGCAGTGATAGGTACAGTGGCTATCTGCTTTTGCTATAACACCACTGAAGGAAACCACTGTAAGCAAATCCACCATAACAAACTCTAACTAAGTTTCCTAACTGAAGGTCGGTCAATTAGAAAGAGGAATATACATTTATTTTAATGAGTTCCGGAAGTTTTTTCAGGGATGTAAAACAACTCAAAATGTAGATTCTGTGCTGAAATAACCCATAGCACCACTTCAACACTTTCATTGCTGTTCCCCTAATTAAGCAGCTGGCAAATGCATTAGCAGCATAGAATGTAAACCAAAATCTCATATCTGCAATGCCAATCTATCCTGTACATGTTACACTAAAATATGGAGGAGGCTGTGTGGTCCAGCGGTTAAAGAAATGAGCTTGTAACCAGGAGGTCCCTGGTTCAAATCCCACCTCAGCCAGTGACTCATTGTGTGACCCTGAGCAAGTCACTTAACCTCCTTGTGCTCCGTCTTTCGGGTGAGACGTAATTGTAAGTGACTCTGCAGCTGATGCATAGTCCACACACCCTAGTCTCTGTAAGTCGCCTTGGGTAAAGGCGTCTGCTAAATAAACAAATAATAATAATAATATACTTCCTTGGTGTCTGTTTACTACTTGTAGTAGCCATTCCCTAACCTGCTTGCCAGTATGTTACTCTGTGAGCCAAATAGGCATAGACTTGAAGTAATGGGAGATTGTAACCAAGGTTTTATTATACAATATCGCTATATTGTTACTGGAGCCCATTTTCTTGAGTTGCTGTTGCTGCTTCCTGGTACCAAATCATGTGTAGTTCAAACTCACTCCAATGGTCTAGCTGAAATCAGACAATGTGACCAAGTGAAAAGGTTCCAGGATGCAGCAGTTTATCTATAGCATTGTATTTGAAATAGCATTTACTGAATTAACTTGTGAAAAGATTCTCAGAACAAGAAAAGGGGTCCAGTAATAATGCTAAAAAAAGCTAAAGTAAGAAAACTGATTTTAAAACCGCCTTTTTTTATTTTATTTTGTCTTGGTTAGAATTAACATTTTTACTGGAAACTTGTACAGAGCCTATCAAAATGTGATTAAACTTGGTTAAATATTTAATCTAATTTTAAAACCACTCAACATTTAGGGTTAACAAAAAGGAAAATATAATCTGGGACTGGCATGGATATTGTGAATATGACCAATATTTACAAAGCTTTACTCAAACCTTGATATTTCACTTAGGATCCAATAAACAATTTTAGTGATAAGAGATGCTTTAAACTTTCTATGGAAAACTTGGTTGTGTTTCTGGAAGGAGAATCCGCCCACTAATCAACCCATCATCTCTAAGCACCATAAAAACTCAGTGTGGCTTTCATTCATGTTGCTTCTTTTGTTTAGCCCCTCAGTCACACATGGCGAGGCCAAACAGGGAGATGGCCGTCTTTAGCGTCTGGAGGAAGGGCTACCCTCAGCCATGGATTCCCTAAGGTTTCCTCCTACCAGCGAGTAGGGTTTTTTTTCTTACCTGAGTGCCGAGCGGTTTGCATTTAGTTTCTGCAGGGTGCGTGGCAGGCTGGAGATGTCAGATCCATGTTGAGGGGTGGGCCCGTATTTCAGCTGCTTACTTTTCATAAATCCTTTTCCTATCTTTTTGGGGTAGGTGGCAGTTAACCTGTTGCGTTAACCATTCATCCATCTTCATTTTATCCGTCACGTTTTCGTGACTTTGTCTTTTGGGGGGAGGTGTCCCTACGTGCCACCTCCTATCTGCGGCACTAAACTACATGATATTGTTCATGTATTCGCTAGTCGGCCAGCATTGTGGGTAGGTGTTGAGCACCCATGGTCAAGGTCTCCGGACAAACTCATCATCTGCAATTTAAATCATCCACATGGCAGATTCTCCATCCTGAAACATCTTTTAAATTATTATTTTGTTTATTTAGCAGACGCCTTTATCCAAGGCGACTTACAGACTACTGTCAGCACTCTCTTTAAACAACTCCAGTTTGCACTATGTTGTTTAGCATTAAGCGCTAAATATTAAAAAAAAGATGATATTTTAACACAAGCCAACACAATACATCTAATATATCCTATGGTAGTTCCATTAAACGTGACCCAAATGAGTTAATATTGTATTTTTGGCTGTCGCTTGTAGGAAACATTCCCACCCTATTGTCCTAGAGTAACATTAATCAGCAAGTTTGACAATATTCAAAGGAAATATTTAGCATGTGCAGCAGAAACAATGATCCCCCATCCTTGGAATTGATCTCATAAAAAACAATTCTCCCTCTGGGGCTGAAAATGTTTATTAGAACTGGCAAGCTGCCAACAAGAACAACGAACCGTAGATTATTGTGATAAGACCGTTGTAGTGTGCTAATTGCTTCAATAAGGTATTTTAACCCATTTTTCCTAAATGACATTTCTCAGCTTTAACCCCAATTTGTGCCATGTCATTTAAAGTACTAATGACTCGTGTTATGAATTAATAAAATCAAACGTTCTCCCTTTGCGGTTTCCATGGAGGTTGGTCTATTTTCTGTTAGCTATAGAAGCTAATAAAACAAGTTCCTCTGTCATTTGTAATAAAAAATAAAATTAAAAAAAGAACATTGTTTTAATTGGTTTACATGAAGGTTGTTCCCATTTGGATCTATTAGCTCTACAATAACTGGCGAGGAATTTTTTCAATGGGCTAATCCAGTTGATATTTCCCATAATAACTGGCCAGTTATTACGGGAAACACAAGCTCATTAACACCAGCAACAGAGCGTGACCCGAGCGCAATGTCAAACAGAAAGGAATCCCAACCGTACCTCACTTAGCTACTGTCTTCTCTCACCCACTTCTTGAGGGACATAAACTGGACTGCCAACAAAGCATGCTTTCTGATAAAAGTATGAAAATGACTATGGCCACAAAGGAATTCTATGTAAGTGTAAACCTGAACAAGATTGTGTGACACTGAAGTTTTCTATGTGCCTGTCTTGTAGTCCTAGTTTTGAAACAGCCAGTTTGTAAAGACTGTGCTGAAAATGCTTGCAATATTTGAAAGACTACGAAACAATCTCGCATAAAGAAAGATAAATAACTGCGGGCACACGCCAGTATCATTAAGTTATCAAACAGCTTAATATTGCAAAACAAGAATGAATGTTTTATTAATCAATTGTGATATATTCCACGTTTAACACTATCTGCGTTTCACAGACACAGTTAACCCTAGTTTACAGTACAGTTAACCCAATACTTTAAGTGCAGCAAAGAAACCAGGACCAGAGGGCACAATTCAATGTGGAGACTACTGCAGGAGACACTTTACACAGAGTGACGAGGTACAGTATGGAAACGGTTATTTAGCCATGTTGTTGATGCGGAATCATGGGAATTCTTTAAGACTCAATCTTGACAAAGTTTTGAGATCAACCAGCTCAGGACTGGCCTCTTGTTCATACAGTTCTGATGTTCTTAGATGCTGATTGACTAATCATGGACTGCACAGGGTGCTTTCCAACTATGTATGACCGCTCCACAATATGGGTCTTTTGGTTTAAGGGTGAAGTCTACCTGTCTACCGGATTGGATCGCCTTGAATAAGAGACACCCATCCTGTAATGAGGTTTATAAATAGGGTAGATGGTTGTTTTTCAAAATGCAACAATACTAACATTACTAAAAAAAATACTGAAGCAGCATCTGCTTAATATGGAGAAATCTTTTTCTATTTCTTTGCTAGCATTTAGTCAGCTTTTTAGTTTTAGTAAACACTCACCGAGGGCAGTGTGAAGTCATGTTATTCAAAGTTGAAAAGTCACATTGTTACATGATTTGAAAGGAATGAGGAAGGGTGGTCAGTCCTGACACTGAAGATACTCAGACAAGATCCAAGCCAGGTAAAGGCAGGTTTAGAGATTCGCTAACTCGATATTGGATCAACATAACCTAGAACTGCTCAAAAAAATGACAAACACAATCAAACAGTAGGGGGATTAAAAAAAAAAAAGAATAGGTGTTTATTTTATCAGTGATTGAAACAAATAGGACAGCCAACAAGGTCTGGAAATAATGGTAAATTACTGAACATGACCATCGACCATTATAGCTTTAAAATAACAATATAGAGCTAAATAATACAGGATATTACTAAGTTCAAACTATGAGGAAAATAAAAATCTAGCTTCTATAATAATTCCTATCCATTTCTCTCGAATACGTTTTAAAGGATGTTGTCAAACTGAACTTAAGGCAGTTATTTTATGAACGATTTAGGAATCGTAAGACTGTCTTAAAACAGAATTGGCAACCACCATGTTAAGATCAACACACTTGTTTGGAGTTCCATGTACTGAAGAATGTAAGGTTTTTTGTTTTTTTTTCGTCAAAGCAATGTGATCAAATTCCCTTAACTTTTATGACCTTTGGTCTTCAGCAGCAGAAAAATAACCAAGTTTAGCTTCAAAGAGTACATCTGCTCATCTTGCAAAAGGTTTCCAAGACTAATGACTTGGATTTATCTTTTGATTTTCTTTTGTAAATGTTCCTCATGAAGAGTAAAAGGCTTTCTTCCATTTTGATTACTTGTGTAATCTGGTTTAATTCAGCTAATGATCTCGGCAAGAAAACACAGCAATTTAGATTAAGCAATGATGTAAAATGACCAGCAGTTAGTTGGGTATGTTCACCTGTTGATGCCTGAATTGCTTCAGTGTCATATTATACATTATGGGATAATGCATTTGTCCATTACAAGATATATGTGTATTTTTATATAGTATCAATTATCTTTGGAAAATGTCCATTTCTGAGAAAAATTATGTTTCTGAATAGAAGGTCTTAAATCATGTCCCATTTAATTTTCATAAATAGGTTAGAAATCGATCTATACCTTGCCTGAGATGGAGAAATGGCATGAAATAAATATCCCATTAGTACATCGGCCTTCGGATTTGCACTAGAAGCCCATTAAAAAAAGTACTAAATATTATACTTTAGGTGATTTATCTGGATTTTAGTTTTTTCAAAATGTCTATTTACAAAATGTCTGCTAAGAAAACAAATCACTTTATTTTGCTGGTGATTGCCGAGAACCACTGCTTTATCAAATTTAAAAGAGGGGACCAGAAAAACAGTGGCGGCATGTACCAGTGTTAAAAACACCAGATTCACTAAGCAATACTACAGAACTTAGTTTGCACCAGAATTTGATCAAAAAAGAAATACAGTACTTTCCAGCTAAACTTTTCAGTTATTATCAACTGTTTTTCAAATAATCCTCAATATGACATTTTGCCTGTTGCTGGACCAGTTGTCTCAATTTATCATTATGATTTTGAGTGCAAAATGTGAATTGGAGTGAACGCTTAGCGAATCTTTTCTTGTGCAAGTCCAGTTTGTTAACCGCGGAAACAACAGCGGCGTCAACTATTTAAAAACAAAACCCTGCTCCAGTCCAGAAGATTACTAGTGCCCAAAAAGGAGCGATGGTTCAGAACTAAGCTACTACAGTAGCTCCCAGTCCCAAACCCGCATTAGTAAATAGCACTGATCTGGGGTTCTGAATTACCCTTCTTTTAGTGTATTATTAGAAGGTGCCAGGAGTTTAAGCTAACAGGCCCGTTAAACTGCTCTGAACATGTCACAGCCAGCACAGAAGTGTTAATACAGTCATTTGTCTCACCTGAGTCCATAAATAATTATTTGTTGTCAGTTTTCCAAGCAGCTGCAGTGAAGGATTGATTTCTTTGATCCAGTACAGAGCACACAAAGGAGTCTGAAACTCGTGGCATACACAACTGTTTGGAAAATTAGTAGTGCCGAATTTAGAAATTCTAAAAGAAACTCCAACATTGAAAAAGATAAAAATGCTTTTTTAACAACCTCATTTGTATTTGTAACCTTACTTAATCATCCATAACTATTTACAAGTCAATAGTGCTCATTTTAGAAATACTAAAAGAAAAATAATAAAT
This sequence comes from Acipenser oxyrinchus oxyrinchus, assembly GCA_030684275.1. Taxonomy (NCBI): domain Eukaryota; kingdom Metazoa; phylum Chordata; class Actinopteri; order Acipenseriformes; family Acipenseridae; genus Acipenser; species Acipenser oxyrinchus. The sequence continues at coordinate 10,464,179 of CM060268.1, forward strand.
TCCATGATAACGTTTCTCGTAGAAACGCTCATCTTTGAATGCATTGGTTCTTGTAGTAGTCTAAATCTCCCATCGACAGGCTTTTGGAAGAAATGTAGATTTGAAATATTTACTCTGGTCTGTTCAGAGCCCCCTGGAACTGGAGTTGAGGATTGGGATATAATGAGCTTTACTTCAGTATTGTCAATATAAACCAGCACGGACGGCTAACTGAATTCCCTATATAGTCCTTATATAGTCTATTATTCAGATACAGCCATGTAGTTGGTTAGCACTACTAAAGTCATATTTTGTTTAGGATTTCAGAACTCCCCTTATTTATGTATATTATTAAAATGACCCTGTGTGATGAATTTGAGCAACCTGGTTTATCTGCTCTGAACTGGTCACACTTGTCTCTGCATGCATACATCTCAATTGAATTTTTAGGTTTACAATTAAAGAGTTGTTCATGCAGCCAGAGGATAGAACAATCTATTTAACAGGGACCTGATTGCTCAGACTCCTGGCTTCTGAGCATTTCAGCGATACACTGTGGGTAGCTCTGAAACCTGGGAGAGGTGCTGAAACCCTTTTAAATCCTTCTGTGCACAGAAGCGTTATATTTCATTAAGGTTAATAAATGGGGAACTAACTAACAATCCCCCAGCGCCAGCTGTGACGAGGATGGTGATGTAGGTGTGGATAAGGTCACTGTTGTGTTAGACTAGTATAATAATAATAATACAAAAACAAAGGCTTCTAGAAAAAATTAAAGCAAGTGTTCTTGAAGCGAGTGATTAATGTGCAAAGTGTCTCAACTGTATCCTCCATTTTAAATGAAGACTTAGTTCTGTGAGAAGCATTCTAGGACGTTGCGGAGATGGCCCAGTCTGTCTTGGAGCAGTGTCAGGGACAGGACTGTGGTCTGGTAGGCAGGGTCTAACTGCAGGACCGACAGTAGCCACCAACACCAGGCTGGACCATCTGGGGAAGCCTGCAGGAGAACAAGAAGACCCTACTCAAGAGATCTGAAGGCTTAGATCTCATACATTACACATATTTAGAAAGCATTCATTTTCTTTCCTGACCTCTTCTTAACCCCATTAACACAGCACATGTTATTTAAAGAATGCTTTTCAAGAAGATGATCTAGACCAGTGGTGGCCAATTCACCAAAACATTTTGGTGGATCTCAACGGGCTCTGCGATCCAGTAAGCAATGACCAACAATTATTAGCAGGAGTTAATATAATAGTGTTCAATATGTAAGATAGCAAAAATAAAAAAAAACAACCACAACAAAAGACATAACAAAACACGCAATCAAAGCATTTTTTATATTAATCATAGGTAGTTATAAAACAGAAACTTACCAGAGTCTTGAAACCTGGTGTAGGCAGAGCTCTATGCTAACTTTTTTTTTTAGGCACATGTGTGCCTAAATTAAATTTAGGAGCACACAAAACAAAACACACAATTCTGCTCAAATTTATTGTTGAATATCTACAAATCTTCTTTTTTCCTTCCTTACATAACACTTGTGCAGTTTAATACTTTTGCATAAACAAAACTATAAATGGCCAACTTTTTTTCCCCAACTTAAATGATTTTTAAATGCCTGGTAGCATCTTCCTCAGAATGTGCTACTTGCCTGTTTATGGTAGCGGGATTGCCTGGTTGACGTTTCTGGATGTATGCCACTCCGCACATTGCGTGCTGTTTTGAAGCACTGTGTTCATATATTTTCACGTTTGTACTTTAGCTCCCTGTTAAAAAGGCAGTCTTGCCTGCCATCAGTTCCCCTGCATCCTGACAAAACGTGCAAAACATGTATTTTTTTTAACATTGTCAAACTTAAGCCAGGGAAAATCTTTTAGCACACTGAAGGTGTATGTTTTTTTTCTACTTACAACTGTGAACACGCTGTAACTAAGATAGCCCTTCTCGAAGTTCCCTGTTCGCTTTCATCTTCGCTGACATACCTTCATTGCTCATTTCCTGTAAAGATGCCATCATATCTGAATTTTGTTCATGGAGGTTTTCTTTTGTTTGAAACCTCTCCAATCACATGAACATAATTTGATATTTCCTCATCTTGGTTTGATAAATTTTCAAACTGCCTGGAAATGAGTAGCCATCGTATTGATAAAGCAGTGAAATTGGCAGGGTATGGGATTTGTAGTTTTTAATGTGTGATACCAGTGGGCAGTGGCCACCAATAAACTACATTCCGATAGTACATTACGATTGAGCAATGAGAGTCTAGATCCAACTGAGTTTTTTTTTGTTTTTTGTTTTTTAAATATAACATTTATTTTTTATAGTCAACCTTTAGGATTTTCTAGTCGCAGATGTGCGCCTAAATTAAAATGTACGTTCGCACAAGCATTTCTTTAGTCTCTTATGCAGAAACTTGGGATATTTTTATCTATGCTACTGGACGACACAGACGGCTCTCCCCATCAGTTGTAACAAAAACAGTTGTATGCTTATATGTTAGTACCTTTTCTAATTTGTCCCAAGATCCACCAAAAATCCTTTGCGATCCACTTATTGGCCACCACTGACCTAGACTGATGTTGGCTTCTTTAACAGTCTAGAACAATTTCAACAGTATACAAACTCTTATTTTTTAATTTTTTTTTAAGGTCCATTTTTTGCTTGTCAATGTGTCAGACTAACAGGCAGAGTGGAAGTGATGGGGAATGGAGCACAGGTGATGGGGGTACAAACAAGCTTCGGTTCAAACTTTCTAAAGGTAATTAAGAAACCTGCATATTACCAAACTAAAAAAAGCTGAGCCGAGGGGACCAGCTATACTACTGCTATGCTGTTGCTAAGCTGTAACCTTGGTTATCACTGAAAAGCTAGTTGACGAGGATTTCATTAACGACTGTGTCACCTGTATGTCCTCCTCTTTGTCAGGCATCAGGCCATGCTGCATGCTGATCTGTCCCTGGATCCTGCCTGTCAGTCTGTGGAACCAGTCTTGAGCCTGCTGGAACACACTGTCATGTAAACACTTCAGAACCTCCAAATCTGCTCCTTCCACCTACACCAGAGGAAACAAGAGAGAGTAAGGTGGATCCCGAAGCAGCGGTGCTCGCTGGGCTTCTGGATCACTGAGGAACGGGCCTGGCAGACACCGTCACTGGTAATTTAACAAAACAGGACATTAGTAAACCTTGGTTTCACCGTTTCTTTACTGGGCATTCCTAGCCCACAGTTCTTCATTATTCACAATTTAATCCTTTCACAAAAAGGTCAGCTCCTCAGTTTGGTATTCAAATGTGGAATTGGGGGCTCAGAAATATAAGAACTCGAAACTGGGATTGAAATATAACACACAAGCTTGTTGGAAGTTTCCCTGAGCGATGCCTTGCTTCTGAAATTATTACTTGTATTATTATTATGCATAAGCATAATTACGAGAAAGGTCAAATGCAATGTGAGAATTGAAGATTATTCTATTGATGTGTGAGCTGCAGAATAACAAACGCCTGTACGTGGTACTTAAGATATTACTTTAAGTTGTGCAGTCATTTGCTAAGAAAATTCCATACCCATTTTAAAAAAACAGAATTATCATTTCTAAATGTATATATAGTAACTAAAGAAATAAGCACATTTACACCATGAGCCAAATTTTGACCACAGCGCATTGTGTAATGCTAAAATACAACACCATAGGACCCTGAAGAACTTACAGGATGCGAGCCACGTACCAGTAAAAAAGCCATTTCTATTGGAGATGTATTTAAAAGGGCAACACCTATACAAGGTTTTGAAATGAAAACTACTGTACATTACCATATTTGAACTTGTTTTATTGTCTAATAAAACCATGTTTTGAAAACATGGTGCTACCATTTTAAAGAATTCAGATTCAGCTTCTACTAGCCTATTTAGGGACTGCTATACACTCATGAACCCAAAAGGTGCAGAGTTTCTTTCTTTCTTTCTTTCTCGGACTGTGCAGAATGATAACATTCACGTTTATCCTTAGGTTACAGGGTTGATAATACGAGGCATGCCAGCAATGAAACGAGACAGAACGAATGGCAGCATATAAACGGTACGGGTTACTGGGTATCTGCTCTAACCCAAGACAGGAGGCAGTTAGAAAACACACAGAATGACCCACCTCCATACTTAAGCCATTTCACATTGGCTAATGAGTGGTCACTGTCTTGATGAACCTGGCAGTTTAGTGATCTTGTTAAACTGTTACTCTTACTTTTTGATCCTCCAGGTATTCTATATCCGCTGTGTGGTAGCCGTCTCTATGGCTGCGTTTCAACACCCGGAAACGGCTCCTTCCAATGCAATCAACATAGGACCTGCCGTCAGGAAGCACGTCAAAACCCAGAATCTCCAACATGCAGCCGTAATCTGCAAACCTGCGAGCAACACAGAACAAAGGTCTCTGTAGAAAGTATGCTATTCATTGCCGAAAATTGCAACAGCCCTGTTTTAATAAAGGGGTCTGTTCCTTTAAGAGAATCCCAACAGGTTGTCCAGGTGAATCAATTAAGGTGAGCTGCTGGGACAAAGGGGTTGAAGTTTGTGTTTGGGGAGAGTGCTTGTGGCTCAAAGTAATCACTGTAAAATTAAAATAATGCAAGCTTTCTGGAAAGCTAAGGGGTTAAGACTGAGACCTCAGTCAGAAGGGTCTTACTGGGAAAATGTATGGGATCTAAAATACCAGGAACATAGATTTCCAGGGCATGGATCAAACCACAAGAGGAGACTTGTCCACCCAAAGATGTTTACTGAAATTGGAAGCCTTCTGAAGTCAAATGTTTTTTTTGCATGTTTTGTGTCTTCCCAGCTGGTTCTGCAATGACTATTTTGAGTCAAAATATGGTTAGTTTTGTTTGTGATAATTGAGAAAAGGTGTATGAGGAATTTAAAAATATACATAAGGGAACTTTATTTGGAAGTTAGTCATTGAACAAAACACTCTTTTTGTTGTTGTTAGTTTTCCCCTTACATTTTGGATGCACAATTAATTACTTGTGTATGTGAAGACTGGGAAGGGATGAAAGCTCAATGTATCTGTTGAGATTAGCCAACATGACAGAGAACAAACTGACCCTAGTCCAATGATTTTTTAGACAGTGATCCGTTACAAAACTATGTTAAATAACATTACGTTTGCAACAGAAACCCACAAAACTAGGGATCCTAACACAACATTTCCCCAAGACTCCTGATAGTAATGTCCCTCAACCTCTCTTTAGTCTTGATGTATCTGACTCACCCTTTTCCGTGCTCATAGGTGCACATTCCAAACTTCTTCGTGCCCGTCTCCATACACCTGCGCATCATGAGGCGGTACCGCGGTTCAAATACGTGGAGCGGGCATGGCACGCCAGGGTAGGCCATGGTGCACACAAAGATGGGGATATCTTTCGTTAAACTGCAACAGAAAAATCCATCAAAACCCATTTCTATATTGAAGTTAAACGAGCAGAAGTGATACATGTATTTTGTCTTTTATAATGTTGTCTACCATTATGGACGTAAATTAAACCATTACAAAGAAAATGCTTAACTGTTATTCAATTTTTTTCATTGTTTTATATATAAAATCATAAACAGTCAAACTTTTAGGAATATGCAAAAGTGTTTTTACACTTTTGCATAAGAAAATCTGTCGTTCATTCTTATGAAAAAGTGTTTTAACACTTTTGCATAAGAATGAATGACAGATTTTCCAAAAAGTGTGACTGTTTATGATTTTATATATAAAACAATGAAAAAAGTTGAATTGGTCTATTTAAAAAAACGACTTTGCCGAGAGGTCTCGTCATTTTACTCCCTCCTACTGTGCCAATAACTAGAGGTCATAAACATATAGTTAGAATTGTAGGTTTTAAAAAAAGACTTCCCATTTTGATCTAGTTGGGAAGTTTAAGCAACTCATGTCAAATGAGGGCTGGTTTAAAGTACTGATGCACATCTGTAATGCCTCATCTGAGCACGAATATGCAGTGCTTACATTCCCTACTATAGAAATTGTAAGTGTTTATAAAGCAGTGTTCTTCCGGGTCATCACAGCCTTCTGTCTGGCCCATCGGATGTCAGCTGTCCTTCATTACAAATGCTAGTTGCAGATACGCAAGGTTGAAAGGTCGCCGCTATCTACAAGGCATTTGTGTCCCCTTACAAGTGATATTTATTGGCAAGTCGCCATAAACTTTAGTTTGGTCATACACTCGGTATGCACATTCATTCCCATTCGCGTCAGTACACTCCAGAACCCAACAGTGAATTTTTTTTTTTACAGTTTAATATAATTATTTAACTCTCAGGTTACATGGAGAAAGGATCAGGTTATAGTTTTCACTTGTAGCTACAACTAGCTTAAATTGTTATTGGTGACATTTTCAAAGTATTTTGTCATCGAAGTTATATCTGCTTTTAAACCAATATGGTGATCATGAAAATGTTCATATTTTCCCATCGACAGCATCATCAGAAAACAAGATGCACAGAAAGGACACGTATTACGACTGTTCTTTTTAGTTCACATCCCCCATCCCACCACAGCGCGGACCATGGAAAACCATCACAGCGACGGCTTGCCTGTGTTGAACAATCCCAGTCCCTGTTTACATACAAGATGCCCCCCCCCATAGCCCCCTCATCAGGGAGAGTCAACACCTAACTTAGTTAATGCAATTAAGATTAATAGCATTACAGTGATAAATATATTTGCTATGTATTTTTATTATTAAATGGCAATCAGAAATCGTATCATTGTTACCCCCAGCCCCCAGCCCCCTCCTTTACTGTGCCTCTTAGGAAGTTATGACATTGCCCCTCAGTGGAGAGAGGAGTGAGAGGAGAGGGGTACTTACTTTGAGAGTTCTGCCATTTCTGAATCATGTACTTGTTTCCTCTCTTCTAGCTGAATGGGAAATAGTTTGGACATGATCTCCTCCAGCAGGAACGTGCGATTGTATTTTCTGTTTTTTAAGAACTGTGAAAAGAGTATTTCAAAAGATTTTTTTTTGCTTTTTCACTTGGTACAGAGTACCAAAATATTAGAATCTATACCATGCCTGTGTTGATTGTGTCTGTGGTGACCACACACCATGTTGCTATATGGGGGTTGTTGGGATAGGGGTGGGGCGGTATCACATTTTCACCGTATGATAACCTTACGGTTATCATAATATCACGGTATTAACTTTTTTTTTTTAAAGAAAAGGTTTAAAACAAACAAAAGTGCAAATAAGCACAAATCTGTGGTTAATAATCTGTACTCTATTGTACACCATGACAGTTTTTCTCAGCAATTTTGACCTATTAATAATATCCAAAACAGAATTCCAAATTAGCAACACACTCAGAAAAGATTTGTTCTTGTGCAAAGTACTTTCATAAAACTGAAACCTCTCTTTTACTTAGTTAGGGCCATGGGTTCATGGAAGTCAATAATAAACTGAAACAAAAAATGTATACTTTTATAAATGTACATGTGGTTATCAGCTTTTGTGTCGATTTGAAAGCAATTTAAATTGCATTTTTCTGATAGTTTCATAATTTCATAATCTTAAACCGTGATATACCGTCAAAACGGTTTACCATCCCACCCCAAGTTGGGACCAATTTTCTCTGCATAGAGAACACCATCACCTGCCACTTTACATAAATGACTCTCGTGGGTGGTGGGCATTATTAAATTGATGATTTGGGGATTTATAACACTATTCAGTCTCAAAATATCCCTTAATTGTTTGGTGCTGTGTTGTTTTCAGCAAGGTATTCCAGTTTTGGCACATGAACGCGAGCCAGATTGTGCACTCCAGCTCTTGAACCCTGCCCTTTCAAGGAGCACCACCAGCAGAAGGTGGGTTTGGCTCACATGGGGCACATGCATTTGCAGCTTTGTAGACAGTAATCCCCAGCAGGGATAGTATAACTGGAGCACTTCCCTGTGAAACGTTTGTGTAGATTCCGTGCTCTGTAGGCAGTCCTACCTGGTGGAGATTCTGTTTGCAGAGCGGGCAGCGCAGGTTGTGGTCCAGGCTTCGTTCCAGACAGTTCTTGCAGAAAGTGTGTCCACAGGGGGTCGTGACTGGATGAAAAAACAACCTAAAAAAGTAATACGTTTTATATGGTGTTTCTTATAAAACAACCTAATGTTTGATCTGCAAATACCAGAACTGGGGCTTGTGTGGGGCTCAGCACTTTAGGCCGGATTCTCAAAGTTTATTTTCAGGTAGGAAAAGCTACTTAATACAATTCTAAAACAAAAAACAACAACTTAAGACTACTTCTAAACTCGGTAAAAAAGTCTATGCTGTTTATTCTGGTTTTGAGACTATAGCCCCATGTGTCCAAAGACCTGCTGTCAGTAATATAGATATGACATGGGACAGGAATGCCAGCAGTGATTTTACTAGGTCAGATTTACAACCATGTGCACCGGTACATGTAGTGTAATGGGGTCTGTTTTCGTTGCTATTGGTTGATGGATCAATAACAGTCCCAAGTGGCAGTTATTGGAATATATATGAAAGCTTGACGGTTTAGATAATTCATTTCTACTTCAAATGAATTAGTCCCTAATCTGAACTGTTCAGCGCTTTCAAAAAAGACCTGTTAAACAAACCCTTTCCTTGTGTTATGTTGTGCTAAACTAACGTCTACAGCTACAGATTTAGCCTGCAGCCTGTTGATAACAGGGAGCTATACAGGCTTTCTGCAACCTACAAAACCTGAAAAGGAGTCCGAAAAACATACCAGTTAAGACCACATGGCGTCAAAGACCTATTTCAGCTTGGGTGACCATGCCTTTGTGGTAATTATTAGACATACCAGAGAATCTTTGAGACTTTGTTTTTACAAAATAATTTAAGTAAAGATTTGTTGTATTGCACTAAACAACTAAACTTTGAATATTTATTTTAGTTTTTAATAACCTGCTTTATGTTCTGTAACAAATTACTACTTAAAAAATATATATTTAAAATAAAAACAGAAAACAATTAATGCTACTTAACTCAAACATATAAAACCATGCAAATACAACATCGGGCCACTAGGTGGCCTCAGGCATTTGTAGTTTGTGGAAGTCAAATTTGAAAAGAAGGAATGGGTGAACAAAACCAGTGAAGGAAAGATACTTAAATATTTCAGAGTGAATACCCACCCACGATGTCATCTTAACAGACTAGAAGTCACATTTTTTAAAACACTACACGGGTCACAAATTTGCAAGTTAAATAATTTCCCTGTGCAGAGCGAACACTTTGGAATTAAGGCACAGCACATGCAAGCTGACACAGGTTTGATGGAGACATATCTCATCGCTATCAAGGGGTCCTTACCTAATGCAAAGCGGGCATTCAAAGTCAGACATGCTCAGAACATTGAGAGGGGAGTCTTGCTGTTGGGAACTGCCTCCTGCTTTATCCTTTGTTTCTAAATCAAAAAATAAAACAAACATTATGATAAGAATATGATGACATACCTCTTGCTTGCCATGTAACTCTTACCATATAGCTGTATTTTTCAACTTCTAAAACACAGACACTGGTACTGACAATTCTTAATTCATAACCATTTAGATGTTTAGCAAATCTCTGTTGCTACAGTATTTTCAGTAGTATTTAGTAATCCTAACTATAGATATGTTTGCTCTGTACTTGCATCTCTGAGTTGATGACTGAATATTCAAAGTGCTTTAAATATTCTACAATGTGATACTGAATGCCTGTGACCAGGCGCTAGTTGTTTGCTATACCAAGGAAGTGTATAACAAAGCAGCAACGCGCGACAGGCGGTTGGATTAACATGTGATAATCACACCACTGAGACATGATGCGAGCCATAAGCCATTAACCTTTAAGAGGAGCTGTGCTTAACTTGCTCATAGCAACCACAGGAAGTTGGATCGGCACCCTTGTCGGGAGATAAGGGCTTATTTTTTGTTTACATTGCAAAGGGGACGCAAAGAAAAGAACATAAAACAATGAATTAACAACGCAAAGTCAATTCACAATAAGTTGCCAAACTTACCTAAACTTTTATATTTATTTTGCAAAACTAAAATCTTAATTGCTGCATTCTGCCCAACCTTGAGTGAGTAGAAACCCTTTCGGTACAGAACACTATTAAAGTCAATTACCAGCTTATGAAACCTGGGTTACACCTACATACATATTGTTTCATTATCTCAATTCAGTGCCTCGATGCCATTGATTGTGAAGCTATGCAAGGTTTCAGGCAGGAAACTAAATACACCTTATAATATGATCATTTGATTGACAGGAAAATCTGTGCAACCAGCACCAAAGGTCAAGCAGACACTGGATAAGGAAGTAACACCCGCCTTCAAATCAGTGGCAGCATGCCAACAGCAATCATGCCAGGTACATTTTAACCTAGTCAGTTCCATGCTTTGAGTTCACTTCCTCCACCTCAATTTCGGCCTCAAACAGGGGCCTAGCAAACTGCAGCCTATTCATCTCTCTACGTCGTCCGATAGCTGTCAATCAGTTTCAAGGCAGCTTCAAGTGCCAAAAAGCAAGAAAAATGCTGTTATACAAGCAACTGTTTTTATTCTTCAATACAAAAGTTTAACTGCTTTGCTGACTGAAAAAAATGTTCATTATAGTGTTTACCTTTTTTTGCTAGAGCAAATGAGAAACAAGGAATATATACATTTGACTATGCAACTGAGGGGTTTGAAGAACCAGTGTGATGGCTAGCTGAACTCTAGAAGGGGTAAATTGTGACTGATAAAAAGCCTTTGCGGGTGTGGTTCTCACATGTTAATCACATTATTGTCAAGTCAATGCTTAATTGATTTGAGGCACATTGTGGACATAATGAAAAAGCTATACATACCAGCAGCTTGCTGCTCCATTTCCTGTTGAATCTGCTGACCCTGTGTCTCCTCACTCACTGGCAATGAAGACACAGGCTGGCAATCCACTTTATTAGCACTGGAATGCTATTTGGATGAAGTTAAAACAAGTTACTTTAGCAACTCTGCTAAACCAGTGTCTAGTTTAATAGCACAGTGGTCTTTTTATATGTGGTCTGTCTGTCTGTAATTCTGAACTGCTCATTTAAAAACAGGAGTTCAGGAGTTATGCCTTGTCAACTTCTCTTCACACCACTATTAAAAAGTCTATGAGTGACACACTAAGGATCCATTGCCACTGCTCTGCGCAGCAAGGCTGAGCAACGGCATGCACTCAGCTCGCCCTCAAAGAGACACAAAGCTATTGGTCGTTGGTGCTAAAAGAAAGAACTCCTGCTGCGCATAAATTACTGTGCATTCTGAATGAATATAGGGACATTGTTGGACGGCAAGCACTGCATTCATTGTGTATATTGTTTATATCTGGAGATTCAAACATACAGGACATTTTGTTCCAGATGTTTAATTCCCCTCCCTTGTGTGTCTTTGTATCCAGGTAAGGAGGTATATTTCACATCTAGCTTGCAGTGCCTCTATCAGATTCCCGTATCACGATGCCCCACTAAGGTGTCTCATCACTCCCCAATATCAGGTGTTTTAATTTTATTATTACTTATTTACTGGATTCTGTCATTTCTCATGATTACTATCAACTTCATTCAATAACTAAATATAGCACAGCAGTATTTCCCTGCCTATAGCAACATTCAATCAGACGTTTGAACATTTCAAATGCTTGTTACCGTTATGAATGCTGTAGCGCAAAGGTTCCTAACATTATTCAGTGAAGGTCCACTTACCTCATATGCTCCTCCCTCCAAGGTCCATGATCACATATCAACACACAGCTAACCACACTGCCATCTGGCTGCCGTGTTTATGTCTTTGGCATCCATTGTGTCTGGACATTTTTTGCCACGTGCACACGACAACTCTAATCTTTAGCCACACCAACAACTAATCTTTAGCTGCACCAGTAAAAAGCAAAACAAACGTTGTCAGTGCTTAGAAAGTGCGCCGTCTTCCACTGTCGGCTTTATCTGTGTGTTGTGGGTAAACTTCAGACTAATAATTAAAAGACCAGACAAATGGCAGATACACGTGGGGTCCAGAATAAATTGCTTCAGGGTCTGGATCTGGACTGCGGTCCTCTGGTTAGGAAAGCCTAGCATGTTGAATGTATGTTGTCCTGCGTCTGGAAGCTTGACAGAATAATGTCATTAAATGGGTTATACCCTAAAGTGCATTACCGATGTAATGCACCACTAAGAGCTGTAACTTGTCCTTACCTGTATGTTGTCTCTTTTCATTGGTGTAGTGTATACAGACACAGCGCTGAGCAAGCCTTCCACAGTGTCAGGGAGGGGCACAGCATGTCCTTGTAAAGTCTGAAAATAAACATGTTGTTCACTTCTAACAGGTAGTACTATAAACTGAGAGGCCGTGCACATTATCACATAGCACAGCACTAACCACTATAAACAACTTTGGGCTTTTATCACAAAATGTTAAGCACCGTTTTGTTAAGAGCTGAAGTCTGCACTATAAAATTGTTGCCTTCAGTATGTGGACTAAAATAAAGGGACCGGCGTAGATAAAAGTGCTGCTACAGTACAGCTTACAGCATGGAAGCGGTCTTACCTTCTGTATCTCTTCCCTGGCAGCTGTAAACTCTGGGTCTAGTGTGAGACAACGGTGATACTGGAGCAAGGCATCTGTGTTTCTGCCCATCACCATGAATATTTGTCCTTTTCTAAAGAATCCCTGGAACCAACCAGTATGATACAGTTGTGCTTACAGAGAATTTGTAGATTCACAATTCAAAATGACAGGTCACATGCTACCAAGAGCTCAACTCAATTTCCGTACAGATCTCACAAATGAGAGATTATGATATAGAAACTCTTAAAAAGCAAGTAGCTCAATTGCTATTATTATTATTACTATTATTATTATTATTATTATTAGTCCCCTATCTTTTTTGCATTTTACTTTGCGTGTCTATGGCAGGAAAACATAACTGAAGAGCAGATCATAGTCACATCAACTTACAGTCAAAGACAAAACTACCAGATTTGAAGTTATTTCAATAGAATAGTTTGGAATGAATGATTGCAAGCATCATAAAAAGGTAAGGCAACACCTGACAGGGCATGGCATCTTTCAAATCTCAAGGTAAAAATAAGTCATTGATTGCACCTGTGCCAAGTCTGCAAGATGTTTCTCTTTTTCAGTAGAAATACATGGCTATTCCTGTGCCTATCATCTGCTCTGTATAGAGCTGATATCTTTCCCATTGTGGCTGAAACTGGCTTGCAACAATGCATCTTTTGAATAATAAAAAATACCTTACTTATTTGCTTAAATATTCATCAGTCATGTGAGGGGCAACGTATTTATACAAGACTGTGGGATAAATGTGGTTTCCAAGTAATTCAGCAAGACTTAGATTAAACGGTTTCAGGAGGAAAGTTTGTTCTGAGTTTATTAAAAAACAGTCATGCAATTCATATTTTCAAACAGTTGTGAGCTTGCAGATGCACAGGTGTCACAACGAAGGGGATACACTGCAAACAGCTGGATTAACCACTCACTTGCTTTTAACTTCAATCAAAACCATGAACAACTAATGGCTTGCTCTTCCCCGATGTAGATAAAAATGTTTGGTTTTTTTACTTAATTAGATTTTCAAGTAATTCTACGAAACAGGCCAATTATAATGTACTAATCAGCTCGAATTATAGCCGACAACTTCAATTAGAGACACTTGGCAATACATCTCCATCAGAGTGGCCGAAGACAGAACTGAAGAAAAGAAAGTCCAGCTACACAGTTGATAAGACTGTAAGCTTACTTTCTCTCTTTGCTGCCTTAAAATTACATTGTATTGTATCGTAGGTTTCCTTACCTCGGTCCACAAAGGTCTTGTTTGGCACATAGCTTCAAAATCCTCCAGAGCTTCATTAAACTGCTGTAGTCCCAAGTAGGCCTCAGCTCTTGAGCTTCGTAGTCTGAAATCATGAGGTGCTGTAGCAATGCAAACATTAGTTTGGAAAAGCACTCAGAAAGTAGACACCGCAATCACGCCTCTTTTGCTACTTTGAGGTATTTTTATTAACTTGTTTTTTCAATAATAAGGTAACACGGTATGTACTGTAGTAAACTATTCAAGCTCCCTGCTGTCCAACCCCTTCAACACTGCAGAACTTTAACTACTAAATACAATAGTATAAGAAAGATGACTATTCAAAACAGCAGACAAGTAAACTTACCTATTATATAAATCTTTATTTTCTTCTTTATATTTTTTTATATTCTTTTTAAAAAACATCCTTGCTAATAACTAATAAGAAATTAAGAATGTTTGCCTGTCAATACTCGCCCTGTTCCTAGTTGCTGATTGATCTTAAAACTTTGTCAGGCCGTAAAGGATCCTAATGATTCAGCATCAACAACATGACTTGGTATCCCATTTCATACCCTCGCCACTTTGTGTGTAAAGAAGTGTCTCCTGCCCTCTGTCCTAAAATATTAGTAAGGGTTAACTCCGTCATCTCTGTTTAATAAGTCCCTAATTCATTTAAGCTAAATAAATTCAGTTCCCTCAATCTTCACCGCTCATTCCTCTAGCCCTGGGATTATTGCATTATACAACCTTCTCATAAACTCCTTTGATTTGTACCTTTTTGACTATATAACCAAGCATTCTGTTTGGCTTTTGAATTGCTTCCCCACACTGTCTGGTTGCTCACAGCAATGAGACCATGACGATACCAAGGTCTTTCTTTTGGGTCCAGTTCTGTATACAACGGACTTGGTATACTACAGTTTTGTGACCATTGAGTTACACTTTACATTTGTTAACATTAAATGTGCCACTTTTTTACCCAGGTTCTGTATATGGTTTAAATCCTTCTGGATTACCTGGTTGACTGACAACATGTCAGCCAGTGAGGCACTGGTTCACTTCCCTCCCATAATCATTTACCAGCCAGCCTGGTACACTGGTTCCCAGCTGGGGACTGCACGCCATTGGAGTCAAAACCTTGCGCACATAACACTCTGGTCATGGCTGCATTTCTTTAAAAACTGTCTGAAAGGGAATCTTGACAAACTAAATCTACTTAACACAATGTGATGTAACAGTCTATTAATAAAACTGCAGATCTCCAAGTCTGCTGTTGGTAATGATTCCAAAGGCACTTTCATTAGAGCCATTCCTGGAAGTAACAGGCTGCATCCAACTAGTCCTTAACATCAGCTGGTTACTTACGCAACTGGATCTGCAAAGAATGAGGTGTTGACAGGACGCTTGAAGAAAAACACTAGATACATATGCATTACTCGCTTCGCAGGCTCTTCCAGAAAAAAGTTGTTTGCATAACATGTAATACGAGAATAAGTTATACAAGAAATGACCAGCACCCCTGTCCATCTCATATTGAAATTGATTTATTTTCACACTAGGCTCCGTAGAAGTTTCGACAATGAACAGTGACAATTATTTTGTTTTTATTGAAGCTGCTGTTCAATTTTCCCCCCAAATGCAAAGAACTGATAGTTTACATTTTTATCTTTACTCTTACCATTTTAAACATCTATATAACTATAAAAAGAGGCTCTGCATCTTTATCATGTCATCAATGTTAAATTACAATTTAACAAGTAGGTTTCATGAAAATAGCTACTTGTTAATAACCGTGGCTTGCTACCTCTGTAACAGAAGAACATATTTTGGTTTTGGTTTTATAATACATATTGCTCTTCATTTTCTGGTTGTATTACATGAAATTATCTTAAGAAAAATGTTTGTTTTTCCCAGGATAAAGGTTTATTGAATTTTGGCCCCAAGGTTGGCATTGTCTTGTTTCCTTGCACCAGGTATCAGTTAGTGAAGCATGACTTGAAATGTACTCCTCATGTCGCACTGGCAGTATCTCAGAGGTCATATTGGTACACTAAACCCTCCCAGCTGAAAGAAACTTTTCTCTTTGCATGTATAGAGCACATCTAAAACACTTTCATTGATCAGACATGAAGATTTGTTTTAGTGAGATACCTTGATCAGTGCAATTAGCCAAATGGTTTGCCACAACTTTTTGGTGGTTTCTGATCGCTTTACCACAACATTTGCTGTAAGTAAAATAAATAATTGAGAAGTCTTATGTAAACGCTGCTGTAATGTTGTGTGTTGAAGAGATATAAACTGTGTGTGTGATGATTAATGAAAGCCTTTTGGGTTAAATGTATTTAACAGTGGTGTGATAAGCCTACATACAGTACAAACGGTGTATGTGTCTAATAAACTTGCATGTTTTAATCATAAACAGTTACGTGATTTCAAAATAAAAACACCACTTTGTATAACCTAACTTTTGCAGCGTGTTCTACATTCTAGGGAACATTAAGTATTGGCAAAATATTACCCACCATTACATGGACGGTTGAATTGAAAGGTATGCCTCTGGTCCTATAAGCAGCGCTCAGCAACATGGTATCACATTTCTTTTTTTTTCTTTTTTATGCGTGCAAACGCTCAAGAAAGATTGTCACACGCAGAAGTGATGACGATGCGAAGTTAAGCTAACGTAATGGATCTTCAAGGTGCATGCGTTTTTGCCTTCCCCCGATTTGCTTGATTTATTTAGATTTATTTCTGTTCAGTTGTAGTTTCATTTTGTATGTCTTGAATATAACAGTTTTGATATTATATAATGCAAATGCAAAACTACCGAAAACAATTATGTTATCGAACGACAAATAGGTTAACCTTATAATACTGCACGAGTGGCTGATAAATAACAAACGGCTTATGTGCTTTGGCAAACGAAGACCCTTCCCATGCACTGCACTAATTGTACAGCACAACAAATTACACAACCGGGTGCGCAGTGTACACTTCCTTGTGTTATACAATGTTTGTTTTTGGCATCGTACACCTTCGCGTTACATAATCTGTTACCATATATATATATATATATATATATATATATATATATATATATATATATATATATATATATATATATATATATATATATAATGTGCATAATTCAATTCTTACCAAGCTGCATCCCTTCGTTGGCAATTTGAAGCGCTTGGTTAAATTCACGGTTTTGAAGGCGCTCTCGTAAATTGCACTTGATTTTGTGTAGTTTTGTCTCTTCGGGAAAGCATTTCTCCATGACAGCAAAAAGCACAACATTGTTTCTTACGCTTTTCACATCCCACAGTTTTAACCTTTCTTTGCATACTGGACATTGTGGAGGTAAAGTCTTTCCTAAGCACCTTTTGCAGAAAGAATGTCCACAAGAAACTGTCACGGACTCGCTTAAAAGACACTGACAACTCGGACAAAGGAGGAGTTCCATTTTCATCACTGGACACGGCAGGTTACCAACAATTGTGCATCTGGTTTCATTTAAAAATGACTGTTAAAGTCCAAGCTGTATAGCGAATGATGAGAAAGCTTCCATAGAGTCGGTACCTTTATATCATTTGCAGACAGGAGTATGTGAATAAACTGTCTATGTAAGAAAACAAAGAAGCTTGCGCGGTTTCTCCAACTATATACCTGCACTGTGTGAAAACCAGTCGTGGTGCGTCTGTCCTCTCACAAAAACGAAGCCTCCATTCGTGACAACAAAGTATTTGGTGGTGTCCAGTATTTTAACTTTGTTTCAGTTTTTTAGTAGTCCATTGCATTTCAAAGCATGGAAACAAATCCAGCGCAGTTCGTTTTCAGCTAGCTCTTTTTAACTTGCATCCCGGTGCAAATAAATCCCTTCACCATGTGATCTACTTTTAGAGACCACTGCATTCTTGTAGGACGTCATCTGACCATGCATCTAATGCATACAGTAAACCAAGACTCCTATGTCTGACCCCATGACATTACATAAATGAACGAACCATGTGATCTTTGCGGACCGATTTCTATTGGTTAAAATTCCGAGGTCCACCCTGTTGTGAAACGTGTCCTCGATCGTTTCATAACACATCATTTGCATTGGAAAACACAGTATCTTGTTACGTGATTAATTAGTAACATATCTAGCTAAAAAGTATTTGCAGTTATACAATCATATGCAACCACTCACGACTGAGAAGGCATTGAGGATATGGAAAGCCAAATTATCGTTTATAGATATCTCAAATTCATTTATAGATATCTCTAAATATTTGAAGATATCTCTAAATCATTTCCAGATATCTCAAAATATTTGAAGATATCTTCAAATATTTTAAACAAAATGTATTATGTTAAAAAAATAAGTAAAGTAAATTAAAATAAATAAACCTGAATGAGGAATATAAATGTTTTAATTAAGGATGCATATCAATGTGTTGATGACATAACTTGTATACTTATGCTGCAGGAGTGCAACGCTCTTTTGTTGTAACTACACTAGAGTGAGAAAGTGCACGTTTGGAGAGGGAATCAAAAATGTATC
This sequence comes from Acipenser oxyrinchus oxyrinchus, assembly GCA_030684275.1. Lineage (NCBI taxonomy): Eukaryota > Metazoa > Chordata > Actinopteri > Acipenseriformes > Acipenseridae > Acipenser > Acipenser oxyrinchus. The sequence goes on from CM060268.1 coordinate 10,482,560, forward strand.
TAATACATTTTTTATTTACAATAATTAACCAAAACCATGCGGACCGTTTTCACCATTCAGTGTTCTATAAATTACAGTTCCCAGGTAAGTAAACCCGTGGACACGGTGCTGGCTGCCAAAAGCTTAAAGACTGCCACTTAAGACTGCAGACTGCTGGAAATGGATCTAATGTTCTGTAAGTTCCTCCTGTAAGTGAGAGGGCTTACTCACAGAACAGTGTATCGCGTATTTTGTTTTTACAGTTTAGAAAGTTCATGCTAATTCATACTAATTCAATTACGTACATGCCTCTGTCTTAATGTAGAACGAGTGTTTATATTTGCGACGTTGTCAGAATGTCAGTAATTCTGGCAATAAGGAATTGCTGCAGGGTGCTGAGACGACTGCCTCCAGTACTATTGCAACAATACCCCTCTCCTCCACTGCCACAAGAACGGCGTTTCAAAAGAAAGGCCTTAGTGAGTTAGATGTCACTGTGACGACCTAACAGGTTGCTTATGCATTTGATTATTGTGAATATAGTTGCATAACAACGTTCAGTAAATAGCACACTGCTACTCAGTGTTTAGTTATGTCGGTGTTGTATTTGTTACAGCTTTGTAAGCCCCACCTGCTGTACATGTATTTACACTTAGTTGTGTCTAATCAGTCCTGGCACTTGGTATTCTCTTGACAAACTGAAAACAAGCTCAAAACCAGGTACAAGCTCAAAACCAGGTAGAGGCAGATCTAGAGAAATATGATGACAAATTAATACTGGAGCAATATAACCAAGAACAGTGCTTGCAGACAGGACAGGAAATGGCTTTGAAGCTTTTTGATCACCTTTAAAACCAGGATTCAACACCACTGTAACTCTGCAGAATTGTATATGTGTTACAGCTCACCTTTATAATTCAGCCATACTGTAGGTTATTATTATTTATTTCTTAGCAGACACCCCTATCCAGGACAACTTACAATTGTTACAAGATATAATATTATTTTTACATACAATTACCCATTTATACAGTTGGGTTTTTACTGGAGTAATCTAGATAAAGTACCTTGCTCAAGGGTACAGCAGCAGTGTCCCTTACCTCGGATTGAACCAATGACCCTCCGAGCAAGAGTACAGAGCCCTAACCACTACTCCACACTGCTAGGTTTTGAAGGCTGATGAAATGGCTTCTACTATGTGTTTCCAGCGGTATTCTTTTTATTCCAAGGAAAAAATAACTGTTTTCCAGGAATCCTCTCAGGCATTGTTCCCTGGGCATGTGTTTCTAAGAAGCATTTCATGAAATGCATTGTAGAGATGCTAAGTGTTAATTGCCTATTTGGAAGTTAAAACTGTGAGTTTATTAGCAAGACGTCTGGATCACAATAACTGTATGGGTTATTTTTTTAAACCTGATTTGATGGTTCATATCCTATTACAATAGATAGTAGATACTAAATAGATACCTGCAGTATTACCACTGCCTCTCTGAAACTCAGAAGTGCATAGATGACTCAAATTCATTTATTATGTGTACAGCAGAATTATTTGGACATGAATTGCAGATTGTAGAACTTTTACTTCAATAGCCTTGTCTTTGAATTGTCTACGTTTTCCAAATTGAAATACAAGCAAAGAGCTGTTTAACAGATGAAAAGGGGAGGCAGTGATAATATGGCTAGTGCTAATAAGAAATAAGGAAACAGAGTTCTTTGTTAGCAGTGGTGGGCTTATAGACAATATATTACAAAATACAGAGGATTATTCTTAATATGTTTATTTTATAGTAGTCGAACTGCACTGGCACTGATATACTACAAACCAGACCTTAAATTCAGTTCTGGATTTATCTTCTGAAACGCTACATCATTAAATCATAAAGAAAACCACAGGCCATGCTCACTATAACACACATTTCAAAGCTTACAAAAAGACAAGGATCTGTAAGATGGAAAATGTGCCTACAAGTGACGAACAAAAATGTAATATTTACTGTGGAAGTTGTTTAACAGTAAACAAGTTAATTTCTACAAATAGACAAGTTTATTCCTAAAAAATGTACCCTGTGGTACAGTTAGTGCCAGTGCAGTTTGACTGCTATAACATAAACATAATCAAATGATGTGGGTCTCTCATGTGTTTTAAGCAAGGGTTTGTGTAACCTGATTCTGTCACTGCAAGTGACATATACAAATAGGTTAAGCACACAGAGTGAGAATAATCCTCTGTAATATATTGTCCAGGCCTATATATTATATAAATTACATGACTATTACATTGGCCTATATTGCATTACATAACTAATTAACTAAGCAATATTTTAATTAGATGCAATAAGTAGGTCAGTGTTTATTTATTTATTATCCCCTACAAGGTTTTAAATCCCCAGCAATGAGGATATAGTGTCACACGTTACAGTGTTATCTGTGTCACAATGTCTGTCTGTACATCCATCCATCTGTATGTCACACTTACATATTTTCATTCCTCTTGAGAACCACAAGTTGTTCCACATGCTGTAAATCAGTCATTTTAATATACTTTACCAGGATAATAACACCTCTTTCCTTACCTAATGACATCTAGGCCTTACATTTTCATGTTCATGAAACTCATTCGTATTCTGTGCGTTCTGTTGATATAAGTGGTGGTCATCAATTATTTAGCTCTTCTTTTGAATGGGCAGCTGTACAAGGCTTTTTGTGCAAGGCCAAAATGCTTTCATTTGTTAAAACTATGCAGAAAGTTAATTGAATGGTTCCTTCTGGTATTTCTCAAAAGTGCCCTTCTGGAGTTGTGGCATTTTGAGAAATGTGCAAATCAAATAACCTAAAAACAAAAAGTTAACTGCACTATGAAAGAAGGGAAGTACTGTAAACAGAGAATGTCTCTGGTGTTGTTTTCTTATTTATAGTATAGCTTTCTTTTTTTTGTTTGTTTATCAGATGTTCTATCTGTGTTTTTTTTCATTAAATCCTAAATCAGAAAAAAACCTAGGTAAAAGGAATAAATTATATCCTTTTAGTGTGCTGTATTTTTCAATGTAAGTATCATCCAGGTCATTTTTGACTTTACATAAGTCCAGTTTTGCTGGTGCTTATATCTCAATAAAAACCATCCCTTGCTCACACAGTTCTACTGCATGTAAAAGCCTTTTTATGTAACGCATGTTGTTTAAGGATATCACCATTCTGACTTGCGACAACCAGTCTGGAATCTTGACAACCAGTCTGGAACGTACATAGTGTTGCCATGACACCGAACAGAGGCTTTTAGTGAATGTAAGATACAGTGCCTGGTATAATGTAAACAGAGGCCCTTCTGTCTGTCCTCAAGCACTGCGTACTAGCTTGTAATGTACTGTTATCTAAACATAATACTTTTTGTAAGTTTATGGAGTGCTGTAGTTATTTCACTCGAGGATGGCCACAAAATACGCACTCAACCCTTTTGGAAAGTTATTCGGACAAATTCCTTTCAGGAATAACTACAGTGCTCTGTGAACATCCAGTATCCACTTTGTAAATATCACTTCAATGTTTCATCCATTTCTTTATTTTCAATAGTGCATTTGTTTCTATTATTAAATCTTGTCGTGTTAGCTACATGAACGACTCCTATTAAGAAACCATACAGACTCGGTGCGATTTACTCATGCTGTGATAAGTGCACCTGGTCATTTCAATAATATACTAAACAAGTGTTTAAACCCAGGCCTGGGTGTAGGACGTGTGTTAGTGTCATGCCCTGAAACTATCTTTTTATGCAATTAAAACTTAAGCACTAAATTAAATGCATTATACGCTTATTATCTGTTAACTGTATTGTTTCAATATTTAAACCATTCTTTTTTTGTAATGTAATTGAATATACTACTTACACACTTATAAAAGTTCATCATAGTAACTATGATAAAGCAGAGGTAAGTATTGCAAAGCCCACCAAGGTACATGGTAAAGCATATGACAAAAACATGTCAAATGATGGTAAACTATAGTAAATGCATAGTATAGCAATGGGTGAAGCATGGGAAAACTGCTAAATTAGTCTATTTTGTTTTTAGTTTATCCATTTTGGTTTGGTTTCCATTCATTTTCAGAAGTAGAAATTGGATTTGGCTTCGCCTCAGCTGAAAAGCATTTAAAGGGTTATTTTTTTATTCTATTTTTTTCCACATTACATAAGTTCAGTTATAACAGAATATATATATGTAACAATCACCCAGAAAGCCAGGTTGCATAAGATAACCTACAAACTTCCATTTCTCTTTCAGTCTCTTCGCAAAGGTGTATGGCTTACAATTCATTATTAAAAAAAACAGACTAACATAAGAAGTGGTACAGACTTGCATAGGGAAGGAAGAACCTGCCAATCTGTTCAGCACTGCTGTCTTGTCCATGGTGATGGAAACAGGCTTTAAACAGGGAGATGCAGCTTCTATATATCACAGAAAACGAGTGAGGGCTTGCCATTTGAATTACAAATTAATAAGAGAAGGGCAGACCATTTACAAATAATAAACGTGTGCTACAGTGTTTTTAATTTGTTTGTCCAACCCTTGTGTAACGTGTCTTTACGAGCTGCAAGTGCTAAAGAGCTTTTGTGTTATTCGTATCATAGGCAGCAGAGGGCAATAATGAGATGTGTTAGAAATGTGCACGATAAAGCAGTAACGTGTTGGCTACAATGCCTGTCTTTTAAACACTAAATTGTAGTCCAAAGAAATAAACTTGCTCATACAATAAGACACGTTTTGTTTAATACAGTAATATGTCAAGCAGAGAAACGAGAACAATTTCATGCGTTACCGTATCATAACAAAACTGCAGCTTAATGTATAGCCTTTAACATTCATATTTGTATTTATAAGGATAAGATAAAATTTGAAACTGATTTTTAATTTAATTTAATTTAATACCTTTACAGATGCAAAAACACATATCCGCTATCAATAACTGCTTTTGGTGAGTAAAGGAAAATGAGACATGAAGTACAATATTATTACCTGCGAAATTGTACTAATATTGTAAACAATATATTGGTTAATATACGTATGGTTGTGTAACGAATATATTACTACGCAGTGGTGTGCTGTGATGGCCGAGTGGTTAAGGCGTTGGACTTGAAATCCAATGGGGTCTCCCCGCGCAGGTTCGAACCCTGCTCGCAGCGATAATTTTTGCGAGATTTTTACACATTGAAATGTCGTAGTCATTTGTATTTTTTTTTTTTTGTGGGAACACTAAATTCGTTCATCGCAGGTTAGAAAAGTGTCAATAAAAAGGTTACAAACCTAAAACGCAGAATAGTAAAATGGTGTCAAGCTTTCAATTTTAATATAATCCAGCAGAGGTCACACTTTTCTTTCACAAATTACTGTATCTAATGGGTATCATTTTTGTGACAAATTATAAATAAGATTAGAATATGTATTTATTTGCTTTTCACATGTTACCTTTGAAGTAAAATAATCAATTCAGAATTGTAGTCTGTCTTGCGTGATTTCAAAACGATAGTAACAGCAAACCCTTTTACTGATTATACAGTGCAGCGTTGCACAGGTATTAGTGTTTATGCAATCTGGTTAACACCCTTCCACCTCTCTCCCTCTACCAGAAAGCACTCCTGTAATGATATCATCCATCCATTTAATGAGTCAGACTCCTCAAGCGTTTCTAAACCATCATATACATTTCTGTAAATGGCATGTGGTAAAATGAACAGTACATTTTAGACTATATACAGCCCTTGTTTACCAGTAGTATTTAAAGGTACAGTAGAAGTGAACCAACAGGAAGTGTGATAAACCACCCCCCCTTTCTTTTTAACAATGTTTATTTTGACAATCTGTATTAGAGCTTGGTGAGATGACAGATGCCTGTAGCAGAAACCAGGGGATGCAAACAAATGGGACAGTCAACAAGGTATAGTTTTGGATGAAGTAAAATGCACTGAAGCAAAACTATGACAGAATGATGCCCATAAATCCTATTTAGTATCAACTATGATTGTGGATTAAGCACAACACAAATGCTGTATAAATACAGAACTGTAACAATTGAGAGGTTCATTTTTAATAACCATTGCCAGAAACTACAAACAGATCATTTTGGTTTGTTTGTTTTAACCTTGGTCTTAAAGCATGTTGTTTGTATTTTAACTTAATTTGACCAAAACTGACACCACAGAAAACATAGTCTCAAGGGAAATGAAATGCAGATTTTACATACAAATTCCTGGTTAAAATGAAAAGGAACTACAACCTTAGACAGCAGAAATAACTGCAGGTGTTTGTCTGAAGTACTGAATCAGTATCCCACTTTGGTAGAAAAAGCATTGTGCATTCCTGTATTTTTTTAATGTTATGTTTAAGATGCAACCATTCCTAAGGCAAACAGTAATCATAATAACACTGTACTCACACTGTAGAAGGTTCAACATAATTTTTATGTACATTGAATTTCACACATTTTATTAAACAAATTTCATAACAGGAAAATAAACACAAACATAGAATACAGTTCATATACACAAAAAAGACTTCTGAAATGTCTTTAACAAATGATTCTTCATAAAAGCTTTTCTAGAATAAAATAGATTTGATTTTTTTTTTACATAGTGATTCTTGGTTGTAGAAAATTTTTCCTTTACAAAAACAGTACTGAAAAGTAAATACATTTGTGGTTCTGAAATAAAGTTTAAGGTCAGAAAACAGCCATAGCATAGTCGACTGAACACATTCTCTGCCATATCCTACCATTACGTGTCATCATGCAGACTGCTTGAAAAATAGAAAGCAGCATTTTGATTTATAAGGTTCTATGCTAGATTTTTAGATTTTTAGGGTGCCAACACATTAACAATTCTTTCCCCCCCACCCCAATCCACACCCACTGCCTCCAAACAGGCTGATACACACAAAGGCCTCTGCATATATTTATGTGCTGGGTTTTGAATATGGTGCTAATAGAGGGAACACAGTTTATCTACAGTGTATAATGTGCTATTGCTGACTGGGAAAAGCTCATGAGGGCCTAGCTTCTAGTGAACAGTTTCTTTATGCCATGCAGGGAAAAGAGAATAGAACATTATTTGCTATGCTTGACTGATGGGAACCCGAGAATTTCCATAATACAAATACCTGTAGAAGTTTAGCTACTGTTTTTGGTATTTGACACATTAGCACAAATCTTGGACTGCCTAATGTCAAAGGTAAAGTAGTTCAAGAGCCATTTTCTCTGTAGTTAACATTTGTATGGCCTCATGTGGAAACTTAGAATTCATTTTACTAAAGAAAATCAAAATAAATCAAACCATGATTTATAAGCTGAATTGTTGATGCATTTGTCATCGATCACCTCTCCCAGTCACTGACAGGACTACACACATACTGGACTGCCTAATGTTAAAAGGTAAGGTAGTTACAGATTTGTGCTAATCGGGGTCTGTAAAAAAAGTTAAATAAATACATAAGGGAATGTTTCTTGAACAGCATTTTGACTGAATGTTCTATGTTCCAAAGCAAAACTGTATCTTGTTTATCTGCACGACACTAGCTTTCCTCTCCCTTTCTTCTCACGTAATGTCAGATTTAAATGTCCTTTAACTGGCAGTAAAGTTGTTTTTATTTGAACGAAATCCGTTGATGGGAACGTGAAGTATTTCCCTTTCGAATTGCATGGGAAGAGATTGTTTTTACAGACTAGCTTAAGACCACAAAACTGTTCCCACGCAGTTATGTCATCTCATCAATGATGCTACACATGGCTGCATCCTTGTCACAAAGTTGATCCTTTTTTGCGGAGACCGTTTCCTTCTCTTTGTCCATCTGTCCAATCACCTCATCCACATCCATGGGTTCGCTTTTCAGTTTCACTGCTCCCCCGGCTGCACCCTCCGACTGGGGCAAGTCATCCGGAAGAGACGCTAGACAGCCCTGGATCATTTCCAGCACCCTTTCTAAATGCTTCTGGAAGCGTTCGGCCGTCTCTCGCCGCTGCCGTTTCTGTACCTCCATCATGACCCGCAACGTCTCCCTGGCTTGGTGAGGCCGGTACTCGTTTATGAGATGATGCATGTGGACAAAGAGCAGCTTCAGGTCTTCCAGCTTCTCTTCTCTTTTGATGCTTCCTGGGCTTTTAATAAGGATGTCTAAGAGGTCCAGAAAGTTGACCAGGATGGACATGTTCAGTTTCTTCAGTTCTTTCTTGTGATCAAACTGCATAGGGTAAAGACGCTCAATGCCTTGGCTCTCTAAGGGGCGGATAATAAGTTCATCACACTGAAACTGGTTGCCAAACATCATGTAGCTGTCCTTGATGGGAGGAGGGGGCAGAGGCGCAAGGCACTTGCGAATATTCTCCTCTGTATATTCCTTGATGTACTGCATCGGCGGCAGGGGAAGGGCACTGACCTGCTGTGGCTCACCCATACTTGCAACTGCAGAGGGAAAGAGAAGACAACTTTATCACACACATATACATATATAGATAGACAGATAGAGATAGATAGATAGATAGATAGATAGATAGATAGATAGATAGATAGATAGAGAGAGAAAGAGAGAGAATATAATCTCTGTAGGTGTACATGTTATAACAGCACAGTGAGCTGGGATTAAAATAAGACTCTTATAGCAGTTTGAGCTTCAGTCATGCTTGAGTTTAGCAGACAAACCTACAGAGTAAAAGTTCATGAGGGCCTAAATAAAAGCGACAGTAAAACCTTGACTGTCTAAAATAGCCATGCAATAGCCCCGTTTCTATTTCTGGTTTTAGGCTTGTCAGTAGTACAGAAGGACTCTGCTGGCTTTCCAGTTTGTTTACATCGCCTTGTGTTTTTAGCCAATCATACTTCCACTCTTCTTGAACTAAATGCTCCAGCAAATCTTTGATCACATTACACGCTCGCTAAACACAGCTTGTCAGCGGCTATAAAACATGCATCATGTGACTACGTAGTACAATATATTTAGTAAGTAGACTTCTTTGGAAAATATTTTTTAAACCCGTGTGGGCCAGACAAGGAAGGCAAAACGTATTTTACATAATCATGTAACAATTTCACCAATAACAAATAATAAAATGCTTCAGGCCACAATTTACGTAACTTATACAATTCAAATAAAAAGCCGTTTTCTCATCAGTACCATTTGTATAGTCTTATGTGGAAAACAAAACAAACTTAAAAAACCACAAACAAGTTGGTTTCACACATACCCCGGTTACCGCTAATCTTGGACTGCCTTACAGTAACATGGGATAGTCCAATATTAGTGCTAATCGGGGTTTGTGAAACCATTTCAAAATGAATTTTACTTTTTAAAAATCTACACTAAATCGAACCATATACTAAACCTATACCGGTACTCGGGCTCGTTGACGCATTTCGTCATCAATCGCCTCTCTCTCGCAGTCTCCGGCGAGACGACACACACACCGCCAGCATGCCCAAGTGCTCTAGATATTATCATAGAAATAAAGCTCATACCTTTTTGTTCCTTATGTTATAACTTTTCTTCAGGTTCCTTCCAAATATTATTTAACTTAAAGTCACATATATCGCAACAAAACACAACCCTACTTCTCCTTTCAGGGTACCAGCCAAGCACATTCGGCTGACCAACTGATCCATGCACTTTAAACGGAAATACATTTTAATTGGATGCTTTCTCTCAATTTTTAATCTTATTGGTTTTTGTTGGAAGGCTGACTTCATTTTACAAGTGCTTATTGGCTACCGTACGTGTTCATTACGGTGAGGTACTGAAAGGAGGAATCTGATTGGTTTATTTGCTGATAGCAGGAATGTGTATGTGTTCTAATTTCTGGGATTGAGTTGCAGACAGGAGTGATCAGAGTTGCCAAATCTGTTTATAATATGTGGGTTGCGCTTGTTTTGGATTTGTTTGGGCTTGTTTTGAAGAACGAAGTCGCTATTTTTCTGTCAGAAATCTGGCAACCCTGGTTGTGATGTGCAGTTGGATTCTTTTCACTGATTCGATTTGTTTGATTCAGTTCAGTTTAGTGAATCAGTTCAAAAGATTCGTTCGTTTGTTTCACTGATTCACTGACGCGAAACAAACACGTCTTGGCTGAATTACTTGGTTATGAAAATGTATTTAAAGGGAAAATGTCCAGAAATGATGTAACCTTGACCAAGGTACTTTACCTAGATTGCTCCAGTAAAAACCCAACTGATAAATGGGTAAATATATGTAAAAAGTAATTTGTAAAAAAAATAATGTGATATATTGTAACAATTGTAACTGGATAAGGGCGTCTGCTAAGAAGTTAATAAATAAATAAATACATAAATAATAATAATAATAATAATAATAATAATAATAATAATAACAAATGAAAAGCCCTACCATTAACTATTACATATAACACTCGTATTTGTTATCGATGTAATTATAAAAAGAAAAAGTTTGATACAGCCTCAGTAGTGGAGATTAGAAAACTGACGCCATTGTGGAGCCAAAGTAGAGTCAGCGTCATGAACTATAGAGCATTTACAGCCAACATGGCAGACATAGGATTCAGTTTCAACTATACCATCTCAACCCATCCGGTTGCCTGGTTACGACGAATCAGTAAGAAACCTTAAACAAATAGGAGATATGTACATTTAAATAAATACAACTTTTCTGGAAAAACCAAAGCATTTGTATGGTGATAAGAGACAAGTTTATTTATACTCATGTGTATAATAATTAAACGAAAGTGTTATTTATTTATTTAGCTATTTGTTTATTTATTTATGTGGGCTTAGTGCAGACTTGTTAGAAATTTCAGAATGCGTACAGTAGGGTACAGGTGTGGTGTTATTTTGTGATACGCGTTAAAAACGTGGTATATCGTGTAATCGGTTGCCGGGCATGTGCAAATGATTTTCGCTCAAAAACAACGACCATCTGAAAGGGGTACTATGTACTGAGTTTGGCCCTTAAAGATATTGGCATAGGTGGAGAATAAGGTGCCAAGCAATTTAGCTGGTGGAGAATAGGGGGCCAGCAGTGTTTTGTCAGTGTCGGCTGGTAATGCAACGTTCTGCCTGTGTCGGTTACTGCTTCAAAAACGGAGAGATGCATTTAAATACAGATTAAAGATTTTGACCTGATTTAAATTGATTCCATCAGAATTCTCCGTTATGAATGGGCCCCTGTATCATTTTCTTGGCCCCTTAATCTCCACCTATGCCAAGTTATTTTTAATATCAGCTTTTCATAATTCAGCAAATGTATGTGACTTTAACATATTGTTGTTGGGCTGGAAACTCGACTCATGTCATGTAGTTTGTTTGATATGGTGTATCAAAATAATTGATTCCTATGATTCACAGTAATGAGTCGTTCAAAAAGAATCCTTCATGAACTGCACATCACTAAGTTGCAGTAATATTTCCTGTGTACTGTTTTAAAGTTCCACATGCTGCACATAGTCTGCTTTTTAAATGAGTGTAAGCATAGAGGTTAAACAAATAAAAAATAACCTTGCTTAAAAAAAGAGCAGCTATGTTGGAAAATGTGGTTCTAAAACCACTGTGGTACAACAACATTTATCAAGTATATATATTCATGATTTAGCTAGCTGATTTCACTGCCCACAGTAGCTGCACAAAACATTTTAACAGATCCCATTTCACTGAACTCCAAAAGCCAATAATAGATACGTTGCTCTCTCTTCAGCCCTGATGTCTTTTTTGGGGTTTCTTACTGGGAGTTTTGTGGTGGTATATAAAGAACCCCCAAAACCCTGCTGCCAATACATTTTCTACTGATTTTAATGTAGTTATTTGTCTGTGCACAACAATATTGAGAAACCCTCTTATCCATTTTGGTCCACATGTATAAAAGTCCCCCCAGGTTTCTTTGTTCAGTAGAGTTTTCAAGTTAGATCTCTTCCCGTGCCATCTTGGAGGCAGACATATTATAATATGTGTGTCTACATTCAGTATTTCAGAATTTTGAATGAGGGATTGAGATAGTAAACCACGAGTTGCTCTAGAAATGCTGATTTGAAGGCTATCATAATACAAATATGCTAATATTATTTAAATAAATAGTAACTTTTTTGAAACTCAAACATTCAATCTGTGGAAAAAATAATCTTACCACCTTCTGACCCCCTCCGCCCCCATCACCTCCTTCTCCTTCCCTCTGCATCCTTCTTTCCTCCCCCTCTTCCCTACTTCTCCCTCTCCACTCCCTCAACCTCACCTCCTTCACTTTCTCACCCTTACTCTTCCACATTCACCAATATTACTTTGAAAACTGCTGCTACAGATCTTATCTTCAAAGGGGGGACTGCCCTTTTATTTTTTGGCATGTCATGATTTGATTATTTCACCTTGAGCTCCCAGAAACAGATTGAATCCCTTTATAAGTCCCTAGTGGAATCTATCAGCAGCAGCTACTCTTATGATTTTAATGAGAGTGAAGATCATGCATTCAGAACCACAATAGGTCATATATAAACAGATTAAATGCATTATATCAGCTTTGCTTGCAGGCCTAACACTGCACAGAGTGTGTGAGAAATACATTTTCAAACTGATATGAGGTAGCCACCAAACACTTAACATGCAATACAGGATAAGTCTCTTAATGTGGAATGGACAGCCCTGTTGATGTTGCTTCTTAGTGTATCAAACAGCATTAATATCTAAGTATCATTTTTTTTTCATTTTCTCTTATTACTGCAAACTGTTTTATTTGATTTATTCTAATTGCATGCCACCTCTAACAGGAAAGATGTATGGTAGCTACAATGGCAGTTCAATAGTTTTATTTGTACCCCTTCACCTTGTATTTTTATGATGTCCTGTTGCTGAAATGCTAAAATACATTTTTTAAATCACGTTTTCCTGCATCTTGGCTCTTCAGAAATCATGTGGTATTGTGAATTTCAACTCTGCTGTCACATAGAAGTAAACAGACCTCATGATAATTGCAAGCATCATAAAAAGTACCTAATATCAGGTTGAGCATCCATTTGCCTTCACATGAAGTGGCATAGAGTAGACTCCACAAGGTGCTAGAAGGTGTCTCCAGAGATGTTAATCCATTCAGTCACTAGGATTTCAGACTTACCATCATGTCCCTCTGTCCATCACTAACTGTTTTCAGCAACATCTGTCTCTCTTGGTATATCTCTCTCTCTCTACGTATATCATCTCTAATTGTATATTTTTATTCCGTTGAATAAATGTGATTGATATTAACCAGAGTGTGACAATAACCAAAGCCATATTGTCAGGACCACCATTATATTGTCTCTGGGGCATGTCAGTGTGGTGTTGATGAGCTGTGCAGAAAATCCACATTATTCGTCTGACAACCCAGCCTGTACTGTATAAAATAATATATATTATTTAAGGGAAACTGTCTGAAGAATTTGTAGCTGTAACAAGACAGGCGTGGATGAAGATGTTACCACAAGGTTAATACGATTTGAGTGGGGCTGGCAAATTGACTTGTGGGTGGATGTTCCCTAATATTGGTTTTGTAAAAGACCTAAATATAGCGACAGGTATGCACCTACAATGTAGACTGTCCAGTCACTTACTGAACACTGTACTGTATTCCCCATCTTAGTGCTTCTTTTGAATAACCTTTCAACATATTTAAATGCACAATCTGAGGAATTTGCTTTCAAATGGCATTTCAGTTTATTTTTGGAAAGATGTCTTTTTAATGTAAAAAATGATGTTTTCATAAGGAAGTGGTTTAGCTGTGCCGGAAGCCTCGAGCGTCTCAGACCTTCTGATTGTTTTGAAGATAACACACGGCACCTACATTGTGTAATTGCTACACTATATACTCTCATAATACGAGAGTTTGCCTTTTTGTTTCTGAGTTCAATTATAGATTTCTTCATGACGGATACTTTTTATTTAGGATGAATAGCATCATTTTGGAAGAGTTCTTTTTCAAAAAGTCTCAGCAGAAGCGAAGAACCTCTCCCTGCAATTATAAAGAAAGATATTTCGTTTTAAGTAAGGCTGAATTGGCGTACTTTGAGCATCGTCCTGGGGTAGGTACAGCTGGTACTCCTGTGTTGCCGCAGACAGTGTAGACTACTCCACTGAAATGTATTAAATGTACGAACTACAATTACAAAACGACTGTAAGGAAAGTTACCATGCAGTGTAGCTTTTAAACTGTACAACTGTGGCAATGTAGATGTAATACGTTTAAAATGACTCTTTTGTTTGATAGATTTCTGATACTGGTAAAGACCTAAATCTGTGAGACTTGATTATTTAAAGGCTAATGTCTTTTTAGCATCTACATGTTTGTGCAATAGTGTATGCAGTCCTGTTGTGTTAAAATCCTTCATATATATTTCAACTCCTACAACGCAATATGTATGTTTTATACTTTTGCTGCAGTATAGGCATTTGATTAAATTTTAATATCTTAACATACAGATACTAAAATCTAGCTCTGTTTATTGGCATACTTGATTGATTTCGCTGTTTATCATATACAGTTAATATAAAAAAATGGTAAATATGAGGCTTAATAATTTGTGTACTGTACAGATTTGTACTGTATAGTTAAAAAAAGAAACACATTGCGATAGTCTGTCAGAACTTTTGTTTTCTATTTTGCTGATATAATATTTCATAAAAAAGTGCACTTTAATGCATATTTCCTTTTTGTGATTCCTGTTTGCTGTCCCGCCATCAGCTGCACTGTCACTGTATGAGCCAAAATGGGGAGGCTTTATTGTAATCTGATGTGATGGCCAGAGTTGAGCGTGAAGATTAGACAGAAGGGGATGTATACTGCATATATTAATCAAAATAAGAATGAATTCAGTATTTTAAAAAAAGAGGTAATAATAATATAAGAAATATTGACGACATACATTGACTGGTAGTAGTTGAGGTGTTATTTTATATTCCTACTCGGGATCCCTGAGCAGCTTTCCAGGCTACTCGATTGGACTTGGTGATAGTGCTGGTTATAGTGCTCACCTCCCCGATTAGACCACAGTCTCAGGGGTTTGTTAAAGAAATCACCCTGGAACTCAAGGCCAGATTCACCATCCATATTTTATCTCTACCTGGGCTATGAGGATTTGGACCTGGCTATGCATTGCTCTAAGAGAGCATTCTTGTTTCTTTCAGAAAAAGCCAAATTTGAAAGGCCATTGATCTATCAAGAATCAAATGTGTGGAAATTGTAAGAAGTGACATCTTGATTCCATGCAACTTCAAATACCCCTTCCAGGTGAGTCTTCAAGTGCATATATATATATATATATATATATATATATATATATATATATATATATATATATATATATATATATATATATATATACTTCAAATACCCCTTCCAGGTGAGTCTTCCAACATATATATATATATATATATATATATATATATATATATATATATATATATATATATATATATATATATATAGGAAAACCACAGCGAAGGAGAACAAAGACAGCAACTCCCGCTAAAATTCAAGTCCATATCCACATAGAGTTCTCAATAAAAGCAGTAGTCTTTCTTTCATATTTTTAAAAACTTCACAGCAAACATAGCTAACACGTTTCGACCCATAAGACCTAAAAATATGAAATAAAGACTACTGCTTTTATTGAGAACACTGTGGATATGTTTTTGATTTTTAACGGGAGTTGCTGTCTTTGTTCTTCGCTGTGGTTTTCCACTGGAGGAAATTCTTGTATGCAGTTGTCCCAAGACGAAGCACCCCGTGCTGGAAAAGTTTTTTCGAACACTTTTGTAGCGCCAGCATTCACACTGTTATAGAATATATATATATATATATATATATATATATATATATATATATATATATATAGATAGATAGATAGATAGATAGATAGATAGATAGATAGATAGATAGATAGATAGATAGATAGATAGATATTTATAATGTGTAGTTTTGTTAAAAGTCATTTGAGCTCCTGATTTAATACAGTCACGTTTGTTTCCAGGTTGTCCATGACAATTATTGCTTGTACGTGTTTGCTCCAGATAAAGATATCCGACAGAAATGGGTGTGCGCACTGAAGGAAGGTAAAAATAAAATTTAGATTTATATTGTTACATTTATAATCATGTGAAGCTTTTGGTGTTGTTGTTTGAGGAAGATAAAATAAAACCAGGTTAAAATAATCCCCAATCCAAGTTCTAACCTAATTTTTAACCCAAAATAGTAAAAATGAGAACTCCACATGTGGGGAAAAATAATCAATATCTCGTTGAGCCCACAGTACACCTCGGCCTATATTTTACAGTAATTTGTTAAGCTTATCATTTACAAGAATGCTGTTTGAAAAAAGTTTTTGACGTTGATGTTGACAGTGCCAATGTGTGGGTGAGAATGATTACCACAGCAGTGGCTCAGATCTCTACTTTTCAATAGATCAATCAGTCATTTCTAGCTATGATAATCATGGGTGTATTTGTTATCACATTTCTGCAACTGATTGCCAAGCCCTCATAAGATCTCATTTGCCATGATAAAATTGAATCTGTATCAGAATGCACTGTCAATACTGTAATCCCACATAACTTAGTTAGGAAAGCATGTGTGCATTTTTGTTCTTAAATGTTTAACCATTATCAAAGTAATTCATGTCAAATATAGAGGTCAGCTTTATATAGCAGGATGTGTCCAGGGTAAGGTTATTGATCTAATATTTATTCACATTGCTGTTTTCTATGAACATGTAAATGCTGTGCGTAGTCCCCATTTCCTATTAATATTGCAGTGCGTCATGAAAAGGAACAGCACTCTAATGAAGGTGTTTGTCTGATGGCTTTTTCATTGGTTACAAAATGCCAATCTGTTGAAGTTTAAACGGAATCTAACATCCCTGTTAAGAAATATAAGTGAAGAAGATTGTTTGGCTGGTGCACTGACAAAATGTGTGTCTACTTGACATTGTACCATTTAAAAAGTTTTGAGTCAGTTTAGGTGGTGTTAGTTATTGGTAGGGCTGGAACTTTTCGGTTTTAACCGATTGTAACAGGACGATGTTACCTATGTGGGTCATCATAAACCTGGATTCGGCAATATATTTGTAATAATGTCAATCATTCACTACCTGTTCTACATAAAGAATACATCTTTCAGAAGGCGGGCAGTGTGCAAAGACATTGCAACTGACCAATAGGCAATTCTTGTGGAACTACGTTTGACTGACTTGTGACAGGTAGGCTGAAAAAAAAAAAAACACTCGTAGCTGAAACAAAACAACAACTCTGTAGTGTTGTACTATTATTTTTGTTATTGTTTAGTACCAATAAATTCAGGACCAGTAATTATTTTTAAGTTAGGTTAACATTTATATTTAAAAAATAATAATAATTTGTGTAAAATAAAATGATTAAACAACATCAGTATTAAGACCTACGATTAGTAAAATAACAATTATAATAAATAAAACAATCTTACCGGCACTATTAAAAGGCTAATAAGTCAATTGGTAAACTCTCCTGTTAACTTTAAGCTTGCTTTGCAGTAGTGTATTAATTTGCCTTCTAATTGTGTGTATAATTTATGTTATTTAAAGGTCTGTATTCAATAAGCTTTATTGATAAATCAGGCAGTGAGTTGAGAAGTTGGAAACAATGTGTAACGTGTGAGTTGCAGTAATAACACTAAGATTGTAGTATGTCTGCTCTGCATCCAGCTGAATTATTGATAGAAGAGTTATTCCTTCACCACATCCGAACCCCAGCATTACAGTGTGATAGATCCGCAGGCAGCATGGGGCGTAAAATGAAATACTTCTCACAATTCTCGGATTCAAAATGCATGCAGAGTGCTAAATTGCCTGTCCTAATGTGAACATGCTCACTTCAACACAGTACGTTAACGTTTCTATATATGTATTAGTGAAACCTACATACAATGTATTATAGAAATGGAATACTGATGTGTTTGAGTGTTTATGTGTAATAACTGGAAATAACCGATTTTGCCAAATAATAATAAAAAACGAAAAAACACCCCACAAAAAATGAAACCTGAAAAATTCAAGCCCTAATTATTGACAATAAATCACCTTATATTTTCCAGCCATTGGTGTATTGCTCTCCTTTAGGATTTGACATACTTCTCACTAACCTTTCTGTATTCTTGTCTGTATCAGTTCAACTACAGTTACAGTATATTTTGATCATTAGAAAAAGGGTGACAAATTAAGGTGATTTCCCATGTGGATATCCAAGCAATTTTCAGATGTAGATTTGAATTCAACATTTACAGAGTCTCTTTCCACAGTGGCAATGTTGTTCATGTGTTCTCATCATGTCATTTGGAATGTCTTTTAAAGAAACAAAGAACAACAACACTTTAGTTCCGAAGTACCATCCGAATTTCTGGGTGGACGGCAGGTGGAGGTGCTGCTTTCAAACAGATAAACTGGCTGCAGGATGCCTTGAATACGACCCCAATCAGAACGGTGTGTTACCAGATATAATTACCATAGCTTATACAATTCAACGTGATTGTTCCTTCTATACCAACTCTGCTTTTAGGAATAAAATACTGGCTGCTGTTCTTGACACTGATCTTCACTGTTAAAAGAACAAGCGTCCTGCCTGAATAAGAAATCTGACTTTGAAATAAAGCATTATTTAAATATGTCAATACATCTCCCACCATACTGAGCTGTCAGTATGATACATTTGACAACCATGACATATCAACTGTATGTACAGAATAATCCAGAAATGGCAATAGTTTAATGAAAATTGTAAGTGGTATTTAAGACCTGGGAGTAATTAGGTAGTCAAATGCGGTGTTAGTCATAGATGTGTATTAAAATGAGTGATTTACAATAACTTCTTCAAAAATGAAATTGTGACATTTACAGGTAGACAAATGTACGTTCACACGGACAACCCCCATATATCCACAGACTCTAAATGACGAAAGCACAACTGCCTGCACTATGTCCATATAACTCTTACTTGTGAATTGGGCCCATAAACAGCAGCCCATTTTGTGCACCACGCTGTAGACAAGTGTGAAGAAATGAGACCTGATAACTTCTATCAGGTTTAAATTATTTAAACTCTAAAGAGATTATATTAAATTTTAAAAATCTATGTTTACCAGATTAAACCATAAGATCTTTTGGTGTAAGGGGTTTACCATTTAAACATACACATTTTCAATGTAAAAGTAGATTTTATTTAGGGTTGTGTTTAAAATGGGCCATTTCCAGTTTTTAGTAAAATACAATGCTGTTTAGGATCTTTATCGTTGCAATGTTTCTACCTTTATAGCTTTAATTTATATGGGTGTTTTGCTTACCCCCTTATTAACATAACCACCTATAACAGAATTACAGTGAAGTCCACAATACAACTGGAAAGGCACAGATATTTAAATGCCACCATTTTACATCATTAAAAACTATTTTTGTTGTCCAACAGCCTCCAAAAAGCCACTCCCTCCCACTCCAAAAGACACCAGGGTGAGTACCGTTTTTAACTCACATGATCTGTGACGTGTGGTGGGGTGTATTTTGTTCTAACATTACATTACCTGGTAGTCGTTTGAGTGACTCAGTGGTACTGCAGTTTGTAGTTTCAGGGACTCAGGTATTGCTGTTAAGCAAAGTGTATTCCATGCCTGGGATGACATCTGCACACAGGATAATTTATACTGGGATGTTTGACAAATCTCTATGTATCATTTAATTGATTTCTTATGTGATTAATAATAAAACCTGCAATTGTAATAACAACCTGAATACCCATGGCAACCAACTCTTACAGTGTACTTTTAAAGTAATTGACCTGTTTATTCTTTTAAATATCCCAATTTTTATTATAATGATGTGTCACTTAAGATGTAGACTGTTTTTCTTCATGTATTTTGGTAACAGTTGCTTTCGCACATTAACTCGACTTTAACAGTTTAAACGGTATTACTTGATGTAGTCTACCATGTCAAGGTGTTTTAGTGTGTATCTTAATTGATCAATTGGAGAAGGTTAACCAGGTTGTTTATATAAAGAGGGACCTGTTGAATGAGGGGCTGGTTGCTTAAGTTGCAGTCTTTTATTTCTTTGTTTTTAAAAAGGTGTTTTTGTGACTGTTCTGGAATATTTTAAAATTAATTTAAAATGAAGAAACCTGCTTCTTTGTGTGTGTGTGTGTGTGTGTGTGTGTGTGTGTGTGTGTGTGTGTGTGTGTGTGTGTTTGTGTGTGTGTGTGTGTGTGTGTGTATGTGTACAGTATATACAATGTGTGTAATGATGATCATTCAGTTTTTACAACTCAATAATCTATCCTGGAGTAAACATGTACACAATAATAAAATACATGTCTGAAATACATGTTTTCTGCTTGTTTACTGTCATTTTGTATAGCATTTTCTGTTGCAGCCATTGCATCCTGGTTTCTTTTTAAAACTCCGAAGTTTAAAGCACCTGTGTGCTGGTTCTCAGAATGTGTACCCTCCTCGTGAATCTGGTACACCAGAGTGGAACCATTAAACCCTCCCCCATGCAACACTCTTCCCCTAGTGGTTGTAAATGATACCACAAAGAACAAATTAGGTTAAATCCAATGGGGTCAGGGTGTTGCAGGGTGAGAAGTTGATAGTTACACTGAGTTTGTGATTACTGCAATGAAAATGATATAGAAGGTGAATCTAAACAAGAATACATTAAGTTAGAAAAATAAGATAACTTTGAAATGTCACTTTTTGGTTTAAGTTGCGTCTTAAATCACTTGCCATTTCTTATTTGATTTTGAAAGATATTACACCTCTTTTCTGATGAAATGTGACCTTGCTTGAGGTGCTTGCTTGGCAGCACTAGACTTGACTGACATTGTTTTCTGTTTTACAGAGGCTGTTTTCCGATCCGGGAGAGCTGGTGGTAGTTGCTCTTCATGATTTCATCCCCCAGAGTGCCCAGGACCTGATGTTGTACAAACACGAAGAGTACATTATTACAGACCAGTCCGACCCAAACTGGTGGACTGCTCAAGATAAAAACGGGTAATTTTAAATTTCACGCGATTACCGGATAGAGAAGAATCCTGTTTTATAACCTATACAAATTTACCAGATTTAGGTAAAATAACAGTCTGGTATAATAAAGTTTCAATTTCACAATATAAATGACAGCAACAAGTTGTGTCAGGGTGCAGCAGTTAAAGGTCCACTTCCTGTCATTTTTTTAATTCCCTATCAATTCTCTAGAGCTGTTGTATAGACACCCAACTATATCTGATATCCTCAATAACTTATTCTAAATAATGTTACCAAGTTTCATGACAACTGAATAAGCGGTTCTCCAAATACTGTATTGTGATTGTGCATGTTTTCATGTAATATTAAGCAAAGTGAGGTGAGTCTGAAATTGTGGGTAATCCAGTTTTTCCAGGGCACCATGCTGTAAATGCTGTGATTATTATTATTATTATTATTATTATTATTATTATTATTATTATTATTATTATTATTATTATTTGTTTATTTAGCAGATGCCTTTATCCAAGGTGACTTACAGAGACTAGGGTGTGTGAACTATGCATCAGCTGCAGAGTCACTTACAATTACATCTCACCCGAAAGACGGAGCACAAGGAGGTTAAGTGACTTGCTCAGGGTCACACAATGAGTCAGTGGCTGAGGTGGGATTTGAACCGGGACCTCCTGAGTTATCTTAAGCCCTTTCTAATGCTAGTGATTATTCGGATTGCAGAATGAGCTGTAAGGGTAGCGAATGGCTGTGGGATTTCACTGCAGCTTTAAATACCTGTTTATTTCTGATGTGGAGGATGAAGCTTATCGGATTAGCACCTATTTAATCAATTGGCAGATACGAGTATATTGAAATTAGATAGTTTCTGTTTATTTTTTTTCTTTTTGCCAGATTTACACAGGATTGCTTTCCAGACATTATGGTAGTGTTTTGATTAAGTGTTTTTTTTTTGTCAAAGTCATAGTCAAAGTTTAAACTGCGTGGTATGGTGGTGGTGAAGGAGTAGGTGGAGAATTGCTATTTTTATCTGGTGGGAGGTCTGGTGTTGAATTGATAGTGGGGGATGTGGGGAAATTTGTGCCTGACATTTAGGCATTCCTTCAACTGGAAACAAAAAAAATAATAAAAAATCCCCAATTGTGTTGGAGAAATAAATGATCTTACCATTAATCGTATATCTGGTTTTTCTGTTCTGAAGCTTTCTAAACTTTCAGAAATTTCAGCAGATCATGATTTGTTTAAATAAGATATTTTTTTTTTACAGCAGTTCATTTTGAACTAACTAAACAATTTATTTTTTCAACAGAGACACAGGGTATATCCCAAGCAGCTACGTTATTGAGAAGTCACCTGACAATTTAGAGGCACACGAGTAAGTTCAATGTCATTTGATTTGTAGACGGCTGTTTGTAGCCATGAAGCCTGCCACCTTCCAAGAAAACACTGCATACCCTCAAACGTTCCAACCCAAAGGAAATAATTGTCTTTTTGTAGTATGAAAAATACATTTAATAAGCAAGACATCTACTGTAATGGTGCCCCAAACTGTTTACATACTACCACAACTGGATGGGGCTTTTGTTTTTGACTACACTAAATAGCTTGGCACCATTTCAGAAACCAATTTATTGGGGTTAAAATGACCAACCAAATCATACTGTCGTAGTAAACAGATTGGGGTAACACTGCTTCTATGAGTCCTCTGGTTAATTAAAATCCTTTGCATACATTTGAAAAGGGGACTGTTGTCTCTTCAGTGATATCACGTGTGTCTACAGTGCAATAGTTGTGAGCGAGGTAAAACACATGTTTGGTTTCAGTAGGACTTGTGTCATATTTTCCATATGTGGCTCCACCATGACCCTGTCAAAATGTGGTTTCCAACGATATACCATAGGTCCAAATGGCGGTTCAGAAAAGAGAAACAGACCTTCTGTGAAACTGCTCATTCAAAATGGTCATAGCATCACTATACCTATGGAGCACCTAGACTTATTCCAGGCTTGATCTAAACCAACATGACACACATATATAATATGCAGGTACTAGGGATTGCGAGAAAAAGATTGAGACCAAGTTGGTTGTGCACCAACACTCCATCATGATATGCCACTCAATGCAGTCTGATATATACCACTCAATGCAGTCTAATATATACCACTCAATGCAGTCCGATATATACCACTCAATGCAGTCCGATATATACCACTCAATGCAGTCTGATATATACCACTCAATGCAGTCTGATATATACCACTAAATGCAGTCTGATATATACCACTCAAAGGTTATATTAATCGCCATTACAGTATAATGTGATACAGTATGTCTGGCTCAGGGAAGAAAAATCAACTGCAAGATTAAGAAAACCTAAAAGATAAAGGATAATATTGGCCTTGCTACTGGTACTGAGTAATGTAAAATTCTTAAAAAAGAAAACAGAACAAGCAATTTTATCTTGATGAGAATTATATACGTTTTCAAACCAAATGCTCTGACCATTTCCTTTCCTTATCTTTTAATGTTTTTGCTGTATGCTGTATTGCGTACCATGTAACTATCTTGATTTCTAACCTGATTATTTCGAGCAATGCTTGTTCCCAAACGAGGGTCCAGGAACCTGTGACACCTGACAAAGCAGTGATTTCTGTTCATAGATTTACTAATTAACAGACTGACAAAAGGCTTTTCCTATTAAGAAAATGTTTCTTTTGAGGCTGTTCCTATGAAAAGAAAAAAGAAAATCTAAAATATTAAAACAAGAGATCTTACCTAGTGCCAAAAAATAATGTTCTGAGCTTTGGAGCAAGGTAAGAAAATAGTCCTTGATTCAATATTATTTAAGAACATTATTATTCCTTATTATAGGAAAAACAGTCTTGAAAGACATTTTTATGATTGTGAAAAGAATGTTTGCCAGTGTATCTGTCACGGAAGTAAAGGGGGCAACAATTAAAGTTGAAAACCCCAAGAGCTCATTTCTAGAACTACCTTACTTTAGAAATGTAGCTCTTAGGAGTTTTTATAGAAGAACAACTAACTAGTATGTTAGCTAAATAATGATCTAAGCAAAAATGGAGACTTACAGTAAACACACGTATAGTAAAAGTCAATCTGATAAACATATAAACTGATGAAGGCATTTGATAAAAAGTTTGTCTGTTCCACTTTCACCTCACTGAGTTTCTTAACTGCGCAATTTACAGTGATGCCTGGTTTCACAGACCCTGATTAGCACTAATCTTGGACTATTCAATGTTACTTTTGGTAAGGTAGTCTGAGATGAATACTAATTGGGGTGTGTGAAACCAACTGTTAGTGTTAGATGTTACGGATATAGTGTATGCTGTCAGAAACTAATAAATGTTTTTTTTTATTATTATTATTTTCTCATTCAGGTGGTACAACAAAAACATTACCAGAGCAAAAGCTGAACAACTGTTATTTAAGGAGGTATTGAAACTGAGTTAATACGTTTTAGATTTGTTTTGTTTGTTTTTAAATGAAAAGTAACTTTCTGCCACTCCCCTTCCTCAATTGTGTAGATGTTATTATGACATGTTTTTGAAAGATAATAAAAAAAAGACTCCCAACAGGTAGACGCGCACACACACACACACACACACACACACACACACACACACACACACACACACACACATGCAAACAAAACCAGGACAGGCAGCATGCTGCAGACGTGAAACCACACTTGCAAAATGTGAGGCTGCAAGATGCTAAGCTTCTAGATTTCAAGCACGAAAGCCACAGCTATGGTTGGGGATTTCCTGTCTTGGGTATGTTGCCTGTTTTAAAATGTATTGTATGTGAGTTTATCAATAGTAAGATAATTTTAAATGTATCCAGGTCCTATGGTAAGCTTTGCAATTATTATTATTATTATTTGTTTATTTAGCAGACGCCTTTATCCAAGGTGACTTACAGAGACTAGGGTGTGTGAACTATGCATCAGCTGCAGAGTCACTTACAATTACATCTCACCCAAAAGACGGGGCACAGGGAGGTTAAGTGACTTGCTCAGGGTCACACAATGAGTCAGTGGCTGAGATGGGATTTGAATCAGGGACCTTCTGGTTACAAGCCCTTTTCTTTAACCATTGGACCACACAGCACAATAGGTGCTGAAGATACACATGAATAAAGTATAGAGTACATTTTAATTACATTTTCTATATTTGAATGATGCTTGATACAGCAGTAACTATTTTTTTTTCCAGAAGTCTGAGTTCAGTAACTGTTCTTTAGTTTTGGTTGCTTGCCATAGCAATATGAAAGATCTGCCAAAGTGTATTGAAGACCCCGTGCTCAACAAGAAGTGACCAGCTATTTTGAATCTAGTTGTTTGTTGTTGTTGTTGTTGCTGGCAATAACATAACTGAGCAATAGATGGCGCTGGAGCTTGCTATTAATATAAAGACTCTGGCTGCTCTATGGTCAATGTGTCTATGGTAATGAGAACTGAAGAGCAGCTCCTGAGCTCATTGTCAAAATGCTTGAACACATCTCTAACACCAGAATGATGGCAAACATAAAACAATTAAAGGGAAAATAAAAAAGATGTATTTTGAAGCTATTTATTCCTTAGATGTATCCTAAATCTGCAGTGCCCCACTTTTTAAGTTCATAGACATCCTTGGTATCTGTTTAGTGCATTCTTTTCTTGTCCTTTGTGCAGTTTTCATTATATTAAAGCAGATGTTTGGTGGTAAATATTTACAGTACATTCTTTGAAGAAACAGCAATTGACCCTCTCTACTATATATAAATGTGCTTTATTATTCTGTAGGACAAAGAAGGTGCTTTCATGGTGAGGGATTCCCGGCACGCTGGGCTGTACACAGTGTCTGTGTTCACTAAAGCACACGGGTAGGTTTTTAAAGGAACAGCAAGAGCATCTCATGTACACATTATGTAACAATATGGATTCTTTATTCAGTCGTCAAGGGCTGTCTTCCTTTGTCATACTGGTTGTGGTGCCTCCTGTCTACATTTTCTCATTTCCATTACTTTGTTTTAGTTCTAATGGCGAAAACAACCCCAGAGTGAAGCATTACCAGATCAGAGTGACCACGTGTGGGGAAACAAAGTTTTACTTGGCAGAAAAATATACCTTCAGCTCCATCCCAGAACTGATACATTACCACCAGCACAATGCAGCAGGTGAGCACCAATGACCTGGCTTACTGAACGTGCATTTATAGAGGGGAAATGGAGATGTTTCTCAACTTCATTTTAAATCACGTATGAGGATTCAAGCACCATTAACGATTTGTCAAAATACCAGTCCTTCTTGTGTATGTTATGCCGTGTATAGAACATATGACAGAATTGTAAAGTTAAAACAACATTTGTTTGTTTTTTGTTTTGCACAAGACGGCATCTCTTAAACCGAAACAAGACTGCCACAAATATACAGGATGCATTAACTTATAATATATATCAGACCCTTCCTTCAATGTGATACAGCCATCTGAATTGTCTTTGTATCAGATAGTTTGGCTTGTATCAGGTGAAAGTGATGTACAGTGTTTGAGCGAGGTAGCCACTAACTCAACCCCTTTCAGTGTGTCTGCTAGAAAGATGGATAGGAGAATACCAACCTAATTCTCTGAGGCTTAGTAGGCAGTAAAGAGAGAGATTTTGCAGCCCTCATTTTCAAAAGTGGCAAGTTTATTCAAATAACTGATCTGGACCAAGTCGAATAAATCTGAAAGTTAATATTTTACTTTCGAAGGTGAATGTCTTTGTTTTAAAGAGGATAATAATTAATGAACATACATGTACATCATGATTCAAACACTGTTTATTTGTACAGGACTCATAACAAGGCTAAGGCATGTGGTGTCGTCGGGGAGGGAGAAGGCCCCAATGACGGCTGGCTTTAGCTATGGTAAGCATATTTTTTTCATAAAAAATCCAAAGGCCTCACACGTCAATATCATTTTTTTTTTTTTAAACTTATTTTTATGTTGTTTTTCTTTATTATCCAGGAATGGAAACAAGACTCCTATTGTATAGCAGTTTGACCCATTCCAGATTTTAATATGTGCTCGATTAGCCCCCAATGTAAAGGTAACAAGTTCAGGTGATTCTTATTAAACTCATAGTAAAACCAGGAATGGATCAAACTGCTATGAAGTGGGAGTCTTATTTCCGTCCCTGTTATCTATTTTAGTATAAAACTGAGCGTGGGTATGAAATATTGAGGCTTTAAAGAGCTACTTGGTATCGGTATGACATCACACTTAACGATTGTATTTTTCTTAAGATGTGCTTTCTATATAATTTTCTATTTCAATCATCACATCCTGGTAACCTAGTAAAACAGTTTAAAACATGCCAGTTTAAAACAGCAGTAATTAAATTAGACATACAATTGTGACATTGCTTGTCATCTTTCATTGCTTAGTGCTTCAATGCTAAGTGCTTAGTGCTACTGAGACCTAAATGAACCAGTGGCTGCTTATTCAAGGGGCCTCATTTACAAAAGGGCACTAAACATGGTGTACCATAATTGCAGTTAGTGTGCACATTCATGATTTACGTATTTACTATTGCAATTTTATCTATTATGGCGCAAAACAGTGGGCATATTATGTCGCACACTGATTTTATTGTGCCACACTATGATAATCAGAATGAATATGTGATTTGTATGGTAATATATTTAAATGACAGCACCTGCACTGAATAATGAGATGAGCTTTATTCACACTGTATTTAATAAAGGGTGATAAACATAGCGATAATTAGTTTGTTTGGAAAGCAGGCTTTAGCGCACTATTTAAACCTGTTTTTCTGGGCTGAAACCTATCTGGCATCATGGAGACATTACTTTCATTCAAGTTTTTTATATAGAGCAGTGAAAATGATCTGTAAATAACAGGTTATATTAACCATGAATAAACGTGAATGAAAGTTATATTTTCTTAGATTTTATTTTATAGTTCATTACCTTGGTACAAATAATAGAGTGGTTAAATAAAACACTGGACCAAATAGGGTATTCTAATATAAAACAACCTCGCCACTGGAATTTCTAACTCCTCAGCGTGCAGTTTTAGTTTGAGTTGCCTCTGCCTGTCTCCTGCGGAGGCCTGTGTCTGTTGATCGCTCATTTTCGGTCAATGTAAGCCACCTCTACCTTTACAATAAGTCACTGACCAAAAGATGCACCATGACTGCTGGGGCCGGTGGTCACGGGTAATCTTGGGCTTAATGTGCACGTTACAGCTCCATTTAGTGTCCTTTCGTAAATGAGGACCAAGGTGTCTCTGTCAGTCACTTGTACTGATAAGATACTGGCGGGTAAGAACAGGTCTATTTTTAAACACAGGTACCATGATAACTTTAACAATATAATAATAATAATAATAAGTTATGTTCACATCATACTCCTAAAATATCACTTTAGAATTAAGCACCAGAATGCAGCAACAATTTTCATCTTTAGTGTTGTCTTTGAAATACTAGAACAAAAATATTGACATATTCCAAATCGAAGTATAAAATACAGACAAAGAACCAAAACATCTTTGGCAAAAGAAAAGGGGTCCAATGATTAATATTGCAAGTGCTGAAGTTCAGAGTAACACTGCTCTCTAAATCATGCAATCAACAATATGAATAAATAACATGTTGTATTATGCCATAAATGTTGCTCTTTAGGAACTAATATGAAAGCATCTGTTTTGATGGTAACGATCTTTCTGTGGATAATTTGATGGAGTAACATGGTCATGTAAACTGCCAGAACAATTTAAACACCTTGCACATTTTTGGCCAGGCTTGTATATAGCAGAGTTATCCCTTGAACCCATGTCAGTGAAGCAGTGTTGCAAAGTCTACAAAATAACCCAACCCTGTCAATCAGGTTCCCAACCTGTTTGGCTAAAAGCCATATTGAATATAAATAAATAAATAAATAAATAAATAAACAAACACTACTAACCTAAACAAGGTTACCTTACTATAGCTAAGAAATCGAAATACACTGTGACACAGCTTCAGTAGTTTATTCATTACACATATTGCATATTTAAAGACAGTGTTTATGTATTTTAACTATAATTGACTTGTATAAATCTGAAAATTTGTCTTTGCTGTCTTTTCAAAGCCTAATAGCTTAAAATCCAAAGCACCGTATTGAGGAGCTCAGTGAATCATGTTGGCTAGGCTGCTGTAAAGCTTTGTGATCTTTCTTTGGAAATCTCTTTATTTATCGAAGTTCTTCCAAGAAGTATTAAGCTGTTTGATCTGACTGCAGTTGTACAGCTGTCTCTAGATGGGTCTTTGTGAGCTGTGACATAGCTGAGCTGCAAGCAGAGGGCTCTGCATAGTTGTGCAAGCACAGTGGTTTCTGCAGGGTGGGAATTAAAAACCATAAAGTCAGCCTATGGTTTCATAACATGTATTAGGTGACTTTAAAAATGTTTTACTCAAAAGGGAAATTCACAACTTTTTTTTTTTTTTCTGTACCTGTTCATGGGTCGTAGTCACACAGCTTCAACTTGTGTCTGATGGTTTATGGCAAATCTATTTTGAAATACTTCATAAACCAAATATGTTTTTCAGGACTGGGCAAAATAGTCAAGGAAACTATTTACATAGAAATCATATTAAGTTACAAATACAAAATAGGTGGGCAGTAATGCATTTTAAATAGAAAATAATAAATATTATTTAGCAAATAATATATTTTTAAACAGCTAATAGCGTCTGCTGGTTTTGATCTATACACAAATTGTAAGGCTTTTGAATTATATATATATATATATATATATATATATATATATATAACTAAGGCTTTTGAATTATATATATATATATATAGAGAGAGAGAGAGAGAGAGAGAGAGAGAGAGAGAGAGAGAGAGAGAGAGAGATAGATAGATAGAATTAAAAAGCCTTAGTTCTAGCTTATTAATAATACTCATAAGCAGTACAATTTGTATTTCTAAGCAAGTAGGAATATGTTTTATTATGAAAGTTATTTTAGCGCTGCTTGTGTGTTTATTGCCAGGCGTGTGGGAGATCGATCCCTCTGAATTGAGTTTCATACAGGAGGTGGGAAGCGGCCAGTTTGGATTGGTTCACTTAGGCTACTGGCGCAACGTCAATCACAAAGTGGCCATCAAGATGATACGGGAAGGAGCCATGTCAGAAGAGGATTTTAAAGAGGAAGCCCAAGTTATGACGTGAGTGCTTTTCTTAAGGCTTTTATTATCCAGCTGTGATACTAGGTATGTTCATTAGAGGGCAGTATTGCTATCCGTTTTCACTATAGCTGTTGTCTCTGAGGTTATGAAATACATTTTTATTGGATTCAGTACCATGTTCCCTGCTTATCATCGTGCAGTTTTTATCTCTAATGAATTCTAAAACAGTCCCAAACTCTGGGCCAGGGCCAGAAGCTGGACTGCAGCAGCAACGTGGTCTCAACAAAAAGCTAAGTCTAGAAATGAGATGACGGATGCAGGTAAATAACTAGGAACCAGTAAAAGCTACTGTGAAACGGGTGGCAATACAGAAAAGAGCAGTATGTTTTGATAGAAGAATGTTATCTTCGAATGAACACCCTGGTGTGCCAAGTGGACATCAAATGACGTACCTCAGGTAACAGGAATGCTTGGTCCTGAAATAAGCTCAATTATAATTGACACCATAATTAGAAGAGATAATAAAACTTGATGAAGCTGAAGCTTGGAAAGCGGATTTCTTGATTTTTAATAATGTTTGTCAATAATTATATTGCAATGTACTGGTAATATGCACACTCATGTTTTGAGTTATATGTGAAGGCTTTTCTGCAGTCTTTGCTGTTTTGTTGTTTTTTTTCGCTTCTTGCTTTTGAATAGTAGTGTTCTTAATTCTTTCATAATTGTAGATTATTACCTGTCTAATATTCAGTTAGGGAAGTGGTTGTTGAATACAGCACTATGAGATTGTCATATGAATTAGAGTAAAGGCTTTCGTTTGAAGCGAGTCCAAAGGCATATAAAACAATATATACAATATAAAACTAGCAAGAAACTACTCTGAGCAATAGCTTATCTGCTTCTTCCTTTAGCTAAGCTATTCCTTACTACATCTATACTGCCTTTTTGTGCATTTCTCAAAATAGGCTACCGGTGTGAACAAATTGGGTCTAGAATCAGTTGATTTTTGAATATCTGGTAAAGACTTTGTTTGACTCTCTTTCTCTGAACAGTAAGCTGTCTCACCCCAAGCTGGTCCAGCTGTATGGAGTGTGCACCGAGCAAACCCCCATGTGCCTGGTTTTTGAGTTCATGGAGTTTGGCTGCCTGTCTGACTTCCTGCGCAGCCAGCGAGGCAGCTTCTCCAGGGAGACTCTGCTGGGCATGTGCTTGGATGTGTGCGAGGGGATGGTCTACCTGGAGAGTGCCAACTTCATTCACAGAGATCTGGTGATTCGAGATGCCTATGACTTTGTACACTTAATATGTCTTGTGTAGGGTGTCTCTTATTGTATTATGCAGTTTCTGGAATGACGTCTCATATGACAAGGCTTATTATAAATCACAAACACTAGATTGTACCTAAAGAGCTGTTTTTTTAACAGTAGAAAGGTGTACACAGGATAAGATGTAATGGAATTTTGACAAATGCTTAATGTTGATGACTTCTCATAAGTGATTTATAATGGAATGTATACCAGTTCCCAACAGATGGCAAATCTAACAGTCTGAAAGAATGGGCACATATCGCTCTGCACCAATTTAAACTCTTGTCAGAGGAACATAAGGGTTACCAAGTTTGCCTGTGCTTCTGTATGCCTGTATTGCCATTGAATATCACCTGGTAAAGTTTCTTCACTGGTTAGTTAATCAATATGTATTGACTGACTTGCAGGCTGCAAGAAATTGTTTGGTAGGAGAGAATCAAACAGTGAAGGTGTCAGACTTTGGGATGACTAGGTAAGTGATTTTAAACGTTACCTTTTATTAAAAAAAATGATTGTAAATGTCTAGACTGTGTATTGATTGTTTCTGTTATTATTGTGTTGCATGCTGCACAAAACTGCTAATATTATTATTATTTTTTTTTTCAAAAAGGGTCACATTGTATTTGTTATGTTTTCTTAAAGGAGTAAACAAATTCTTACTTCATGAGCATATTGACTTTCTTGCAAGTCACACAGACTGTATTTTCTCTTGGACTCTGAAGTCCATGTAACCTGCCACCACACTGCAGATTCACTCCCTGTGCATCGGATATTTGGACCCCACCTAAAGCTTGAAACCTCTTTTTTATGCACATAGGACCGAGCTAACTTAGGGGCCACATGTGCGCCCCTCAAACACCCTTGAGGGTTGCATGCACCATACAGCTTGGTTATAAAGTTTAATTCTTGGAGTTACAGTATATTTGCTTTTGTAATAACCAATATCAATGGCCAAATATGTTTACGCACCTCAATACTGTAATTAGCAGTTGTTCTGACCTGATATGCCCACTTGTTGTTTAAAACAAACGTTGCTTCCATGCATTATCTAAATAAGCTTCCCTCTAGGGTGGGCTTACATTTATGGGGGGTGCTGAAGTGGTTCACCCCTGACAGGGCTTTATGTGGTGTCAGGAGGGAGCCTAATACCTGTTGCACTGGGAGTGAATCTGCAGTGATGTGGCAGGATAAATGGGCATTGCCCAATTCAAAGTCTGAAAAAACTAAACCATCTACAGAAAAAAAATAAGCAGAAACAAATGGTTATGCCAATCAAGTCTTGAAGTCTTGCTAATTACACCAACTCATTAACATGAAACTGGTAAATACACAAAAACAAACACATGCGTTCTGCCTTTGTAAGGTTCGTCCTGGACGATCAATACACCAGCTCCCTTGGGTCGAAGTTCCCAGTGAAGTGGTCTGCGCCTGAGGTCATCCATTACTCCAAATTCAGCAGCAAGTCTGACGTCTGGTCCTTTGGTATGGAATGGTTTCTAGTGCATTTAAAATAATGAAGCAAGCTGGTATCATACTTATATGTGGGGTGCACTATCACGATGCTTACATCCTATGTATTGGAACCTACCTTCTATTCAGCCTTCTGAACTAACTGGAGGGTCTTTTCTGTCGTGTTCGAGTAGCTTGATGGACCACGAGACCCTGAGAGTCTTGTCAGTAAACAGGACTACTAAAATAGAAATGCCATGTGAAAAAAAAGCACACGCAATTGGAATAAATAATAATACTAGACAGTGAGGAAAGCAGTAGGGGTGAAGTATAGAATCACATTATTAAACCATCTCTCTCTTGCTTTACTGTGGAATGTTTTTCTTGGTCCAGTTTTTCAGCTATTTTCAAATATGTAGTTCAACCCTCCCCTAGCTTACTGCTCACCTTCACTTGTGGGTCAGGTTATGTTTTACAGCCGCCAGGGTAAGATTGAGCCATTTGTAAAAAGATGTTTGGGAAAATGATGCTATACCTTCTGTCTGGATGAATAGATGTCTTCATTGCAAAGTTGTAGCTGTATTGTTTACTTCATTGTGTCTCTTACTAGCCAGGCACCCGACGAATCCTATGCTTAGGTTACTGGGAATCAGGTCTTGGTGGAAGGGTGTTGATGGATTTCTATGGAAATTTCTAGTGAAAGTTGAGAGTGACATTGCATTTTTTTCAGGCGTTCTCATGTGGGAAGTGTACAATGAGGGTAAAATGCCTTATGAGAACCAAACAAATGGAGAAGTGGTGGAGGCCCTCTCATCAGGGCTCAGGCTGCTGAAACCCAAACTGGCATCCAATTTAATTTACCAGCTGATGGAGTGGAGCTGGAAAGAGGTCAGTGCTAAAGGAACGCGAAAGTGGGACAAACTTGGATTTCAAATCCTGTATATACAGGACTGCCATAGTGGCTCTGGGTATAGCCACACGTTCTGTGGCTTATATAACCGAAGCACAGCGCTGCAATTGGGTACTGGCAAAAAAAACAAGCCATTGGGAACATAATCATGCAATAAAATCTAATTTCACTAGGGGGTGCTGTTGAATCCCATATTAATGTACATGGTCAATTAAGGACTTTTAACCTCACAGAGCTGAACTTAATACAGTGGTGCACATTTGGTACCTCATAGCACCAGTAGTAAAAAAAAGTAATTCCTTAGCAACCATAGATGATAGTTTCTCATTGGGTCTAGACTACCCACATGACCCACCCAACCCTGAGCCAAGCAACTTTATGCCAGTCTTGTATATGTTAACACCAAATGTGTGTCTGTGAAAATCAGGCAAAACTGTTCTTGTGTGATCCTCATACAGCAGAGCAGAATTGAAACTGATATGGTCTTTTCCAGGGTAAGAAAAAAGCAATACAATTTACTATTAAAATATTGCTAAACACAACCAAAAAAAGTCAAGCAGGTTTGATCAAATGTATACAGTCATTCATCCAGAAGTATAAAGCACTCAATGGTAGGATATGAAAGGACAGTAGTACAGCTCTGACAAACATTTGGGTTGAAGTCTTTATCAGGTTTTTTGACAGTTGGTGCCAGGTTTACAAAGGTCTTTACAGCAAAATGCAATTTGCACATTTTCTTATGAAAGTAAAATAAGAACATAAAAAGAACATAAGAAAGTTTACAAACGAGATCGGCCCATCTTGCTTGTTTGGTTGTTAGTAGCTTATTGATCCCAGAACCTCATCAAGCAGCTTCTTGAAGGATCCCAGGGTGTCAGCTTCAACAACATTACTGGAGAGTTGGTTCCAGACTCCCACAATTCTCTGTGAAAAAAAGTGCTTCCTATTTTCTGTTCTGAATGCCCCTTTATCTAATCTCCATTTGTGACCCTTGGTCCTTGTTTCTTTTTTCAGGTCAAAAAAGCCCCTTGGGTCGACATTGTCAATACATTTTAGAATTTTTAATGCTTGAATCAGATCGCCACATAGTCTTCTTTGTTCAAGACTGAATAGATTCATGCCTTTTAAAGGCAGCAATATCCTTTTTGTAGCGTGGTGACCAGAACTGAACATAGTATTCTAGATGAGGTCTTACTAATGCATTGTAAAGTTTTAACATTACTTCCCCTGATTTAAATTCAACACTTCTCACTATATAGCCGAGCATTTTGTTGGCCTTTTTTTATAGCTTCCACACATTGTCTAGATGAAGACATTTCTGAGTCAATGTAAATGCCAAGGTCTTTTTCATAGATTCCTTCTTCAATTTCAGTACATCCATTATGGTATTTATAATGCACAAATAAAACTGGTTATGTATCTAATAGTAACAAACAATCTGGAAGGTTGATAAAAGCATTTGTAGCATCAACAGTTTTATTTTCCATTCATAAACAAAATGGTGTAAATTGCAGTTTGGCTGGATAAATCTGACCCTTATTGTCAAACCAGCATGTTTTTGGAGAATGCAAATGGCTTTGAGACTAGATTTGAAAATGTTGACAGATTCTGAATCTTCAAGCAGGGTATTCCTCAGTTTAGGTGGATTGGATGCTACAGGTCTCATCTCCACGACAACCCAGCTCAGGGTTCTTTGCTTTGCATAACAGTTGGGGCATGTCCATTTACAGCTTTATAGGCAAACAATAAAAGCACACTCTGAATTGCACTGGCAATCAAGCTTGGGAGTGGTGACAGTGGTAATTTCCTTTTGTTCTCTATTTCTTAATGATAGTTTGGCCTTCATCGACAATTTTAATTAATTAGAACTCGCATGGGTACAGTTTACAGGACCACACAAAACCTTAAGGAGTGTTTTGTTGAGGACTGATTTTTAAAGTCCATTTTGATTAAAAAATGTTGACAGGGTTAAAAGTTAATTTTTCTAAGCACTGTCGTGCTTAAAAAAAATATCCTTTTAAATGGAGAGACAGAGAGAAATTAGACTTTAGTGATGCAAAGTTTAATTTAAGCGATTTTTCTGTTTCTTCTCCAGAGACCAGAAGATAGACCGTCCTTTACACTTCTCTTCCACGAGCTGGCAGAACTGGCTGAGCTTTGAAAAAGTGAAAGTCCTTTCTACAGTAGACGTCCGAAGCAGTGTGGCATTGTTGACACAATTCCTGTTTCCTGATTGAAAGTCACCTGTTCTGCTCACTTATCAACTCTCTCTGCATTTATTTCTGAACGGGTGCAAAAGAAAAAAATAATCAAGTGCAAAGTTTGCTGGGGATTCCACAGACAGCGTTGCATTGACTCTGGGTGCCCACAAGTTAGGGAGGCAAAATCAGCAGAGACTATTTCACCTCACTGAGCTACAGTGGCCCGTACTGGTGAGCTCAAAACAGACACCTGCAGGGCTGGCCTTTGTCATTCAGGGGCTGGTAGCTCACTGACATCCACTGTGGAGCTCCTGGGTGTAAAGAGACAATTCATTGGCTGGTGGGATTGGAAAACACCCACCAACCTTCAGTGCTCCTAAGCTTTTGTGGGGCTAGCTACAGTAAGGGAATATACTTGGACATTCTAAATTTGTATGTTTAAAACATGAATTCTGAAGATTTCTAATGCAGAACTAATAATATATTTCTGAACTTTTTTCATACCTGACTACTCCCTGGTAGATCATTAGACACGGACAGAAAGATAAAGACAGAAAGGTCACTAACTTTGTTTCTTTTTATACACATTGCAAATATATATATATATATATATATATATATATATATATATATATATATATATATATATATATATATATATATATATATAAACATCATGACAGTCTGTCAAAAGATTACATTATGAAAGCAAAAATGCAAAAAAAAAAAAAAAAGTCACTGATGCAGTATAATGCCAATATTCTGACAGCATGTCTGTGTCCTTGATTTCATTTTGCATTATTCATGTTGCTCAATACACCCCTGCCTAAGGTCTCGAAGCTGCAGGCAGTTCAATCTGTCAGACAGGCCCACTTTGTTCTGTAAAGCTCAGTAATTGCACCCTAGGCTCTGCCCCAGTTATATATCCATGCTCACTGCAGGGGGTACGTGCCATACTAGAGGTAGGCGTGGATTTTTTAATTTGTGGAGCTGCTGGGTGGTGCTTTAGGCATCTGATTTATTTATGACCCAGAATTCTTTCATGCAAAAAACACATGCAAAACATGTCATGCCAACTGCAAAATGAATGCAACGTTATGCATGATCCAAAAGAGAACAAGGAACAGGGGCTTTCAGCAGTGGCCCTAATACATAATTAACTTGTTTGCAGTGTATCTTTGTAATTAAAAAGAGATGAGCTTTATCATAACAAGACTAGTATAACAGCAAAAGAATTCATTTGTTCTGTTGTAATGAAAAAGAGTGAAAAAAGCAAGGCAAGGGTGTATTGTCAGGTTTGGAGCTTCATCGGCTAGTTTCACAGACCCTGATGAGATACTATATCTTAATTTAGATAAAGTAATCCAAGCACATTCTTTTTGCATCAGCCTGCATCTCTATTTTAAACTTAAAAAGAAAACAGTGAAGAGGTGCAAGTCGTTGCTTGCATTCATTTCTTACAATGAAACAAGTTAAACAAGTTTGAATGGTTCATAATTTGCATACAAGCTTGTAAAAACGCCTTGAATTTAGAAATGAGTTAGGCAAATGCCATTTATTTTAATACTTCATTTTGAGCACTTAATGTATAAACTGTTGAAATCTTGACTTCTAACTTGGGCATATTAATATTGCAAGTTTCCATCTGGCAATAGTTTCAGTTCTATAACTGATATGCAGTACTAGTACAATGCCTAGAAAAGGAAGTACAGCATGTTGTGTACAATGTCAGACCCTAAAATATACTTCTGTGGTTAAGGTCTTGCCTTGTTTTGTAGATAACCTGTTATTTATATATTATACGTGTATATACAATACAATATATTATCTTTTTGTTATATTATTAAAGTTTATTATATGGTATTTATGCAACATATGCATTTTGTTTGACAAATTAACTTGAATCAATCAAGGATGTTGTTTAAAAGATTGTGCAGTCCTATGCATTTACTGGCACGCTATTGCTTTCTGAATACCAAGTATAGGTTATGCATGCAATGACTTGGCTTACATTTAACAAGAGAGTTTTGTTTGGTGACCCTGATCTCTATGAAGTCTTATTCCAAAAAATGTTAATATTTTTATATGTGATGGGCCCAGAACAGTGGTGGTTTAGTAACACAAGGGTTCCATTTTGTGGCAAACTAGATGGCGCTGTCTCTTTCTTCTGTAAAATACTTTGGCTGATCTAGCCTACATTACAAATATTTATGGCAGACAGCAAGAACTGAAGAGCAGCCCTTGAATTTGGGTGAAAGCACCTTAACACAACCTTGGCCAAAAAAAAAAAAAAAAATATATAAAGAATAATCAGAAAAACCGCTATTTGAGTAATTGTAATAACCAATCAAAATGACTGAACAAACATCATAAAAAGGTAAGAGGACTGTTTAAAATAAATAAGTAAGATTACATTAAGTTACTTACTGAAGCCAGTATGAAAATTGATTCATTCACCCTTGTGCAATGCACTCCCCTGAGACTGCTGTGGATCCAACCACTCCCCTGTTTTGGGCCTGTATGTTACCAGCAATGAAAGTGCTTGTATGTTAAATTCTCTAATTTCATAAATAACTGTAAAACAAAATATTAACCATGTTTTCATATTTGCTTGTATGTAAGGACTATCTGTTTGAAAGTGTGTAGTATTTGTATTTTTTAAAATGACACTGCTGTATATTGTATTTTCTATATTAAAATTTCATGATGCTCTTGTTGCCCATGGTCATTATGATAGTTACAAAGAAACATGCACATTATTTCAAACTTATATTACAGTTTTAACACATGAAATGTAATTAAAAATCACAACTGCAGCTAGAAAGCCTTTCGTCCACAAAATGTTTTCATTTTGAATGATTCTGGTCTTATCAGATAGTTATTCTGGTCTTTTTCAGCCCAAGTAAGACCAATATAAATCTTGATGTCACCTGCTCCATGAAGCTCTGATGTAGCTCACAAATAAAGGCATATCATTGTTCCACCTGCTGTGTGTTCATTATAACTTTTTACAGGAAACATCTTGAAGGATGTGATACAAAAATATATTTGTCATATACAGGTAATAGGATGGCATGTTATGGCTTTTTTTGCACAATCAAAAGGCCATGTTTAAAAGGAAAAGAAAAACAAAGATTAAACTAATTTGATGTTGTTGATGCGAACGGGGTATACCGAGCAAACTGTGAGAGCCTGGCCCTGGTTTGTCCTCACATCACCTGTTCTAAGTGATAAATGACTGTAGCTTGGTCTACTGTATGCTACAATTAAACGTGTCTGCATATTAATTATGTTATATGTTTCTGCGTGTTACAATAATTTCCATATTTCAAAATAATATATTGTAACAGTTTTAAAATCGGCATTTATTTTTACATATACCAAACATTTTAAAATATAACAATGTTAATATCTGCCAGTTATCACCACGCCCATCTAGAAACATATTTAAGCGAATGTCTATTATAATAGTTACCGCTGTGTTTCTGTAATGAAACGCATGCAGTATTTCGTTACAGAGAGACCCATGCCCGTTACAATGAATAAGAATTTGGAATACCGACTTAGCGCAGATACATTGTTCCCAGTGGGTTGCAGTAAACAACATAAAATGTAAGGGGGGGAATGAGATTTTCATATACATTTTAAAATCAGTAGGCTACATTGTTATAAATGTGTCTATGGGTGACCATGCAATATTTTAAATATTAGTATTACAATATCTCGGCCATGTGGTAATCACTATGCAAAATGTGTATATACTTTAGGAGGTTTAGCAAATTAAACGGGGTTGTAAAAACGACATATTTTGATACAAACAAATCACGCGTTCACACGTGCATGTAGTGAATGAAGCCTGTACATCTGCCTTGCATTCGAGCAGCACCGCGGAGAAGTGCACTGTAACTTTAAGGAAATGCAGCCATTTTCTGCTCTTTGTGTTACAGGGATTAGTGTACAGCAGGCATTGTGGCTAGACTAGAGCATCACTTGGACAAGCCTAATTTAAAATACTAACCAGGGAACATAAGGAAGACCCTGCATTTCAACAGCATCCATATCGGGCATGCAAAAAGCAGGTAAGCAGATTTAGTCATCAATTGTTTTATATGATCGGGGAAGATGTACACAAAACTGCTGCTGCGGGGGCAGCGCTGTAGAATTATTGCATGTGCATGATGCTATCTATACCGGTGTTCATATTATTTAGCATTATAGCACAAATGAGAAACATAATTGGGAATATCCGTTTTAATTATCTTGTAAAAATAAAGATAAAAATCTGCAATTGGTTTATTATAAAACATAAAAAATAAACATTTATGAAATTAACAGATCCATAATTTGAACGAGAATTCTGGTTGCTTCAGTAGCATCCGTTTTTTTTTTTTTTTTTTTTAACTGACTGGGTGGGGTAATTCATGCTGCTTTTACATCGCAGGGTTTATCTGTTTTATTGCATGTGTTAAATATTTATTTTAACAAACTGAATTCGTCGAGCCAGCTGATGAACAGTGTTTTCATGAATATCTTAAGCCAAACAGTACCTTTTTTTTTAATAAAGACGTTATTTAAATCAAACATGTTTTGAATGCTAATGCTACACTACAGCATAGTGTATTTATTTAACTTTCCACAGTCCCCCAAAATGCTTTCTACAAAAGAAAGGCAAATTGTAATTGTAAGGTTCCGTTATGTCCGTTATGGTACCGTTATGTCCCTTTAAATTCTCCAACCCAAATCTGGAAATGGCATTTGCGTCTCTGCAGAGAAAGCATCTCTACAGCAACCTGCAATAGGCCTGGTAATAAACACCACTGATCCGGCGAGCCTCTTAACTTCATTGAGAGAAAAAAACAAACATGTTTGGTGATGTGAATTTTTACAAACATGTGTTTTCTATATCTAGAAGAGTTAAATATATTACAGTATAGCGGTTTTAAATAGCTGCTAGAATACTGAGATCGGCATGTCGGTAAAATAATTGTGAACATCTCTTAAAACGAACATAAACCATAAACCCGACATTCGATATGATACCTATTCTTGTCTTTTTGTGTTTTAGGCATAGTTGCTTTTATCATCTTAAACTCCCTAGCTTGCAGTCAGGCACAAGTTGTAAATATAAGCTCAGCATCGTGATGATTTAAAATAATATTTTAATGCAAAATGACTATTATTTCAGTATAATAAACGGGAAATACCTGCAATGTTTAGAAAACACTTTTATATGAATGGGCTGTCCTTCACATAACTGAATATTATCGATATGATTGCTATGTCTGATGTGTATTATCTGTTTTGAGCCAGTTTCTGGCATACAGGGCAAGTCAGCTAATCTGATATACCCTAGGCCTGATAATGAACGGTGTATTGCCAGGTGCTGCTGTATTACAAGAACAAATTAGTTATGTTTCACTCGGAACAATCTAAAGAATTTTGACTCTGTGGGCCATTCAGTTTTTGCTTCAGGTTTCCACCCCTAACTTCCCCAAAGGAAATTGAGTCAGTAATCATTGGGGAACAATTTAAATATCTTGCAGACGTATTACAGTGTTACAAGTGCATGCTGACTGTCCCTGACTGTTCACTCAAGTCCAAACCCGTACCAGGATAAAATGTGTTATATAGAAATGGTAAAATCTAGCTTTCTAGCTTTCTTAAATGTTATTTTTACATAGCGCCATCCTGACCTGAATACCATGCAAATAACAATACCAATTTTTTAGGTTGTATTTAAACTCAAGCAAAAATGGAGAAAGAAGTTGAGAATATGTGCATTTTTCGAATGGTATAAAAATAGCACTTTGCCTTAAAGAGATTAACTGGATGCTACACGCTTTGGTAATTATTTGGATTGTTTAGGAGCTCGGTACTGTAACTTCTGCAGACTGATACACTACAACAGTGCTCTCCTAGCCAAACACGCCCTTAAAGAATGCTTAGACAGGATAAGACATACTGTTGCTACATGGTCTGTATCTCAGTGTACGTTAACGTGTGAGGAAACACCCCGCTGTGTCGGAAGCACAGTTCTGTTTCCTGTTGGGCTGATCTGCTACCTACCTTATCAGTGAAGATTTTGTTCTGCTTAAGTTCCTATCAGACTTTTAAATGGGGATGGCGAAAGATACATTTTCAAAAAGGAAGTTCAAACTTTAAAGAGGAAGAAAGACAAACCTGAAATAGCGTATGAGCTTTCAGTTAAAAATGGAGGCTGTGTGGTCCAGTGGTTAAAGAAAAGGGCTTGTAACCAGGAGGTCCCTGGTTCAAGTCCCACCTCAGCCACTGACTCATTGTGTGACCCTGAGCAAGTCACTTAACCTCCTTGTGCTCCGTCTTTCGGGTGAGACGTAATTGTAAGTGACTCTGTAGCTGATGCATAGTTCACACACCATAGTCTCTGTAAGTCGCCTTGGATAAAGGCGTCTGCTAAATAAACAAATAAAATAGGAAAAAAAAACAATGTTCTGGTCTTTACTTTCTGGTAAGGGCAGGAGGCCACATAGTCAAATGACTGCTTGAAAGGTTTACTATGGGCTGGATTTTCAACATGTTCACTAGTCAGCAAACTTGAAAAGACTCGCTACTCTACAGCTGGCCTCTATTTGACATGCATGCCTTTGACCATGGTTAAATGAAAAATAGTCACCCTCCGCTTATGATGACCACATTGAAATGCCAGAATATAATGGGAGTCAATGTGGATGAGCTCCTGATAATGGGAGCCAATGTGGATGAGCTCCTGATAATGGGAGTCAATGTGGATGAGCTCCTGATAATGGAAGTCAATGGGAACAAGCTCCTGATAATGCAAGTCAAAGGGAACAAGCTCCTGATAATATCACTTTGCTTACACTCTGTGTAATATCACTGACATTTATTAGCATTGATTTCCACCCCACCTAATATCACCTTGGTAAGTCAAGGCATATTAGAAGTTTTACATTATCTTTTTTTTTTAATTTGGGTGTAAAATGTAAAAATGTGTTTTTATGAAATATACAAAAACAATGCATATGAATTTTATAAGCAGGAACTTTAAACTAAGGTTGTTAAAGTTTAACTGCTAAACAGCATTTTTAGTTTCTGAAAATGACCTGTTATGAGGCTCTTGCATTGATTTACACAATCATTCTTAAGCCCCTTTCACATTGGCACTTCTACTGGGTCCAGACCTGGGTTCTGGCTTCCCGAGTCACAATCCCATGTAATGTAAGACCATGTACCTGGGTCGTACCTGGGTTAACCCGGGTCTCAGCAACCCACCTCAGGATGTGGGTCGTCACGCTTTGACCCGGGTTGAGCGATACAAAATGCATGACGGCCAACGAAATAACAAGCAGCCACACCTGCATGAAGGTTTCACTCCTGCAAGGAACATTTCTGTTTGTTCTGTTTAGCCATATTTGTGTTGCCAGAGACACACCATGAGCCAGATTGCAGCAGGGATGAAGAAACATTTGCTCTAATCAACATTTGGGCTGATGGTTCAATCCAGAGAAGCTTGGATGGAAGCGTCAGTAACAAGCTGCTTCCGGGGTATTGATACGCACATTGTTTACTTGCGTCTGTCACCCAGGTCAATCCTGCTTTATCAAAAGCAGTGTGAAATCAGGTACCCAACCCACATGACACAGAGTCCTGACCCGGGTAGGTTCCGACCCGGGTAGAGCATGACAGTGTGAAAGGGGCTTTAATTTCAGCATTTATAGTTTCTTGATGCATTTCACTGTAATTGTAAATAAAGGTAAAATGAAAACACTTAATAAAGCTTACTTTTTCACTAAAAATTTCAGTTTAAACAAGAAAGGACAGTTACACAAACATTCTGCAAATACAGCCCTTCAGATGCTTTCATAAAGCCGCAATATAAAATAAGAATCTGAAGCCTAAAACTTATACATTTCTTGGTGTTTTCCTACTCACAGTGATGATAAATCTCCATGTTATCTGTGTTGAGCTTCAAAGCCGGCATTTAATGTCACTGGTCTGATTATGGGCACATCTGACTTAAATGTCCTCAAAATAAGATGCAGCAGTTTGTAGCCAAAACGAAGGATTTCCATTTTTTTCTGCGAAGAAATGGATTTAGAATGCAGCAAATTACATACAGCTTGTGTTCAGATTTTTTCAAAGAAAAATTAATTAGGTACTTAATGGGTTAATACAAATGGTAACTCAATGCATGATGTTGGGAAAATAAATTGTTAGCTGTCCTATACCTCGTTCTACCACTGGAACTATCTTGATTGGAAATTAGACTGGACCATTACATTTCAACTGAGACTCGTTTAGCCTTAGTTGTGATTGTGGGCTGGCAGAACTCAATATCTCTCGATTGTGGACGTTATCTAATTACTGTGTTTTTAATTTCCGATTGCACACAAAAAAATATGTAGGCAGAAAATGAAAGCTACCAGGGACTCTACTGAAGCTTGGTGAATTATTTATAAATAGCAATGTTACAAAAATGTGCAACAGCTGTATGTAACAGGTGTTCTTTGAATGTCCGTTTGCATATT
Organism: Acipenser oxyrinchus oxyrinchus; assembly: GCA_030684275.1. Classification (NCBI taxonomy): domain Eukaryota; kingdom Metazoa; phylum Chordata; class Actinopteri; order Acipenseriformes; family Acipenseridae; genus Acipenser; species Acipenser oxyrinchus. The sequence continues at coordinate 10,527,114 of CM060268.1, forward strand.
GGATTGTAGACTGCAGATGAAACTGGAGACAGCCCCAGTTTGATATTGGAACGAGATGAGCTTTCCAGACTGGTTTTGTGGTGCAGGTGGAAATGGGTATTCGTTTGTTTCGGTAGGGTCAGCTACAGATACACAGAGTAGTTAAAGAGTGAAGAACAGGGCTGAAACTACTGACAGCTTCCACGATTCCTGGAGGTATCCATGGTGCTGAGCACTCCTGCAGGTTTGCAGAGACAGAACAGGGCTGAAACTCCTGACAGCTTCCACGATTCCTGGAGGTATCCATGGTGCTGAGCACTCCTGCAGATTTGCAGACACAGAACAGGGCTGAAACCCCTGACAGCTTCCACGATTCCTGGAGGTATCCATGGTGCTGAGCACTCCTGCAGGTTTGCAGAGGCAGAACAGGGCTGAAACTCCTGACAGCTTCCACGATTCCTGGAGGTATCCATGGTGCTGAGCACTCCTGCAGGTTTGCAGAGGCAGAACAGGGCTGAAACTCCTGACAGCTTCCACGATTCCTGGAGTTATCCATGGTGCTGAGCACTCCTGCAGGTTTGCAGAGACAGAACAGGGCTGAAACTCTTGACAGCTTCCACGATTCCTGGAGGTATCCATGGTGCTGAGCACTCCTGCAGGTTTGCAGAGACAGAACAGGGCTGAAACTCCTGACAGCTTCCACGATTCCTGGAGGTATCCATGGTGCTGAGCACTCCTGCAGGTTTGCAGAGACTGTTGACACAGATGTGTTGTATTGTTAAATGTGAGCAGGGGACCAGTTTGGAAGTCAAGGCCACAAGTAAAATTAATTTGGAGCTCGCAACATTAGTTCACATTGCTAAACCACCACACAATTTGTAGAACCCTGAGGGGAAATTCTCAAGGCACCTGGCTACACTGTGCTTGGCTGTAGACCTGAGGGGACTACATTCACAAAAATAAATATACATATAAAACTAACCGGAAAAAAATACCAAAGACATAAAAAAGAGTGATAAGGTTTAACCAGATTGTGTGCACAGTAAATTGTGTTATTATGAAACAGAATAAACATGTTAGTTTTAGTATTCTCAAACCCATTAAGAGCCTTGAATAGGATACTTCATAAATCAAAGGGGTATTATGTGGCTCAGTGAGAAGATATACAGCTCACGAGCCATCTGTTAGACAGCCCTAGACTGGTATATGATGTTTTCAGCTCTTTTAATGATAAATGAAAAACCAAAACTTTTTTGAAACAGCACGTCACTATTGCAGAAATTGTCTATGTGTGGTTTGTTACTGTTAACAGGAAGACTTGCCCCGCTGTAGTATGCAAAACTTAAGGGTAAGAGCTGGGGTTTTGTTTTGTATGACTATGTAGAGTTAATGAGAAATGTGAAATAATTTTAGATTTCCATCTTGCAGTGTGCATTACCTCTAAACCCACCGTACTGCTAAAAAGGGAGGTTAGAAAATAACAGAATACATGCTGTTATCCATGTCTTTAGTGGGCAGTGTACCGTACACACGTGCACAAGGGGACGCTTATGGCAAAATAAGATGTTCTGAAATCTGACTAGTTGATTGCCTGAGAGTGGGCTCATGATTTATATATATATATATATATATATATATATATATATATATATATATATATATATATATATATATATTTTTTTTTTTAGTCAGCGTGTATATTTGACTGATTTAATTTATTCTGGAAATAACTGACAAGTCAGTTTTAGTCCCAAGACAGAAGATCTAATAGACTCAGAAAGAGGGCTGGCTGTGTGCTCGGTTCTCATGTGCTTCCTCATCATCTCAAAAGCGATGGCCAGTCTTCACTGTAGGCTTGCACCCCAACTTCCCTGCAGGGAGATATGATGGTAATCAGTGAAGAATGGTCAAATAGCCAACACATAACATAAGAACATAATACAAGTTATATAGCTATGTGTCCTAGTGAGGTTCAGAAAGGCTAATCCCAGAACAACAGCCAGACAGCCAGTGAACCAGCACAACATGTCTTGGGAACCCACTCCATTCACACATAATAATGACAGTTTGAATACAAGTCATTCTGGCTGTCCACATTGTCCCTATATGCTGTTGAAGTGTGGCTGGTGTTTCTAAGCTGTCCAATATTGTATAGTATGACGTCTTAAATAGATGATGTCTTTAGCAATACAGCTGGTTGTTCGGCCAAGCAACTATTGCAGTCTCATGAGCAGTTTCACATTTGACTGGTTAGCAGCCGAGCTGTCACTTGAAATGATTGAACAAAGGATGCATTTCAGTTAAAATAATTAGGAATGATTACCTGAATAAAATTTTGCCTGAACATAAAGTCAAATCGTGCTTCTTCCATGCAAAAGTATATTTTTAAACTTGAATTCAAATCTAATTAGTGCCTGATCAATAAGGCAATCAATTTCACTGTGTGCAGCACATAAGAGATTATCAGCATGTGTCAGGATGCAGCAGTCAGAAAGTGCCATTACTTTAATTTGGTTTTCATGCTAAAGGTTGGAAATAAAAGGAAGGGATCAGTTTTGACTGCTGCACAATGATACGTATACTGTGAATGGAAGTGCACAACAGAAAAAAAAAAAAAACATTTCATTAAATAAATTACCAGGCAACCACAGCGAAAAACTCTTAACCCATTGCTGAGCAGATATAGCACTTTATTAATTTAGTTACAAATGTCAGCAATGTAGTTAAGAAAATAGGACAAGGTTCAAGGCAGTTGGCAATTTGTGCAGAGCCCTGTTTACACAGTAGCAGAGTTTTCCCTTTATTCATGCGATACTGACTAAAGGGAATGTGGGGACTGTGGAAAGCTGTGTACACAACAGCAATGAGCTGAAATAGGAGCCCTGCTGCAATTCAAACCAGGCACTGTTCCGAGCAGCTGCCTGCATCCACATGGTACAAAATGTTATGCTGTTTAACAACTAAAAAAAAGGTACAGTGCTGTTGAATACTTTACTGTCTCTTTAGTTTGCTTTACGTCTGTTCATTTAAGGCTATGAATCTATGTTTACATTTTTTTAATGTTTAAACCTTTCATGTAAACAGTTGTTTACCATTTCAACCATTAGATAATGTAAATTGATGTCAAAATTGTAGTAATCTTTATATTTTACATAAATATTTGTTATATTTTATACTGATTTTCACTTTGTGATTTACCAAACACAAAAATGTGCAAGTTGATTCAAGAGCCTAATAAAACAGGACATTTTCTGTTGAAGGTTTTGTAAAATAGTATGCGGTTTAGAATTAATTTTAATTCTCATTTAAAACTGTACAGTTTCATTAATGCATGCATAATTTAGGCATAAATTAAACATTTTTTTTTATGTGCACCAAAGGTTTAAATGATTAAAAAATCATTTGTTTCAGGACGTTTCGGGGAAAAAAGCCCTTCTTCAGCTGAGTAAAAAGAAAAGTAACTTCACATTTTTTTCATTCTTGTACACTGCAGTTATACCTCCTTTCACACCTTGATATTTTCCCAGGTACTAATTATTGTAAAAGTCAGTATTACCTTATTGGAACACAATATGTGTTGTCCTCCACCTCAGGAAAAAAAACACAGCAGGTTTATAATCTGACCTTGTGTACAGAGTACAGCTAAATGAGAGAAAAGGCATGTTGGTGTTCATTCTCTTGTTTAGCATTTAGCGACAGTGATTGCTCTGCTCAGGGCTATGTCTTGTTACTAGCTTCCTCGGAATACCGTCATTCTGCGGTACTACAGCATGGTTATCTTTACCGTGGTAATCAGAAAAAGGGATTCTTTAGGGCCTAACTCCTTGTGTTTTCTTTCCTAGATTAAGAGTCCTATGTTGCTAAGCTGTCACCATGACGACCCACGTGACCCTGGAAGATGCCCTGTCGAACGTGGACCTGTTGGAGGAGCTGCCTCTTCCAGACCAGCAGCCATGTATCGAGCCCCCTCCCTCATCCATCATGTACCAGGTCAGCTGATTTCTCCCTGTTTTACAAGTTCATACGTTCAGCTGCTTTAGCTCGGCTGGTTTTTACAGTGGCATGAGGCTGTCAAGTATGGCAAGACAGAGATGATTTTGACAGTAATACATGTATCATGGAATTATAAAACTCATTTTGTTTGGCATGTGAATTGTGAATGGCTTGTTGGATTGATTTGAAGATTAGTGTACTTCATAATGGTGGGGGAACAAAACAAGAAGCACAATGGAAGATTGTTACTACAAAGAGTCCCCCAAAAACACTGACCACATGCTATTATAGATATGAGCTTTTACAAGCTTGCATTGCCGTGATTTGTCTTGAGCTGTGAATTTCCCGTATGTTGTGACCTTTAATGACTTGAGTTTCTACTGTATATTAAAAACAGTGGTCACTATTGAGTTCTAACACGACATGGTTAGTCATAGGACTAAGTGTATGCTAATGAACAGTGGCTGGGTCTTCCAAAGTTTCCTACTCATTAAATTTGATATTTCTTTAAGTACAATCTGATGTATTTCTGTACAAATCTCAATCATTTAATTGCATTTCTGTAAAATGTAATTTAATTCCAACTGTCGAGATTGATGATAATGCCCCCCCTCTTGTTGCGATTTTGCCTGGATTAATTGTACTGTATATATATTAAAAACTCTGCAGCCATGTCTTCTGGACAAGTTAGACTGCAATCTAAAACTAAGGGGGTGTATTTATAGCTATCTCTTTGTTTTTTTTGTGGTCCCAGTAGTGCAAACCTACTGTTTTACTTCTCAGGTATGCAAATGCAAGGGGAAATTGTAGTTTTACATTTTGAACCATCAATTTAACAAGTAGACCCAACTGCTGCTGTAGCTGCGTGTTCGCATGTCAGCCCAATGGCTTACCATTCCAAATGCCTTTGCAGCCTTGTGTTACAAAAAGAGCATGACAAGCCGTCTCCATTTGTAACAGCTTTTAATAATTGATGGAATTACCCTAGCAGCACACATTCTTTTTGATAAATGTTTAATCAACTATTTATTCCTGCGTTTTGATTGGAGAGCTGCTACCTTGTCTGCCAGCTTGTCTTTCTCTGCTTATGGAACTTATATTGTTATCACAAACGTTTGTGAAATCTCAAATTCAGAAGGTTGTTTTTACCTACAATTGAGCTAATATATCTGCAGCTTTGCTTTACAGGACTGATCCAGACTTTAGACATATGATCCTAAAGGAAAGAAGTATGACAGATGTTTGGGGGTGTTAGACAGATTTAAACTGCAGGGTCCATAACACAGCCATTTATTTTTTCAACAAGAAGGTTTTCACTCAGGAGCTTTCGCCAGGCCAAAGATTTTATCCAGTTCATGTTCTTAATGCTGGTGCTCTGATTGAAATGAGTGGTGTATTGTGGGAACAGAAAACCTGCATTGTAGTGTGGTCTGGAAACACTGCAATCCTTAGAAGACTTTTGTTTTACTCTGGGCCAACACTCCAGAGTAAATGTTGAGAGATTTATTGTCCAGTTGATTTATGACCCATGGTGTGTGATTAAAAATTCCAAAAGAATCGGCAGTATGTTTAAAAATATAGTGCTGCGATGCGGACACCGTGGGACACAGCAAAATAAAGTCATGTGTTTCTTGTAAACTCTGACTTTAACACATTTGGAATGTTGTTAACCACTCAGATAACTCAGAACATAGTACTGCAGTAGAGTTTAAAATAAGACTACAATATTAATATGCTTAAGACTAGATGTGTACAACAGTAACCTATATGGAATAGACACTGAATATGAAATAAATAACTTTACAAGAAGCTGTACATGAACATCACACGATTAAAACGTTTCCGGGGAAATGTCAAGCCCGCCGTGACCCTTTTCCACACTCATCCTTCCCCATCCAGACTTGTAACACATTGAGAGCAGTTATATCCAATTTAAGGACGGTTATAAGATAACGCAACAGGAAGGTTGACAAGATTAGGTAACATTTCTGATGTTTATTGCAGCAAGAAGTGCTTTTGCCAACAAACCTGCCAAGAAATGAAGTCACTTAACCTCCTTGTGCTCCGTCTTTCGGGTGAATTGTAAGTGACTCTGCAGCTGATGCATAGTTCACACACCCTAGTCTCTGTAAGTCGCCTTGGATAAAGGCGTCTGCTAAATAAACAAATAAATAAAATAATAATGCCAAAATGACTTCACACACAGGCGTAAGTGTAACCTTGACCCGTCATACAGAAACTATATTTAGATTTGCTGTTTGCAGAAACTCTATTTACATGGTATTTGAGTGGTCAGTAGAGATCATTTGTCTGCAGGGATGAAACTACAGATGCAGATGATTGTAAAACTATTTTTACATAATGTAACCACTTAAGAACCAATGGCAAGCCTTCTCATCTGTCCCATTGCTTTTGTATGATGTTTGTAATAATTCTGAGTGGTTCTAACTGCAACTAATCAATTATTATTGTGTATGTCTGTGTTAAGATGCCTTCACCTTGGTAGCCACTCTTTAGTTCTTGTTATCATTGATATATGTTGCACAAGATCAGCTAGTATGGTTTATAGAATTAGAATCCTGTGCCATTTACTGATCTGCTGCATTGGAAACAAGTTTCCTTGAGTTTATCTGGCAATACAGTGCTGTGCAGAGGGTGCGTTCTAATATAGAGACACTTTGGCTGAGCTAGCCTGTATGTGTCTATGGCAGGCAATTGGACCTGTTGAGCAGCTCCAGATCCGCTAGGTAAAGCAGCTTAACACATTATCAAAAAATAAATCAACACAATATGATTTAAAGTGATTGCAAATATCGTAAAAGGGTAAGGGAACAGTAACGAAAAAAAAGTGTTTGAAGCTACTTACTCTTTAAATGTTCTTAACACTATGAGCAGTAGTAATGTGTGGGCCATCCTGTATTCTGCTAAAGATGGTTTGGTTCTTTACTTGTGTTTTACACTTTAATTTGGGACATGCAAATATTTCTGAGACAGCTCTATTGAAGTGAAAGTTGCTGCTGCTGCTTGTTACTAAACCACTTCCTGTGCTGCAGGTGAGTTTCACTCCAGTTTCACCCCTCTGGCACAGGAAGTGATTAGATAAACATTTTGCTTGAAATATATATATATATATATATATATATATATATATATATATATATATATATATATATATATATAATTAGCTCAAAGAGCCAGCTGCCCAACGTTTCGATATGTTGTACATATCTTTCTCAAGGGAGCCTGTGTTTAAATCAAAACATTATGTATATATAACCTAAGATACAGCATTAGAAGCAAGTGAAGTACCGAACACAAGAAATAGGCGGACCGTTGATAATGCAGCTACTTAAAAATGGATTTTAAAGCCTGGGTTTGCCCTCCTTTAATGGTTTAGGGATACTGTTACCTTATCACATGTTAAAAAGATATTAGTTTTTGCCTACAGTTTCCTATAATGAAGTAGAAATTGGACTTCAGCTTTAACCTCATTGCTGGGCTGTGAACTGTCCTGCCAGTCAATATAAGATGGTTTCACAGACCCTTATTAACACTAATCTTGGATTTACGTTGGGTTGTCTGAGGTTAGTTCTAATCTGTGAAAGTAGGTGTTCATGTTATGTCATATTTCTGGTCTTCATGTTATGTCATGTTTCTGGTGTTCATGTTATATTGTATTTCTGGTGTTCATGTTATATCATATTTCTTTTTAGGCTAACTTCGATACCAACTTTGAAGACAGAAATGCATTTGTTACAGGGATTGCCAGATACATTGAGCAGGCCACTGTTCACTCCAGCATGGTGAGTAACTGACTTGTAAACAACGCATCAAAGGAACAAGCAGTGCACGCTGCACAGCCTCACAGGGCCCAGACAAGCACAACATTGTGAGAGGAAGACATTTTAAATCATTCATACTGTAGCTGTTGTCTCAAATCAAATCCTGCTAGACGGCTTAATTTTCCTTTGTTTTTAGTCTTCAAAATGAAATCTTATGACCTGAAAGACTAAAGAGTCATTTTAATTGTTGTTTAATGGTTCCTTACTAATTTATGACGTTTGCTATCATTTGGAGTGCCTGTAGACTTTATTTTGTATAATTTTCCTCTGCCTTTACCTGGCTTTGTACTTACATTGAGCTTGTCTGGAGACGTTCAAATGTGACCTTTCACCCCCTCACCTGCTATGCTTATATACATATTGTTGAAAAGTCACATGAGCAAGTTAATTCACTCCTGGCACTAACATTTCCCAGACAAGTTCAAAGCCAGGTAAATCATGTAAAACAGTAAAGGGAAAATACATTTGAAGCTTCTTAATCTCTAAATTGTTGTGTTTTGTCAAAACATCCAAATGCTTTACCAGCTGAATGTGGTTGAACTGTTACAAAGATACCTTGAAAGCTCAATGAAACACTCAAAACAGTGTGTTGTTTGTTTGACTGAGTGAAAAGTTATTTGTGTTGCTCTTTGTGTAAACCTAAGAAACAATTAGTTAACAGGTTAAACAGCATAGACAGAAATCTAAACCAACAGTAAGAGACTGTGAATTTTGTATGTGGAAAGGACTCATGTCTAACTGTGTTTGATTGACAGAATGAGATGCTGGAGGAGGGTCATGAGTACGCCGTCATGTTGTACACGTGGAGAAGCTGTTCAAGGGCCATTCCTCAGGTAACACTGAACACTTCTTTCAGGCAGTGTGTATTACACATTAGATACCTCAGAACAATGGAACTGCATCCGTCCAATAGCAGTCTCCAGGTCCATTACTGGATGATGATGGACCTGAAAGTGTTACAATAAAACACACTACTTACCGTGGCTGCCTGCTGTGTTTATTCACATGTCCTAGGTCAGTAACACTATAATGCTGGGCAGTTATAGGGAACAATCATCCCAATAAACTATGGATTCGATTACCTGCAAATTGTGTGTGTCACCTTCCTTCATTTTCCACCGTATGCCACAATATTAATTTGGCTTGTGGGCATTGTAAATCATTTCGGGAACAAAAACGCCAATATTCATTATAAGGCAAAACACAAGCAATATAGATTTTAAATTCACATTTTAAATGTCACTGTGTTGCACTTCCTGCACTTAAACTGTAAAGCTGACACCGTAAAGCAAATGTTTAAGAATTAAACAAAGGCTTAAGCAACACTAAACATATTTGAGTATTTATATACTTCAGACTGCTGACGCAGTATATTCAATTACACATTTGCTTGTTGTACAGTACAATTTAGTAGCTGATCTTACACAGTTGTACAGTGTTCATAACTCTAGCCTTTCCATTAAGTAGTGTTAAATATGAATGGAACTGCAAACTGTATTATGCAAGTCTCCTAACCTTCATTTAAAAGGAAGTCCAGTTAAAAGGCTTAGAAATATTACCATCAGAAGAATAAAAATGACCTAACCAGCTCTCTGCGTAGCGAAGCATCAGCTGAACCATTTTGATACTGTTGTCTTTCCACGTCAATTCAGTGTCCAGACCAACCTGACAACTGCATGCTTTGTTACTGATTCACCAGGTGAAGTGCAACGAGCAGCCCAACCGTGTGGAGATCTATGAGAAGACAGTGGAAGTGCTGGAACCGGAGGTTAATAAACTGATGAAGTTCATGTACTTCCAGGTAATACCTTTTCATCCAACTGCTCCAGTACTGCAGTGGTGTGTAGTCCCAAACCTTTTAATAGACATAGCACTTACAAACTAATTCCAGTCACTCTTACCTACTGTCTGTATTGTCATCACATTTTCTGATATGAAAGACACACATTATGGTAAAGGCGAATTTGTTTTTTTATGGTATTGTTTGCAAATATTTCAATGCTACACTTGTGAATTTACCGGATTCTGTTTCAAGGAATTGCATAAAGGAACGCAGTCAACATTGAAAAAATGTCAGTCATAGGAAAAGCAGCAATTACCTTAGAAGCTCACAGTAGTCCTACAGTTAACTATATTATTACTTGGTCAGGAGGCAGGAGTTTTCACAGTCACAAACCTGTTAAATAATTCACTATAGCTGCATGAACAACTCCTAATCTGCAGACTCAGGTGTGAAGTTCATGCTGTGATGAGTGCAATCAGAATAGATTTAGCAGGGGTCTGATTGCTCAAATTTGTCAGAAATGCTAGATTTCTTCAAAGCCAATACTATTACTTTTGGGGTTTCTTTTACAGCGCAAAGCCATTGAGCGGTTCTGCAACGAGGTGAAGCGTTTGTGCCATGCGGAGAGGAGGAAGGATTTTGTGTCCGAGGCCTACCTCCTGACCTTGGGGAAGTTCATTAACATGTTTGCAGTGCTCGATGAACTGAAAAACATGAAGTGCAGCGTGAAGAATGACCACTCTGCTTATAAGAGGTGGGCATGGGTGCTGTTGTACTCGCAGTGACAGGCTTACTGTAGCAGTGTAGTTTATACACAGCTAATGTATTTAGTCATTTAAACAGGCGTCTGGTTTAGATGTGATTCTCAGATGTCAGACAGTGACAAAGATTACTCATTGTAGTTATCCACCTTAGTATCCCCCCTGGGCTGTATGCCACACTGCAAATTACAAATACTGTATCTAGAGAAGCACTGAATTGTGATGAAACAAATCATTGAGGGAATCAGAATCTGGGGTTATATGGAGACAGCAGTCCACCTGTCGAATCCTGGAAATGTTTAGGAAAAGAAGGGTCAAGTCACAAAGCTTTAACTCATGGGTGATTTTAACATTTTAAATAAATTAAATACCGTTTGGTCATGCTTTGTCAATAGGGCCCAATGAGATGTATGGAAGGACAGTCTTTGCCAGGTTGTAATGTATCCTGACCAGAATCTTAGCTCTACAGTGGCTTAAATATATTAAAAATAGAACCGTTGATTGAGTATTTTTTATCATTAGAAAGCGTTGTGATTCTCAAGTGGTTTGACATTATCCATGAGATCTTTGACACAAACTGCAAAATGTTTGCAATTTTAGAACTCTTGGTTGTGCCAAGTTTAAATGTGTAAACGCTTCTGTTTAGTTTACTACTGCTAAACATTTCACCCAACATTTAAGCTGAAGTCATTCATTGGGTTGTTTACTGTATTTACTTACTCAGTATTAGGAAGCACTGTTTAGGCAAATGACACAACATATTATTTTAGTGTACGTGTTTACAAATACTTGACTGATAGCTTTTAAAAACATCTTTTTTTTTAATGTTGCCATTTGCAGAGCGGCCCAGTTTTTAAGAAAGATGGCTGACCCCCAGTCCATTCAGGAATCTCAAAATCTCTCCATGTTTCTGGCTAACCATAACAGAATAACACAGGTAACCCACCTTATCAACTACCCTGATAGAGCCGGTCCATTGTTCAAGTAATTATGAAAGAAAATCTAGGATCGGCCACTTGGGATCAAGTTCACACTGCTATGCACAGGTGCTGGCACATACTGATAAAACAGGACTCTGTATGATCTAGCCTATCTAACATCTGTATATGACAGTCAACTAGAACAGAAGGGCAGCTCCTGAAAGAAAAGTATTTGAGTGATTGCAGTAAGAAGCACTCAGAGTGACTGCAAGTATGATAAACAGGTAAACAATATCTTTGCTATACATCTTGTGTGTGAACCTCCATGGCTACTGTAGATGGTAGTAGATGTTTAATGTTTCATATTGGATCTTATGAGAAGTAGCCAGACATTAGCTTTTGCTTTGTGTCGTATAAATAGCCATGCTGTGGCCGGTGTGCCTGGTTTCACCGTCGTGTTGACAGTAGGTTCACACTCTTCTTGGTCTTTCACAGTGTCTTCACCAGCAGCTTGAGGTGATCCCAGGCTATGAAGAGCTGCTAGCTGACATTGTGAATATCTGTGTGGATTACTATGAAAACAAGATGTACCTGACGCCCAGCGAGAAACACATGCTTCTGAAAGTAAGACTCTAAGAACGGGAAGAAAACGATAACAAAGATAACATTTGTGTTCTATTTCAGTCATTTATAGGAAGTAGTGACGTGGGGCTTTTATTTATAAAAATTAAATTCCTCTTTTTCATTGTGTCAGACACATTTACTGAAATTCATTTAATAGGCAATACTGCTAGGAATAATGTACAGTTGTATGGGATTTTACTTTGATAAGGTATATACATTATCCTGCTATTATGTTATTTGACTAACTGAATCTGTTTGATTTAGCTTTAATTGTTTTAATGCCAGCTCAGGTATACTAATATATTGAATGAACAAATGGGGATGAATACTTTCTTAAGACACTGTACATCTGACCGCCTCTTAAAGGCTGCTGCTTTTCAAACGGACATTACCTGCTGTGTGCAAAGTAAATTAACGATCAAGTGATCATTTTACACATACATATCTTCTGAATTAGGTGTTGGTACAGGTGAAGCAGAGCAGTTGATCAGAAACACTATCTCAAATGATGAAAAATAAATGATGTATCTGAATTGAAAGCAAACACCAGAACAGCAATACAAATGTGTTTTTGTAGGTTATGAACTGAACCAGAAGTTATATGAATTTGATGGGTTTTGGTTTCCTTGTAATATGAACTATTTAGGACCAGGATAGCAGGCTGGCAGTTAGAGGTCAGAAAGCAAGTCTGTTGCTTTGTTAAAACTTAGATCCAGGATTGAGAGTGTTATTGACACCCATTGTCTAGTAAATCTAAAGTAAGAACTGTGTTAGACTTTAAAACAATTGGGAATGTAAGAGCATGGAGCAAAGGTGGCAGTGTTCTTTTAAAATACGACACTGAAGGACAGGTCTGTGCCTTGATTGAACCAATTAGACATGGAGAAGAACTGTAGAGCCTAGGTTGATAGTTTGGCTTCATTTTAGGGAAGTGTTTATTTTCATAAATGTTTGCTGTGGTAAACCATTCAAAAAGTCAAGCAAAGTGCTCTAAAGATGCAGAAGTAAGATAATCCATGGTACAACACGATTAGCTATGGTAAATATATAGCATTGTAAGCTGTACCTTAAAGTTGCTATAGCTTACAAAAGAATTCCATGTTGCAGTTTTGCAAGCTGAGCATGTTCATTTTGTTATAGCAGACATGAACTTACAATTGAAGACGTTATCTCTGGGACTACATTAGGTTAAAGAAAGTTTTGTTTCCAAGCCGTGCTTTCAGATAGTGTTGCACTTCCTTGGTTATTTCACCAGGAGAGTGGAATTAACATTTTCTTTGCTGTCATTAACCAGCCCCATGCAGAATCATAAAATGAAAAGACATGTGTGTTATAACATGTCTCTTTCAGTTATGTACAGTATGTATGTAAGCACCTTGTCTTCTATCCCCTGACTGCATTGTCTCGTGCAGTTCTGTTGCTGATGAAAGGAACTGCAGTGTAACGTGGCTGTTTGATTTAGGTCATGGGGTTTGGACTATACCTGATGGATGGCAACGTGAGCAATATTTACAAACTGGATGCCAAAAAGAGGATCAATCTTGGTAAAATTGACAAGTTTTTCAAGGTACGTTTTTGGTTTGGTAGGCATTGTGAAGTGTTTGATAACATTATGAAATGATGTTTGTGATAATAAGCGGCAGAATAAAACTGAACTGCAGCTCCCTGGTACATCCTGTGCTGCATTGGATGGGAACAGACTTACAGAACATGACTTGATTTAATTCCCGGAAGCAGTAGCACCTGCATTGTGCAGTAGACTCTGGAAAAAGAAATGCATGATGAGTGTGGGTAGAATGACTCCTCGTATGGCAGAATAAATACTAATAATAAATCATGCATTTCATAGTGTCTGGAGCTCAGATTGTGAACGTACTGTTTTCTAACACTTTGCTGTTTGTTCACCATTTTGTAAAACTGCATGGATATTTGTGGCAAAGTGCCCCCGTGTGTATTATATGTTACGTGTTGTGTGTAAATGTTGGTGTATAGGCATTGGTACACGGGATATAAGCGGGTCTGTGTTTCACATGTGTTTAAATTGTAGATTTGTATTTAGGCACGAGGTGAATTGCACTAATTAATTCACGTGCAGTTGTGCACGAGATTCCAATTGAATGATTGACTAGCAATCGAGTCTCGGTACAACTGCATAAAAACTGTATGTTTTCACTCACTCGGGGTTGGGTGTTAGTGAGTGGAGAGCGGGTGAGAGAGAGATGATAGAAATATATACAACAATTGCTATCGCGTGCTGGTAGGACCAGCACGATACTTGTTGTTTGTTTACTCACCGTGTTTGTGTGTCTGTCCGTCCACCGTTTGTTTAGTGTTAGTCCGTTTTGTTTATCTATTTATTTTGGCGAAAGTGCCGTGTCCTGTTTTGTGTGTTTCTGTTTTGTGTACAAACCTTTTATTTTCTGTTTGATTATTAAGCGCTGGCGCGATCGCGCTCAGCTTCTAAAACCCCAAGTCTCTGTCTGTACTGTGTTTCCTGGCTCTGCCGTGGCGTCACCGCTCAGTCGTCTTTGTCACGTGGTGTCAGAACCGGGAGCTACAGCGCCTCAGGACTCAGGCCAGAGCAGGAACCGCAATTTGGGGTTTAAAAAAAAAAAAAAAAAACCCAACAACAACAACAACAAAAAAAAAAAAAAAATGGAAGGCTGGAACTGGAGAGATGGCTGCCAGGATCTGGAGGTCCTCCTCGGTGGTCTAGAGGACCAAGGCTGGTGCCTTGCCTGTGGGGAGTTCGGGCACCCAGTGGTGCACTGCCCCTACCAAGAGGAGAGGAGGAACTGGCCCAGGAGAGGAAGGTGAGGAGGAGGCAGAGAAGGGAAAGGGGAAGAGGAAGGCGGTGTCCACCGCCCAAGTCTCCACCAGCAGAGGAAGAATGCCTGCTGGTTTTGCCTCCACAGCCTGAGTGGGAGGAGCTTGAGCGTCCTGCGCCTGAGTGGGAGGAGCCCGAGCGTCCCTACGCCTGAGTGGGAGGAGCCCGAGCGTCCTACGCCTGAGTGGGAGGACCGAGCGTCCTACGCCTGAATGGGAGGATCGGTGCGTCCACAGCCCAAGAGGGAGAGTCGGTGCGTCCACAGCCCAAGAGGAGGAGTCGGTGCGTCCACAGCCCAAGAGGGAGGAGTCGGTGCGTCCACGGCCCAAAAAGGGGAAGGTAGGCGTCCACCGCCCCAGTC
Source organism: Acipenser oxyrinchus oxyrinchus (assembly GCA_030684275.1). NCBI lineage: Eukaryota > Metazoa > Chordata > Actinopteri > Acipenseriformes > Acipenseridae > Acipenser > Acipenser oxyrinchus. The sequence goes on from CM060268.1 coordinate 10,542,204, forward strand.
TCCACTAGCAGAGGGTGAATTCCTGCTGGTTCCACCTCCATTGCCATGGGAGGACCGCTTGCAGCTCCCACCTCCACCAGCAGAGGGTGAATTCCTGCTGGTCCGCCTCCGCCACTTCCACCGCCAGAGCAGAGCAGCAGGAGCTGCCTCTGCCTCCTCCACCAGCAGAGGGTGAATGCCTGCTGGGTCCCTGTCCACCAGCAGAGGGTGAATGCCTGCTGGGTCCCTGTCCCCAGCAGAGGGTGAATGCCTGCTGGGTCCCTGTCCACCAGCAGAGGGTGAATGCCTGCTGCGTCCACAGCCCAGCAGAGGAGGTCCGGCTGGTCCACAGCCCAAGAGGAGGTCGGTGCGTCCATGCCCAAAAGAGTAGGCGTGCCACCGCCCCAGTCTCCACTAGCAGAGGTGAATGCCTGCTGGTTCCACCTCCATTGCCAGGGAGGACAGCTTGCAGCTCCACCTCCACCAGCAGAGGTGAATGCCTGCTGGTCCGCCTCCGCCACTTCCACCGCCAGGAGCAGAGCAGCAGGAGCTGCCTCTGCCTCCTCCACCAGCAGAGGGTGAATGCCTGCTGGGTCCCTGTCCACCAGCAGAGGGTGAATGCCTGCTGGGTCCCTGTCCCCAGCAGAGGTGAATGCCTGCTGGGTCCATCCACCAGCAGAGGTGAATGCCTGCTGGGTCCCTGTCCCCAGCAGAGGGTGAATGCCTGCTGGGTCCCTATCCCCAGCAGAGGGTGAATGCCTGCTGGGTCACTTCCACCAGCAGAGGGTGAATGCCTGCTGGGTCCCTGTCCACCAGCAGAGGATGAATGCCTGCTGGGTCCCTGTCCACCAGCAGAGGTGAATGCCTGCTGGGTCCCTGCCCACCAGCAGAGGGTGAATGCCTGCTGGTCTCCCTTCCGAGCCGCACCAGTCCCCTGCAAGAGGGAGGCCGCACCAGTCCCCTGAAACAAGGGTGAACCTGCTGCTCCCACCTCCGCCCGGGAGACTACGCCGCTCCACACCTCCACCGGCAGGAGCAGAGCAGCAGGAGCTGCCTCTGCCTCCGCCACCTCCACCAGCAGGAGCAGAGCAGCAGGAGCTGCCTCTGCCTCCGCCACCTTCACTGGCAGGAGCAGAGCAGCAGGAGCTGCCTCTGCCTCCGCCACCTTCACTGGCAGGAGCAGAGCAGCAGGAGCTGCCTCTGCCTCCGCCACCTCCATCGGCAGGAGCAGAGCAGCAGGAGCTGCCTCTGCCTCC